>CM067171.1:59634884-59757384 GCA_034093135.1 Erigeron breviscapus | reverse complement strand
GCACTAATTAAAAGACTCATCGTCTTAAACTAGAGGATCGCAACCTCAATAATGGGAACAAACTGACAGGGACGCCTGAACAGATAACCCAACACATGCAGATATACGCATAAAAATATTGGAATAAAACAAGGGACAGTATAAGTCCAATACATAAACATCCCATAAACAAAGAGTTTGCAACATAAAAGCTAATCAAAACGAGGCTTCACGACTAAAAAGTCATAAGCCCCGGTGTTGCGAAGATGGGTAATGTCATAAATATAGTTACTCTGATAGCTTGCCGTTTTTGGATGGCTTGATCGATCGCTTCCTTAGCCTCCACATACTCGGGAGAATGCTCAGAGTGGTACAGATAATACTCCTTTCTTCTTAGAGGAATTTACCACAGCGTCAACCAAACTAACCGCCTGTGGACCCGTAGCAAGAGTCTCGCACAGGTGCGGGATGACCTTCTTCACAAACGCTTTCACTTCTTCCCTGAGTTCAATATTATCCAGATCCCTCTGCAACAGTTCATCATGGCGCCTCTCCAAACCAGAACGGAGAGCCTTTATCTCCACATCTTGCTCCACCGACCGCTTCTCCAGATCAGCAATCCTGTCAAGCAAACTTCCAACCACAGATTGGGACTCTTTTAACATATCTTGAGAATACTCGTATTCTCGACACAACCACGGACCAAGATATTCTTCCGTTCACTCATGTCCTCAGAAAGTAATTCTTCTTCCATAAACTTACGAGCAGTATTACCAGAAAAAGAAACGGGAGATACATCAACAATACCCTTCCCTTTCTTGGAAACAAGATCGTCAACAGGGGGGACAGAAGATCCAGCATCTGTCACCTTCCTCTTGGATGCCATCGCCAACCGATAATGAAGACCTAGTACAATAAACAGAGAAGCGACAAGAATGAGACGTGCACAGTAAATAACGGCGGCCAAAAGAGAAAAAGAGGGCTTACAAAAATAAATGAAAAAATCAAAGAAAGTTAATGACGATAGATTTTATGAGAAGAACCCTAGCCGTTGATATAAATATCTTGGGATACGAGTACTGACAAGCAAAGACTTTTTGGATTCTATTTTTTACAACACACCTTCAAAGATCAGCAACGTAACAATAGTAGTCCGAGGAAATATTTATTTGGCAAAAAACATCCCCTCAGACTGGGGGGCTTGATGACATACCCCTCCAGCGGTACGCAGACCCTGGCGTAGTACTGTTGCGTGACGAAGGTCCGTCCATCACGAAGGGTTCCACAGATAGATAAGAGAAATAAGAGTTACTCCCCTAAACGATCGGGATTCTCCTTTATCATTTCCATAACTGATAAAGAGACCCCTGAGATTCCGCCGTTTGATATTCAGCCTAAAACTTAGGAAACCCTAAAGTCACATGCTTATTCTCCAAGATAAATTCTTCTATAAAAGGAGGATCGAAAAGACCTAAAAGGCATTCATTCCTACTCACCCACAATAGACTTAATATGATCAATCAGATCTAAAACACTATAGCACGATCTCAATCGGCTAACAATCAAACCATATTTGATTGGCGTAAAGAGATTAACTCTACCTTTTGGGAATCGCCAGCAAACAACCCAAAAACATTCATCATCATTCCATCTTCAACCTAACCTCGGTTTGATGCACAATCAGAGACGAATATAATTAATGAACGATTTCGTACACATTGACACATTGGAGGTGAAATTACGGTTAGATATATATTTCTAGATCGTCATATGTAAGAAGATCATGAAATCTTTCATGTATGAATTGATATATATTCTTTTAGTTTCCTTGATTTTATTGTTTTCACTTTCGATCTTTAAAAATGTTACATTTTTTTTTGTGTGATTGTTTAATTGAATATAATTAATAAATGACACATGCATTTTTAATTTTTAATTGGCGTGATGATACTAATTAAATTTCTCCGCCTCAAATGATGTATCACTGAGTGTTCATCTTTCGTTAGAGGTTAACATTTGTATGATGTTATTATAATATTACCGTTTTAAATAAAGCAAATTCCCCCCCTATTAATTATTTCTGTCTTTGAAATACCTTATTTGCCCTTGGACATTTTTTATTCCCATAATACTCTCTCCACCCTAAAATCAGGCACGCTCTAACCACTGTCCCTCTTTTGTAACCCGCAATTTTGTTAACGCTGATATGGAAATTACTACCATCAACCGCTGTCACTTCCGCCCACCGCCGCTGCATCGCGCGGGTATCCATCTAGTTTTCAAAGAAGAGAAATTACGGTTTTTACTTTTTTTTTTTTTTTTTTTTTTTTTTTTTTTTTTTTTTTTTTTTTTTTTTTTTTTTTTTTTTTTTTTTTTTTTTTTTTTTTTTTTTTTTTTTTTTTTTTTTTTTTTTTTTTTTTTTTTTTTTTTTTTTTTTTTTTTTTTTTTTTTTTTTTTTTTTTTTTTTTTTTTTTTTTTTTTTTTTTTTTTTTTTTTTTTTTTTTTTTTTTTTTTTTTTTTTTTTTTTTTTTTTTTTTTTTTTTTTTTTTTTTTTTTTTTTTTTTTTTTTTTTTTTTTTTTTTTTTTTTTTTTTTGTTGTTTTAATAAGTGTTTTTTTTTTATTTCTATTTATTTTTAGTTTTTTTTTTATTCTTATTTTTGTTTATTTGTTTTTTTTTTTTTTTTTTTTTTTTTTTTTTTTTAATTTTTTCTTTACACTTCACTCTTTTTATAATACTATGAGAAACTTTTTGAAATCAAACTTTAGATCTGATCTCAAACCACACAAGTAAAAACTCCTCTCTTTCTTTCTCTAGAATTTCTTCATCAATTTTCTTTCAAATCTTTTAAAAAAATTACCTTGATTTATTATGTAAACATAGATCTCATATTTGTATTAGTTTACTTAAGTAGTATTAACTCTTTCAACATTGTTAAGGTAGCACTGTCACATCCCAGAATCGCCACCACCACTGATGTTGATGATGCTGATTGAAATCATCACAACCATCTTTCAAAATGGTATCCCATTTCCTTTTATTTCGTGTTAAATTTCTCTTTTGAGTTGTTAATTTAAGGCATAAAATTAAATTGAAATTAATATATGTTCGTAATTGTGCTGATTATTTGTTCAGGATTTTAATTAATGGGCCATTGAAGCATGAGGATGATACACAACTTGAGCTTTTGTTACTGCCACATCATAATTCACCTAAATTTCTTATTTGCTGCTTATTAGTTTGTTAATCATCTCATCTGTAGATATTGTTTATGATGATGTATCTATCAACATAGTTAGATTCAGAGTATTGTAACTACTTGTTCTTATACAATTTTAATGAATGTCAATTTTCCTTTTGGTATTTTTTCTTCTAAAGAAAAGTTAATGGACAATATATAGAATAAGCGTAGTTAGTTGTATGACATGCCAAAAAGTAGCAGAAAACTATTGGAATTCAAATTTAATTAAATAAAATTTTTTAAATTAATAAAAACTATAGAGACCAGTTTGTATTTATATAAGTGGTCTCTATACTTATCACCGGTCTCTATACCAGAAACCACTAGACATAGAGACCGGTTAGACAACAGGTCTCTATTCCCATTTTTTGTAGTAGTGTGTTACGGATCATGATCAATATCTCGTTGTGTAGTATACATACAAGATTTCACTATTATACAATGAGATTTCCTTGATGTCGTATTATGTTTAAAAAAAAAGAGAAACAAAGAGTTAAGTGCACCGACTATTTTCTAACTTATGAAACTAGATCTTCCAAGTTATGTATATATGGATCATGCTAGTATTAATTAGATTCACAGGTTGGGAGTATTAAATGCGGGCTATTAAATGAAATTGGTTTTATGTTCACTAGTTAATGAGGAAGCTAAGTTCTTATTCCATGTTCAATTACTCGTAATTCGCTTATGAGGATCAAGAGATAATGTTCAAAAAAAAAAAAAAAAAAGATCAAGAGGCTCCAAAGTTGTTGGAACAAAGATACAACTATTAAGCTGATGGGTCAAGCCAATGGGTTTAAACCCCAGCGGCATTCCGCAAGGCCGGCTCTGAGGGTGTGCAATGGGTGCCACCGAGCCGGACCCACTCCCTTGAAGGGCCCACCAGGAAATTTGAAAGAAAAATATTTGCAGGTGAAGTAGCAGCTTTAATGGAGGATTTGGGAGGTTACCCGTAGTTTCAAAACAAAGAAGACGATTCATTCTTTACTTTTTTTTAAGACCAGTTATACGTTTGTACTAATAACCCCCTGTACTTCTACATAGTTACAACTTAAACCTTTAACAATATAATTTTATCAACTTCATGACAATTTTGAATATGTTGTTTAATATATCTATTTTTTTAACAAACAAATAAACTATCCGAAAGTTTATGTCATGAAACTGTTTTGAATTTTTTTATAATTCTATTATATATTACTTTTTTTTATAAAGTTTGATGTTTGAGTTTACAAATGTCGTACTTTGTTTGAATGGCGAAAATAGTAATTATCGTAATATAATGATTTTTTCCCCCCAATTTTCTACTTATTATTTTAGGGGCCTAATTTTTATTCTTAGGCCAGGCCCCCGATTTTTTTTACTTTCTCAGACCAGCGGCATTCCGAAGTCCTGCAATGATGCTTGGATCCTGGGAGACCAGGGTTCGAGTCTGAGCAGGCGATGTTTTACCTCTAATTTAACGTCATGCCTTCTGTAGCGGTTAAATTGGTGGGTTTTTCCCTCCCCTGTGATCCCTGACTTCGTGGATCGGTCGCTAGTGACTGCCTGCCCGAATGGATGTAACGGCTAGCCGTCCCGTGACACGAACGTTAAAAAAAAAAAAGCTGATGGGTCAATGTCGCTTTAAATGCCTGTTTTTCTTTAATAATTAATGAACGACCAACAAAAATTCTAAGACGATATGCCCAATAAAACGTTATGACATGCAAAAACATCATACATCCATATAAGTTATCTTGCCTTATAATTACATTTATTGATCAAACACCATTGCTTGCAATGAAAATTGAAATCGATGTGGTCTTCCGGCCGTTGGGATTTTTCTTTTAAAGATAGAATCTTGCCTTTAGCGAAAGAGATGTATTTAATCGACACAAAATAAAAGGAAGGTATAGTAGCCGACACCACGATGCAACTTCATCCCGAATTTTGTGTGCCATCGGACAAGAACCAAATAGATTTTCTATTATTTCCGAATCACAACCCATAGCCCAGCTAGGTTGACGATAGTGATCCCTCTCTTTACGAGTGCCATTTTAGCTTGGAGCCTATCAACCATAACCTCTAGCTGAACATATTTACCTTCATTGGTATAGCAATTATCATTACCAAGTGACGTACAACTTTCTCATTGCCAAAGATCACCATTTTAGGACAAAATAATTTGGCGCAAATCAGCAAGGCTAATAAACTTCCTAGTAAGTATTTTTCTTCTATTTTGTGATGGATAGGATTTAACCATGCCTAATTGCCCGTATATTGATGTGTACTACTCTATATTTATCTCAACGCATTCAGTTAATTTTGTCCTTTTCTTTAGCTTTTCATAATCTAGAAAATTGTTCTCCAGATCTAAATCACTTGTTACTATAAATATGTCTACCGCCATTTATCCATCGGGCCACATTTGGCGAAAACTATAGTTTTTCAACGTTGTTTTAACATATACAAAAAATTTTAGACACAAAATGATAAAAACATGAACTATATATACTCTTACTCTTAGTTTTCTAATATATCTTTTAACGAGTTTTTAAACACATTTTATGAGCTTTCTAACATAAACGGATTTTTAATTGTTTTTTTAAGGTCTTTATCCCGATGTAAAACCGTCACGTACTGTATGCAATAAAAGAGATGTATTTTCATATATAAAAGATGCATGTTTATTTTAATATTTTTATCAATAATATTCTTGATCATAAAACTCAAATTTAGTCTTTGATTCTTAAGAAATGTAGCATTATACAAACACTGCAATGGTGACAATGGCTTTTAATAATTTTTTGATTTGTTTGACGCTATCGTACATTCGTACGTGAGTCGAGTCTGTAAAAATAAGAATACCTTTCTTATTTTTCAACTTCAATATACGTATGGTTGACTTAATTTTGACATGTAAATCCTCTCGCTTTTCACCTTGGCTTCTTAACGTAATTGTCATTGGCGAAACTTGAAAATTTTCAGTGGGGGGTCGGGATCTAATTTTTTTTCCCTAACACTATTTTTTTTAAAATGGGGGGTCGAAACCGAGTATATCGAAATTTTTCTACACGAAAACAATATACCCCCAACATCGCAAAAAAAAATTCGGGGGGTCGCCCCCCCGGCCCCTTAATAGCTGCGCCCCTGGTAATAGTCGTTCGAAGAAAAAATTAAAGGTAATTGATTAAAATTTAGAGTTGTTTACGTCTAATCGTAACTACTTTATGAAGCATTTGGCACTCCGATTTTTCTCAAAAAATAACTTCATCTATCCAAACTACTTATCTAATTTATTTACTAATTTAAATATACCCACTTAATATACCTATAATACCCTTAATAAAATTATTCACAACATACATCCTTAACCATCAAATAACTACAATACGGTCAATACCTTCTTTTATATCAATTACTTTTATTTTAATAACCACACCGCTACCGCCGGTTGCCGCCGCCACCACCACCGCACCGCCGCATCGTGCGGGCATGTGACTAGTGTATTATGGTTAATTTGCATCGTTATATTAATGTAACAAACACATTATGTGTCCGTTCTTGTTAATCTATAGATTTTACTTTGCATTTCTGTTAATGAACAAGTATAAAGTTTAATGAGCTCAAAACAATGTATAAGTGGTTGTTTATACGCAACTTGTCATCAATCTTTATTCATATATACATACATACATACCATGTAACGGTTTTATTATTTGTTAATTGTGAGTTGGAACTTAAATAGAATTAAAATACGAAAGGTTTGTTTATGAATGTTTTTGGAAGGCAATTAAGTGATAAATATAACATCAATCTTTAGTCACAAAACACGGATAAATAAATTCCATGAAGATTTTAGAGCAAAAGAAAATACAATAGAAAAATAATAACATAAAAAATAGTTCAATCGCCTATTAATATTTCAAGCGTGGTCTTAGTCATTCATACTCACTAATTTCTTATTTGGAGCGTATTTCGGACAATAACCTACCATACATACAAGTGTAAAGCGACACTAAGTTAGACGCAAATGTTTTGATTGTACCCCGGCTAGTTAAACCCATAAAAGCAAGGGCGGTTCCATGTTGAAGTATACTAGGTCCACGGACCTACGTTAGATCGAAATTTTTTTTAGCAAGCATATAGAAAATTATTATTGGACACATGTTATCCGGAGTTTGGACCTAGGTAAATTATAAAGTAAATTTTTTAAAACATTTTGAAGTAAATAAATTATAATTAGATACACGTAGTTTTTGTTCCTATATCCGTTAATTATAAAATTAAACAATTTAGGAAGATACATGAGCTCTTCTTCTAATCGTAATGGTTCATTAGTAGCATGCCGAACTTTTAGAGTTTTAGTACTTTTCTTTCATTTCTAATTCAAAATCTCTAATCTTTATAACACTAAACTTATCAAAAGATTTTTTCGAGTAGTGCTATTGTGTAATAATAACACCCGAACAACTAATTTACAAGATTTAAGAGTGGTCGTGGGAGAAAGCTTGAAAAAGATTTACCAAGAATCAAATCCTATAGTAAGGATTGTACAATTATAAAAACACATTTCATTTCTTCGTAGTAAGATAGTGGTCGTAGTAAATGTTATGCTAATGTTATGGTAAGGTAGAACTAGATAATTTTATGAGAATTTCGCTTAATTATTAATAGGTATTTTAAGAAAAAAACTCGCTTTGCGAAAAAATTTCGATTTAATATATATGATTTTTCATGAAAACCCGACCCGACCCGTTATTGAATACCGGGAAAAAAAATTTTTTTTGCCCAGACTAAATTTGGACACATGTGATTTTCATTCCTAATCCGCCACTGCATAAAAGCCCAACAAAAATTAATGTTCCTTTTTACTCACCATTATAAAAGCTTCACTAGTTACCACAAATTATTTCCAATTAATTATTATGCTTTCCGGTGTCGTGCAATATACACCCACGTATCGCTACAACTTTTCGTGTCTCGACCAAAACGGATTGAAAGAATGCTAGTAAACTATCCGTGGAAAAGTTGGGAAGTATGAATGGGATGATTTTCTCGTCTGACGAGGAAGAGGATAAATCCATATTTTTTGTAAGTTGGGTGTTTTTGTTGCGAGTATATATGAAAATGAGTGTGGGTACTATGTTTTTTGAAATGAAGTTAGATGTGTATATACAAGTAAAAAAAGGGAAAAAAATTAAGGGCATGTTTGGTTGTAGAAAATGTTTTTGAGTTTTTTATTTCTAATTTTGTAGAAAATAAAAGGAGTTTTTATTTTTTAGAAAACAAAGAAAAATTATGAAAACGCGTTCTAATTAGAAAACTAGAAAACATGTTAGAGATGTGAGTGGAAAGGGATGAATGAAATGGAAAATGAAAATGGAAAACAAGAAAAAGATTTTTTCAAGTTTTCAATGGAAAAGTGAAAAACATTGTTTTTTGTTTTTTGGAAAACATTCTTGGAAAACTATGATTAGAACGCGTTTTCTGTTTTTCATGTTTTCTTGAAAAACCAAAATGAAAAACAAGGGGTGTTTTCTGTAACCAAACGCCACCTAAAATTTTGGATTGGAAAATGTGGTCCAACAGTCATAAGACCGTTGTCAACGGTCTCGTCTTGTCTCTCTCTTTTCGTCAAACTCTATATCTCTTTTCTTCTCATGCCGGGTATTAAGCCTCCCAAATGTAACTCTCCATGGTGGCGGCGGCATGTGTTGATGGGTTGGCCCAAACGGTTGGGAACCCTCCACCACTCCTTTCCCCTTAAGCTTGTAACAGTAATACGTAAATTTGTAATTAAGCTTGTAATGATGATACGTCTTGGGTCAAACTATGACAGGGCTCCTTACAATGCCCTTCGATCACTTAGCTATGTATATAGCCATTGTTGGTCTAAAAGAAAGGTAATTAGCCATATATGCATCCATTTCAAATTAAACAAAAGTAGTAAAATAAATTGTTTCATGTTGATACTAAAAGTTAATATTGTAAAGATCATATAATTAATGATCATACCGCATGTAAATGTTTGATATGCATCTCGTAGTTCAATTTGTTTATATGTATGTATCAAATCATATTATAATATATGGTTACTACATATATTAGTTTGTTATAAGATATGTAGTAATTATAATTATAGTTTTTATATATTAACGAGAGGGGTACCCGCGCAATGCAGCGGCGGTGACGGCGACGGGTGGTAGTGATGGTGATGGCGGTAACGGTGTGATTATTATAGGTATATTAGTTGAAAAATATTTAAATTAGTGAATAAATGAGATATATAGTTTGGATATATAGAGTTGGAAAATATTTTAGGGATATTTTGGGTAAATGTGTTAAAAAGTTAAGGGTATTTTGGGTTTTTTAAAGATAGAGGGGTAGTGTAAATGTTGAGGGTAATTTCAGAATTTCAGGGATAAGGTGTGTGAAGGTAGTGTAAATGTTGAGGGTAAAATAGACATTTTAAAGGTAGAGGGTTTAATTTGGGGGGGTAGTTTGCTTATATAGGGAGTATAGATATAGATTAACATGTTAATCTATTTCAAATTTTGATGGTTGAATTTTTTTTTAAAAAAAAACTCAGTTTCTTAACTTAGCATATTTCCCAGCCCCATTATTGTTTGTTACTAATTGATTTGACTATGGTCGAAGTAAAAAATCTTGCACAAATGTGTATTCTACTTTGGAGATATCCAATGCTTAATTTAGTCATTTACTAAAACAAGGTGAAAAAGAATACAAAAGTGAAACCGGAATTTTATGACAATAATGCAATATAAAGACTCGGATATCAAAAATTATTTGTGTCCCTACAAAAGTCAAACCTTGATGAAACTATAAAATATAGATAAGAGTTAATTTCACAAATCGTCCTTATGGTTTTACCAAAAATGCATTTTTCATCCTTTAACTTTCGAATTGACACTGACAATCCTTTATAGGTGGATAATTGTCAAGTTTGATCCTTTATTTTAATGGAGTTTTAACGTGCCGTTAAATCTGCACACATGTCTTGCACATGAGGTCAAATATGTCATTTCACACATAAAGTGCAAAACTTGATACAATCCCTAATGCATACATTTATGCATCTGTATCTATATCTCATCCATGGCCACATATACACATAGAATTATACATACACACATAGCTACATATATTCACATACATATGCATATCTATAGATATCCTCTTAAAACAAAGCTTGCCGGAATCGAATCTCGCCGGAAACACTTAAGATAAAAAAAACCCACCTCGTTATCTCTTTCTTCTTCTTCCTTGGCGACTTCATCCCGATCCCAAAGGAAAAACGTTATATGGATTGTTTGTATACATGTGTTTGATTTATGACTTTCAAAATATCTAGATCTAATGGTGTTTGTAAAGTGAAAATGAATATATGTATATGTATATATTATATAAATTTGTAATATATATTTGTTTGGTGATGGTTGTGTTAGATAAAACTGTATATGCATATATTTTGATGGTCGGAAAAAGATGAGCGAATCAGAAAAACGGGGTGGTGGTGAAGGGACAGTGGTGAGGGGTTGTTTTGGTCAAAAATTACCTAAGATAATTTACCAAACTTTCGTTCGTGGGGTTAAGGGCTTGTAAAATAGGTTTGAGATTCAAAGATGCGTTTAATAGAAAAGTTTCAACCAATGATTATGTCGACTAAACAAGAATTAAGATGTAAAACAATAAAGATCAGAGTTGTTAGTATCGAAATAATGGTAATAACGATAGGTAATGCAATTAAAGCAAATGCTATAAAAGTAAAGAGTAGAGAACAAGAACACCGAGATTTGTTGACGAGGAAAAGCCCTTAATCCTTTATGGATTGCCGGCATAAAAACCCCGGGAGGAAGCAATCGTTCCTGCCTTGTTCTTTTATTAATGATTATTGAAATGTTTACAAAGGATGGAATTCGGTTGATCGATGTATCTATGTGTTAAAGTGTGTGTGAATACAAGTGTGTGTTAGCAGTAAGTAAAGTGAGAGTGAATAAGATGCCTAGATCGATCAGCCTTATTCGTTATTTATAGACCTAGGAACTAACTAACTATCCGAAGTTGTAGGGATCTTCCTGGTCTTCGATAGTCGAACGTTGGAGCGTATCTTGACTGTTCTTGTGGACGTTGAAGATATTCTCCTCGTGCTGAAATCAACTTGAAGTCCGATTATCTTGGGAGACCAAGTCTTCTTTGCGTGTTGACGAATTATACCATGTGGGAATTCTTCTTTTTACCGTTAGAAGCATTTTACTTATATCGTGTATTCCAGAACCTGCATGCTTATTTCAACAGTAATACTTGAAGTATATCGTTAGTAAATTAGTAACAAGTTTACAGAATATTCCGCTACGTCAAGATCCTGGGATGTCAAGATCTTGAGCCTTTAGGATATTGACACTTGAAATTTCACCCATAACAATTGTCCCCAAAGTTATTTAAATAAAATCTATTTTGTTAAAATAACTTTGAATCTTCTAGAAAAACTTTGACCGAAGTCAACTAGTAAATTTTAAAACCATCTTAAAGATAAGACGCGTGTAACTAGGATAACCAAGAGTTTTGATTTGATAGGTAACTACTAGACGGTTCATTTTCTATCTTTTCACCCCTCTATATAAGCGAACAGTTTTAGACTTTGAAAATCACAATATTTTTTCATGCTTAAAAAGATATTCATTATATTTTCAATTTCCATAAACTCCCATAATATCAAAATGTCCGAAGTTACTAGTGGCGAATCTCATCTTCAAATCCAAGATCCTCCAAGAGTCGATTGGGGAGTTAATAAATCAGAAAAAAGACTTCTTCATGTAAGATAAATTATTTTGATTTTATTCGTATTTTTCGAAAACTAAATTTATCTTTTTTCTATAGTGTTTTTCCCAGATGCGATACGCACATATGGAAGTTGCAAGGATCAAGGATGAAGAACTGAAAAGTCAAAATCAGTACATTACATGGCTTCTAGAATCGAGGAAAGCACAGGCATCAAGGATAAAGGAGTTGGAAACAGAGTTGGCTAAAACCAAAGAAGAACTTCAAATAGCGAAGGTGGATTTGATCTACTTAAGGGTCGCCAAAACGTTAAAGCCTAGTTCTTTTGAATAGAAAGTTTTTATGGGCGATGAAGGATATAATGCAAAGGCCAGAGCCCATTTTAAACTCTTTTGTTAATAACAATTTGAATCGGTAGGGGTTGTGTTTTGTAGAATAACAATGTATTTAGGAGGGGCGAGATTGATCTGGAATGTTCAATCATGGTTGTAAAACTGCTTTTGAGTAGTTTTTGTAAACATATTTTGAATGGAAAACATCTTTTGATCTTGTTTATTTCGAATGCGAAAATCAAGAATGTTATTAAGGGTAAAAACGGAAAATAACCAATCAACTTGATAGTGTTATATGTCAGTTGATAATTACGCTTGACTAACTTGACTACATCAATCAAATCAGCGCAGTAATTAAGAAGTAAGATACATGCACCTTTGATATGTACTTAGGATCCCACTTGTATGCTATGATCCTAGCTTGCAATATCTTTTATGGTTGTCAGTCTCCAACATTTATTCCTGCCAAAAAGAAAATAATATATGTGTGGGACTGGATTGATTTTTGGAGGGGATTAAAATTAAGAAGGGGATTCTTAATTTTAAGATTCTCGTAGGGACATT
Organism: Erigeron breviscapus; assembly: GCA_034093135.1. Taxonomy (NCBI): domain Eukaryota; kingdom Viridiplantae; phylum Streptophyta; class Magnoliopsida; order Asterales; family Asteraceae; genus Erigeron; species Erigeron breviscapus. The sequence goes on along the minus strand of CM067171.1, from coordinate 59,744,485 downwards.
GGTGTTCAAGATATAGAGGGAGACTCAATATCTTGAACTTGCTTGGGAGGCGTGGTTAGCCTTTTCGTGTGTTTTGTGTAATGGGTGGCGTGGTTAGCCAATTCGGGAGATCGATGGTAACATCGACAACCAACAGAATTAATTTCGATGACCTTGGAATTTAACCCTTCAGCCATGAAATTAATTAATCGTGCGACACGGGCGAATTTATGAGAAGGTGAAAACCTTCAACCAAAAGTTGGCGTGAAAGCCAAAAGGTGAAGACCTTGTTCCACGATGTAATGCATATGATTGATGATGTTGATCATCCTTTGAGATCTACAAAGTTGAAATTGTTGAAACTGACGTTAGCCATTTGGCTAACGCCACTCCGACGCTCAAGTCAGTATCATTATTATGAAGAACGAAATAAGATGAAATAAAACTTAAAAGTGAATAGTCGTACCTGATTTTGTCAAAAGACAAAATAAATTATATATGATACGTTTTGAGATGAATGGCATTCCAAGCTCTTGGAACCAAGTTACCTTGTAAATCTTGAAGCCAATAAGATCCTTTTCCAACCTCTGCTTCGATTAAATAAGGACCTTCCCATTTTGGATTTAGCTTACCATCTGGTTTGATTAAAGCCTTCTTAAGAACCAAATCACCAACTTGAAACCGCCTTAATCTCAAATTTTTGTTATAGGACTTGGCGACTCTTTGTTGATAGGCTGCTATTCTTATCTTGGTTCTTTCTCGTAGTTCCGTTACAGCTTCCAAATCTTCTAGTAACAGCTCCTTATTTTTCTCATAAGTCAACAAACTAACTCTGGCAGTAGGTAGATCCATCTCAGTGGGTAGAACTGCCTCAGCTCCAAATACAAGTGAGAATGGAGTCTGTCCAGTAGCACTCTTCGAAGTTGTTCGATCAGCCCATAAGACAAATGGCAATTCTTCAGCCCATTTTCCTTTGGCTTGTCCCAGTCTCTTTTTTAGATTATTCATAATAATCTTGTTACTCGATTCTGCCTGTCCATTAGCTTGTGGATGAACTGGAGTAGAAGTAATCATCTTGATACCCCATCTTTCACAAAAGTTTGTAGTCTTCTTTCCTATAAATTGTGACCCATTATCACAAATTATTTCTGCTGGTACCCCAAACCTTGTCAATATATTCCTCTTGATGAAAGATATGACACGTGATTCCTGAATTTTGGCATATGCTTAAGCTTCAATCCATTTTGAAAAGTAATCCGTCATGGCCAAAAAATATTTCTTGCCAGCTGAAGATTCTGTCATTGGTCCAACAATATCCATCCCCCATTTCATAAATGGCCATGGTGACAGAACTGGATACATGGGTTCCGCTGGTTGATGATAAATGTTGCTATGTCGTTGACAAGCATTGATGTGCAAAATCGAGTTTAAAATTTATAAACAAGAATCACTCTAAAACTGACTACTACACACTCTCGGGCAGTGGACCCGTTCGTATGTAGTATAGCTAAAAAGTAAGTCCGAGATCGTTCGCGGGGATTGGTTTTGAAATAATTGCTTACTAAAGTGGTTTTAGAAAAAGGGTGGAACCGTAGCCGAATTGCTACCCAACTTTTGACAAAGAAATTAAAATAACAAGACAATTGAAAGTAAAAAGATTTCGAACAATATAAATAAAGATCATCCACTTCGAATCCACTTGACTTAAGTTATGATTGCACACGTTTAAGATCAAATTCTTTAGAGTTGACAAGATAATTGTGAAAGGATAAAAGTGCTCACGTGGTACCACCAACCGCTCGCAAATCACCCAATCACCTAAATCGCTAGTTCAATAACCCAAGCCGGTACCACCAATGCCTAGACAACCTTGCTAACAATTAGTTTGTTTAATTATCCAATTACCAATTATGCCTATGTGAATGAAAACGTGGTACCACCAACCGTTTCTAAACACGTTTACCAATTAACTCCTATTATTGACTTGAGAACCTCGTCATACCATGAACCGGTGACAAATGACCATAGACAATCAAATTGACACGATAAATATATTCACCTAGTACCACTAACGATGAACACATAAACCATTCAAATCAATAGAATAAACCACAAAGAATTAATTGATAAAGATCACGACACAACGATAATTGAGTCAACCCTTGAATTAAAATATTGCAATCATATCAATCATCAAGTTTCATCAAAGTGGATGATTAAGAATTTAGCCAATCATGATCAATTGAAAATAATAATCAAGATAAAGGAAGAACATGATGTACCAATCGTTTGAGAAATAGAAATTGCAATACAATAAAAGTAGATACGATCTAGATGGGTGCTCGTGGATCTTCAATGAATCGGAGGAAAAGATCTTGCCTTTGACCCTTGAAATAACCCCTTGGAGAGCAGCTCCTAGAAAGAAAATTTGATAACTGGAAAATTAGGTTTAGTCTTCTATTTATACCCCTTCTCTAACTTAAGCCAAAGTCAACCAAAGTCAAAGCTGGCCCGACTCTCCACTGCGGCGCAGTGAGGCCAACATATCCCCACTGCGGCGCAGTGGGTACAACTACGATGAACTTGATCTTCAGTTGACTGCGGCGCAGTGGCTTGTGCACCACCTCACTGCGTCGCAGCCCAATCTTTCTGTAAAGTTTGATCGATTAGCCTTCATGCGACTGCGGCGCAGTGGGCCTTGATCTCCCCCACTGCGGCGCAGTCCATTCCTTCTGTATTGGTGCTTGATTTCCTTCTATCGACTGCGGCGCAGTGGGTACATGAACTCCCCCACTGCGGCGCAGTCATATTCTTCTGCATCAGCACACTCTTCTTCAATCTTGCCAACTTGCATGGAATTCTCTATCTTTTACTCTTGAATAACTCTAAAGCTCACGAACCGACATCTTGGCCTAAAAATCAATCGATAATGCACCAAATGGACGCGTAACCTGTTAAGAACCTGAAAACACTAACAAACACCATAAACGCGCCAAATGCATACAAAATCGACTAAAAATACTTAAGAGAATGGCCAATAACGATGTGGGCGATAGGTATAAATTGGTCACATCAAATCCCCCCACACTTGAGCATTGCTTGTCCTCAAGCAAATCCGGAATTTAAGCATAAAACATTCCTTGACAATGAAGCTAAATAAACAATTACGAGTATCAAAAAGAAGCCACACCAAGTATGTCAAAGACAAAAAGGTTGGGTGAAGCAGTTTTAATCTTAAATGAAAACCCGAAATGTTTGACAATACCTGAACAATCCACAAGCCATGATAACACAACTAAGCACAAGTGAAACAAACGAACCTATCAAAATCATTCTACTCCAACAAACTTACTTTTGGGGTTGAATATATGAAGAATCACTCATAGCTCGGTCGTGATGTATACTATTTTACCATAGGCTTGAACCGGGATCATAGCTCCACCGACGTGGCGTAAGCACCAAGTACATCATCAAAATAAGCATAAAGGTCGGATGTAAAGTTAAGCTAAGGCTAAATATAGTGGATATGTACAATGGAATATGGGAGTTTAGGTTAGATACGAAAGGAAAATCAAGAGTATATGGAATAAATGAAGTATGAACAAAATAGTCTAATCAAAAGAACCCATGTCACTAGTTGCCAACGGTCCAAAACCCGAGAAGTTGTCCAGACAATACCCCCAATAGACGATTAAAAACCGACACCATTGTGGTGTATGACACTAAACAACTCAATCAACCAATTCTAACCATGTTGGCATAAACAAATGCGCCAACCCACAAATAACAACTTAAAATGATAGCATTAAGATCCTTTCGTTGGTGTAACTGATGTACCAACATACCAAAATGACTTGACCAAAAGTGAGAAATACCAATTGACAGCCCAAGCTACTTTTCTCTTTTTTCTTTTTTTTTTTTTTTATTTTTTATGTGAGCTACTTTTACTCTGACTAATTGGCATTCTCATACATAACATTAGAAACAATGACAAATCATATACTCACATGCTAAAATGAACGATTCAGACTTAATCCAAACAAATATGACGAAATCAATCTATTCTCAATAACCGAGAATATCCCAACCCGACATAAAGGACAACTCCAAACCATCCACTAGCATAGGCAACCAATGACCCACCATGACTTCGACTATCGGTATAGTAAGGTATATGAGTAGATATATACAAAGGAAAAAGGTATACAAAGAAAGGAAGAGTGTATGTATAAGTGTATAAAGGTATGTATAGTATAGGTGTGAATATACAAAAGAAAAGTGAAAAGAAAGAAAGAAAAGTAAAGTATGGGTCAAACCTATACGCCAATTCATCATCCGATGTACTTATATCACAAAAGTGATCTCACTGCGGTTTCGTCACGATCACCAGGCCAAGTTCTAGAATCAACACATCACCGGCATACTCATATCAAAGCAAAGAATTCGGAAATGGAAGATTAACCTCAAACGTGCACATCTTAGTACAGAGCTCGAAATGGAACCCTTACTCCCGAATAAATCCGAGAGCCTAAGAGAGGGACAACATACAAGGCAATCAAACCAAAATCGTATCACCTAACACAACTATAAAAGAAATGATGAATCTCACAATATGGGTGTTGGGATCATTTAGAGCATGCAAGTAATGTTATCAACCCCGAAGGATTAGCCAAATGACCGTTCAGAACACATTTCGCCGATTAAAATTTTGCCAAGGAAAAATTTGTAGTAAAATTGCTTATTAAAGGTATGAATTAAGTGACAAAAGCAATTTACCACAAGGACAAGCTCAACTCAAGTTCACAAACCATATCAACTTCTATCATCCCACCAAATCGAAAACACCAATCCTAAACATGCACATCATAGTTCAGGGCTCAAAATAGAAACCCTTACTTCCGGATAAAATCCAAAAGCCTACGAGAGGGACACATCCACAAGACCGGTAGAAATCTCAATGGCAAAACAACAAAAGCGATAAAACCCGGTAGCTTAAACCTATTTGCCACCCCCCCACACTTACAGATGGACAATGACCTCAATGTCCATATTCGGTCAAAACAAGGGTAAATAGGGGTAAGCAACATAGGAAAAATCAGAGCACATACCGTATGTGTGAAACAATGTCAATAAAGATGCCAAAAAAATGTTGCGCTGAACTTACTGCCAGCATATGCACATGACATCATAGTGAGCTACTAACACGATCACACAATCAAACAATTCCAGAATGCCGGTGAGACTGAGAATGCAACGGGTCCCCCCCACACTTGGGTTCGACCATAGGTATCCTGTTCACTTGCATCACCAACAAACCAAATTTCCAAACATATCAAACTATCTAAAATTGTTCATGCAGAAAATAAAAAACTACAGAAAAGAAAATAAATGAAAAGACAATGTCTCATCACCCCGCAGGGTGGATACCAAACAGAGATAAGTAAATGGTACAATAATCCTGGAATCATCAAATCATCAAATCAATAAAATATCAAATATGATTCCATCCCACGGGAACGGATGGGAATCATCATCCCTCAGTGTGACTGTCCATGATATCCATGCGGCAAACCAGATGTATCAAAAAAATCAGTGACCCAACTACTCCCTCCTTCCTGAGCTGAGCCAGAGCCGCCAGCATTGCCTCCAGATGGTCCTCCGCCAAAACCCGAACCAGAACCTGCAATAAAACCAGGCATAAAGGAAGAGGAACCACCTACATCAAAACCACCCTGAAATCCCCCGGATCCACTAGCATCATGACCACCCATAAAAGTACCGAACTGCACTGGCCCCCGATGAGATCCTCCCAAGTCATGGGGCCGTGGTGACATGTCCCCCGTGGCAGTCGTTTGAGAAAAGAAGGGTTGACCGCCCATACGGTAGTCGGGGACATAAATGGGTGGTGGGCTAAACTCAGGAACCGGGTCAGGACGAACAAACTCTCTACTATGATATTGGGCATCCCACATCGGCTGGTAATAATCAAGAGTGTAGTTTGTGTGGGCCTGCTGCGAACCAAGCCAGGTCACATCCTGATCCATGCGTCTCTGGTACTCATCAAAGGTCCTACCACTAGCCTGCTCCGAATCCAGAATCTGCTGAAGCGTCGACCCAATCTCAGTCAAATCAAAAGATGCACGGCCTCGCCTTCGCTGAGGCTCCTGAGGTGCATCCTCCATCTCTTCATCACCTTCCTCCTCCTCTTCCGACGGTGGTGACTCAATATCCCCTTCATCGTCCATCAACCGCTCAGGCCTACTCCCCTGCTTCTTTTGAACAATCTTGGCCCTGATCAACTCCTTGATTGTAAAATCCACCTGACTTACACCATGGGAAAGATAAGTCATGCAATCCTCCGAATCAAACACACCCATCCGCTTGTAGATCCGGGTGATAAAGTGCCCCAGAACAAGCTCAGAGTCGGTGTGATTACACATTCGATCCAATAACACCATCGGGGGCAAGGCAAATTTCCTGGGCGACCCTTCAGTAAACAACTTTATCAACCATAAGTCCAACTGATAGGCCTTGTCCCAGTGGGTAGACCTCTGAAGAAAAGATGTCACCAAGATCCTGTGAAGTAACCTGAGCTTAACACTACGAATCTTGGACACACTAGCTGTCGAACCAGTAGGCCAAACCTCCCCACCAGAAATACGCCCCCAGTATTGAGGGATCGACTCACCATCACCTAAGTCGGCCTTCACATACAAACCTTTCCTTAAAAGTCTCCTCCAATCATTGTTATACAATTCCTCTCTCGAATACATACCAGCATAATAACCAAACTTGGCTATCGACAACTTTCTCTACTCGCCCCCACAATAGAATGAAACAACCCTTTCTTCAAATATGTCTTTGACCTTATGCAGCTCCTTAGATAATTTCACGATCGAGTAAAACTCTAGGCACAACTCCCTGTAAACCGGTTCCCGGTTCAGAAATACATTGTCCCATATACCACACCTTCTCAGGCTATTACCTACTTTCATCCCGACAGAAAACCATTCACGAAGATCTTCCTGAACCCCAAAACATTGAGCGAAAGTTTGCGGAAAAATCTTGGGTGGGCACACGGGATGCTTGTGGATCCTGTACAATCTGTTCAAATATTCATTCTTGTGCGGCTGCCGAATATTATCAAATTGCAGCCATGCATGCCTTTCGCCCAATTCTCCTACAAAATGTAAAGGGACTTCCTCCTGTTGCCTTGGTGCCTTGTGGGGCACATCGGCAGCCTCACTTGATGTTCCCTCAACCTGTTTTCTTTTATCGGCGGCGCTCTACAATCATAGACATTAAACAAACAAACAACCGAGAGTTAGAATCGCAACCTAGACCTTTGATCCAAACTAATAACTGCTGTACAGAAAGTACCCACTGCGGCGCAGTGGGATATGGCAACCCTCACTGCGGCGCAGTGAGGTCGAAATTATGTTCAGTGCAGAAAATGCCACTGCGGCGCAGTGGGTACACACCCACTGCGGCGCAGTGGCAGGACTAAACTGGGCAAGTTCTTCATTAAGCACAAATGGTAACCACAATTAGGGCAAATAATCAATCCATCAACAACTATGAACAATAATCATCACATAAGAACAGATTAATCTCCCCCACACTTGTTCATCAAAAACCCCCAAAGTTTTTCGAAACCCTAATTTCAAAATCAAAATCAAATTTGAATGAACAAGTGGTATAAATGAAAGATTAACTATCCCATTAGTCTCTTAAGTCCATAATAAACAAAACCCTAAAAGGAATTCAAAACTAATTAATCTAACATAAACCCTAGAAATTTCAAAATGAAACTAAATGAAAATGCAAAGAAAATAATCAAGAAAACTTACCGATCTTCCCATTATAGTGAATGATTGATGATCTAGAAGAAGAAAGGAAGAAAAATGCAAGCTTGATTGTGAGGTAAATGGGTGAAAATAGAAAACCTAGGGTTTTTGAGAGGGTAAAAGCCGGTTGCAAGAGAGAGAGAGAAAGAAATAAAAACTTTGTGGTAAAAATAAACTGAAATCTTTGACTCTCAATAAATACCCTACCCAAATTGACCAGTCAACTGGCCCACTGCGGTGCAGTGGGCTTTGACACACCCCCACTGCGGCGCAGTGGGGTAAAAATTCACCCGTTCACAGAATAAACAGACTGCGACGCAGTCACCAAAAACCTCCCCCACTGCGGCGCAGTGGGGAGTTACTGTACACAGCCTTCTCCATTTTGCCTTAGAAACATTTTGCATTACAAACCAAAGACACGTACCTCAATTGCTTCACACCAAATTGTACCTGCATTTTTCTTGACAAAACAACATCAAATCTAACTAATATAAAGAAAATGAAATGCGATAAAATGACACGGGTTGCCTCCCGAGAAGCGCTTAAGTTATTAACGAGTCGTTAGCTAGACTCGACCAACATTCAAGTTTCAAGCTCAAAAACGGGTATCTCATCAAACACCCACTCAACTTGCTCTTCTTCCAAATACAATTTAAGTCGATGACCATTAACTGTAACATCCCGAACTTTTATGTAGTGTTGGACTAATGCCGTTAAGTCAATTTGGGGTGTCGTTAAGTCTTTACTTAATATTTGAATGTAGCTATGTGTGATTAATGTAGTTTAATGAAGTACGTTGATACGCATGATATATGTAGAAATGAAGTTGATGTGTGATATGCATGATTGACCTGTACACCTAGTTCACTAGTCTTGCTAGGTTGCTATGTCACTTGCACGTTTAAGGATCCAAACGTAATGAAGTTAAAGTGTGTGATTGTCTAGGAATGTGTGTTACCTAGACTATATGTGTGTGAATGTTTGGGAATGCAGGGACCCAATCTATATGTGTGAAATTGAGCTCATAAAACAGATGCAGGGAACAGTGTTAAGCTTAACCCGTACTAGCCTTAGCCGGGCGAGTGCGTAGATGCAGTTGTTGCTTGGGTGGCTCCTCGCAACATGGTCTTTATAACGCAGGGCGAGTAATACGAGAGGTTTGACCAACCTCCACATACGGATTACTCAAGGATTGGCTTGCCATTCCTTAACGACGTAAGATGAGTAGTCTTTGACTAACCATCCAGTCGGGTGTGATGCAGGGCACACTTATATGCAGTTAACGAAGATACGTGTGACAATGTGTGAACTAATAATGCAGATAACAAAGATATGTGTGATAATGTGGGAACTAATGCAGGATAGGCACATTTAGGATGATGATCCTAATTGATACGAAGTTGAAATGCAGTATATGTGTGAACGTGTGATGTGTGTTGTGCCTAATAAAACTTGTCTAATAGTGAAGATTGTTTTAATTGGACAAATGCTTATAAATTAAGTGTTATCTTACTTAGCTATTTTAATAGCTAACACTTGTTTCTTTTAATGTGGTTGTTCCCTCAGGTTTAGCTTGATGGAATCTAGATGCAGGGCGTGTGAGCTTGGGTAGATGCAATGCAGGAGCCTTAGCTACCCTATAGACGCTTTGTTTAGACATTTGTTACATTCAGTACTTAATGTCGAATTTATGTAATGACGTTTGGACGGTTGTTTTATGTTGGGCAACCGTTGGGTTTTCATTTGAACTATTTTATGATGTCGCAAGTAACACCAACTGAATGCAGAAACCAAAATGTTTTATTGGTTTTGACTTTTAAGGTCCTTTCTTCCGCAATATGACACCGTTAGGTGAAAAGTTTTTTGAAAACCCATATTTTTAAACGACGGGTGTTACATTAACAATGAACGATCCTTCGCCATCTCTCTTGAACAACTCAACATACCCGGACGGGTAAACATGCTTGATTACAAAAGGTCCTATCCACCTAGAAGTAAGCTTAGGTTGTTTGATTTTAAACTTTGACAAGAACAACAAAACCTTAGCTCCAACTTTAAATTCCTTCCTACGGATCCTTTTGTCATGATAAACTTTGGTTTTCTCCTTATAAATCCTAGAATTTTCATATGCACCCAACCTAAGCTCATCGAGCTCATGAAGTTGCAACATCCTAAGTTCTTTAGCTTCCATCATATCCAAATTCAAACTTCTCAATGCCCAATACGCCTTATGCTCTATCTCAATGGGTAAATGGCAAGTCTTACCATAGAGCAACCGGTATGGCGTAGTGCCAATCGGCGTCTTATAGGCCGTCCTAAACGCCCACAAGGTGTCATCCAACTTCTTTGACCAAACCTTGGGGTTATCCCCAACCGTTTTCTCTAAAATCCTTTTCAATGCCCTATTAGTGTTCTCCACTTGACCACTGGTCTGTGGGTGATAAGAAGTAGAAAAACGAAGAGCAACACCATACCTCCTTAGGACCTTAGCTAATTGGTGATTAGCAAAATGGGTTCCTCGGTCACTAATCAAGGCTCTAGGGCAACCAAACCGACAAAATAATTGCTTAAGAAATCAATGACTACTCTCGCGTCATTTGTGGGCAAAGCCTTGGCTTCGGCCCACTTAGACACGTAGGCAACGGCGACAAGAATGTATTGGAACCTATTAGACGGTAGGAATGGTCCCATGAAGTCTATACCCCAAATATCGAAAACCTCACATACCTGAATGCTTTGTTGAGGCATCTCGTCCCGCTTTGTAATGTTTCCTTACCTTTGACAAATGTCACAAGTCTCTACCAAAGTTTGAGCCTCCTTGAAAATTGTCGGCCAATAGAAACCTGCATCGAAAACTATCTTACCGGTAACCGAAGGACCGTAATGACCTCCAGTTGGTCCATAGTGACAAGCATCAAGAATTTCCCTCGTCTCAGCCCCAGCCACACATCTCCTCACCATACCATCCGCACAAACTCAAAACAAGTATGGCTATCCCAAAAATAGTGCTTCGCATCCGAAATGAGCTTCTTCTTTTGCTGGGACGTGAAATCATTCGGTATATCACCTGCAACCAAATAATTAGCAATATCTGCAAACCAAGGAACTTCATCAGAGTTAGAAATAAACATTAAAGATTCATCGGGGAAGTGATCATTAATCTCCCCATCTCGAAGTTCCTCCCGGTTCGGGTCCTCCAATCGACTCAGATGGTCGGCCGCCAAGTTCTCGGCACCTTTCTTATCCTTAATCTCGATATCAAACTCTTGTAGCAACAAAATCCACCGGATAAGCCTAGGTTTGGCATCTTGTTTTGAGAACAAGTATTTCAAGGCGGAATGGTCCGTGAACACAATGGTTTTGCTCAACACCAAATAAGATCGAAACTTATCAAAAGCAAATACCACGGCAAGCAACTCCTTTTCTGTGGTGGTGTAGTTTTGCTGAGCGGGGTTCAAGGTCTTACTAGCATAGTAAATCGGCTTGAAATGCTTATCCACCCTTTGCCCAAGCACGGCTCCCACGGCATAGTCACTCGCATCGCACATCAACTCAAATGGCAATTCCCAATCCGGACCAACCATGATCGGGGAATTGGTCAACTTTTCCTTCAAAACCTGGAATGCACTCAAACAAACATCATCAAATACAAAATGGACGTCCTTCTCCAACAAGTGGGTCATCGGACGAGTAATCTTAGAAAAATCTTTAATAAAACGGCGGTAAAATCCGGCATGTCCAAGAAAACTCCTTACCCCTTTCACATTGGAAGGCGGGGGTAATTTGGCTATCACATCAATCTTAGCCCTATCAACCTCTATCCCGGCCTTAGACACTTTATGACCTAAAACAATCCCCTCAGTCACCATGAAGTGGCACTTTTCCCAATTCAAGACAAGGTGTGCCCTCTCACACCGTTCTAGCATCCTATCCAAATTATTCAAACAAGTAAGAAAAGAATGCCCGAAAACCGAGAAATCATCCATGAAAACCTCCATAGAGGTCTCAAGCATGTCCTGGAAAATAGCAATCATGCACCTTTGGAAGGTGCCCGGGGCATTACACAAACCAAACGGCATTCGCCGATAAGCAAAAGTACCAAAGGGGCATGTAAAGGTAGTCTTTTCTTGGTCTTTGAGATCAATGGGTATTTGGAAGTACCCCGAAAACCCATCTAAGAAACAAAAATATTCATTCCCTGTAAGTCTCTCTAACATTTGATCAATGAAAGGAATGGGAACGTGATCCTTACGGGTGGCATCATTAAGCTTACGGTAGTCAATACAAACCCGCCAACCCGTAATAGTCCTAGTGGCCAAGAGTTCCTTATTTTCATTTTCAACAACTGTCATGCCCCCCTTTTTGGGCACACAATGAACTGGACTAACCCAAGAACTATCGGCAATAGGGAAAATGATCCCAGCATCTAACAACTTAATCACCTCTTTTTAACAACCTCTTTCATGTTAGGATTAAGCCGCCTTTGTCTCTGGACAACGGGCTTCACATCATCAACAAAATCAATCTTATGTTGGCAAAAATTAGGACTAATACCTGGAATGTCGGTGGTCTTCCAAGCAAAAGCCCGCTTATGGGCTCTAAGCACAGACAAAAGACTATCTTTCTCGTCACTCGAGAGTGAGGACGAGATAATCACAGGTAAAGAAGATTCACCTGACAAATAAGCATACTCCAAATGGGTCGGTAATGGCTTAAGCTCTAAATAGGTCGGTGGTACATCCACAGAATTTGGTACCCTCGAGCTTCATCGGCCACAACCTCCTCAAAACTCTCATCCTCAGGAGGTGTCTCATCCAAGCTAAGTGCCATCACTTCTGCAAACAACTCATCATCATCAATATCACCCGATCCCAAATGAGCAATCTCCTCATCTCCAGTATCAGTCTCCATAAGCTCCTGAAACTCTCGGTCCAAAGCATCATCAACAACGTCAATCCTGAAACAAGATTCATCAATAGAATAAGAATGCTTAATAGACCTCTCAACATTAAAAACAATCCTATCCGTACCCACACCCAAAGAAATTTCCTTATCTTTCACACGGATGATCGCATCCGCGGTATTAAGGAATGGTCGTCCAAGAATAAGGGGTACCTTCGTATCCTCCTCCATCTCGAGGATAACGAAGTCAACTAAAAACACAATATGGCCTACCCGGACAGTCATGTTTTCAGCAATCCCAATGGGATACTGAAAAGAATGGTCAGCTAATCGAATACTCATGCGGGTAGGTCTAAGGACTCCCAAAGCCAATTTACTCCAAACCGAGTAAGGCATCAAATTAATGCTAGCACCTAAATCGGCAAGTGCCTTACAAGTCAAAGAACGAATAGAACAAGTAATTAAGAAACTCCCTGGATCCTCAAGCTTAGGTGGAATGCGGTTCTGCAAGATAGCAGAACACTCGGCATTAAGGTATGTAGCTTTCACCTCATCCATCTTTCCTTTATCCGTCACAAGTTCCTTAATGAACTTTGCATAATTGGGCATCCCTTGAATCAAATCAACCAAAGGCACATTAATGTGAACATTCTTGATCATGTTCACAAACTTCTCATAATGTTCCTTCAACTTTGCTTTCTTGAACCGTTGTGGAAATGGAACTTTTGGCTTATATGGTTTAACCTCGGGTTCCACAACCGGTTTTGGTGTGACCGGCGTCTTCATGGTCGGTTTATCCTCCATCTCAATCTCCTCATCAACATCATCATCATCAAACACATCATTGCTCCCCTTATCCTGCACATCTGAAACAACAACATTAGGCATAGGAGGAGGGTCATAAGATCTACCTGTACGAGTGGTAATGGCCTTAGCTTCCTCTTTACGAATTGGCGGTGGGGTGTACTTCTGTCCCGAATTCTCTCCTTGATTTGGTCCCATGCTAAACTGAGGCTTAGGATTCTGCTGAGTATTGCTAGGCAAAGCACCCGGAGGCCTAGACATAGCAGCCATCCTACTCTCGAGATCCTTAAAGTTCACACATTGATTTTTCATGTTGATCTCCACTTTTCCATCAATTTGGTCCAACCTCTCACTCAATGCCCTAGTATCATCCCGAATCATCTGGATACTAGTATTGGTCTCCTTCTGATTCACAACCAATTGCTTCATCATCTCCCTCAACTCAGCATTAGGATCATCATTAGAAGAGGAAGAACTCGATCCTTGGCCTTGTTGAGACTCCTGTTGTGGCAGATTTTGGTAGTTCCTTTGCCACCTATTTCCTGAAAAACGAGAATTGTTATTAGTAGGAAAAGAAGAGTTATAAGAAGTATTACCAGTGGGCTGGTTTTGGTAACCGGTGTTTCTTTGAAAGCTTCCTTGCGGTTGATTTTGAATGTAGTTAACATCCTCGCTCCCCCGATTGGGACAATCCTCAGAATAGTGCATATTACCACCATGATCACAACCATCCGCTAAAACTTTGACATCCTTCTCAAGATCTCCAAACCTAGCCTCTTGAGATGCAAAACCTTTATCTATGCGCGAAGAAAGCGCCTTAAACTCTCCAAGCAACCCAGAATCATTACTAGTTTCAACCTTCGCAACTTTACCTTCCTTAGTACCTCTATTCATCCTCCTTTCATTCTTCAAGAACCTATCATCATCCATGGTTGCGTTATCCTTTGCCATGGATTCCAAAATTTCAAATCCTTCATTTGGTGTAATGTTATTGAAACTTCCACCGAAGGCATAACCCAACTCTCTCTTAGACTTCTTATCCAAACCATCAAAGAACAACTCAACATATTTTTCCTTAGTCAAATCATGGCCCGGACAATTTCGTTCATACAGTCTAACTTCGTTTGCCCCAACGAAGATGAAGTTCGTTGTTTAAATTCGTTTTGTAATCAAATCCGTTGGCTAAATTCGTAAAGGAAAACAAACGAAGATAATGTTAAGTTCGTAAGAACAAGTTAAACGAAGATAAAGTTCGTACGAAGTTTAAATTCGTTAGGTGTAATTCTGGAATTTTACGTAGCCAGTCTTAAATTCGTACGAGGGTCTATTTAAGGTCCTAAATGACTTATACTTTAAATGTTAATGTGCGATAGGTGTCGGAGGTTACTGATAAGCAGTATTAGCTACTTGTTTGTGCGCGGGTACTACAATCAGGTAAGATACACTACTTTGTCACGCTGGGGGATCAACTAAAAGCTGGTTTCAAATCATATACACTTCCATTCGGTACCTTATTATTGTATGTGGGTTTAAGGGTTACTTGGGAGGTATTATGGGTTATGCAGTTGACCATGAGACCTGAGATGCAGTCCCTATTGTAGTGTATTGCAGTAATGTTTAATGTAGTATGTAGCTATGCAGTTAATGTAGTTTAATGAAGTATGTTGATACGCATGATATATGTAGAAATGAAGTTGATGTGTGATATGCATGATTGACCTGTACACCTAGTTCACTAGTCTTGCTAGGTTGCTATGTCACTTGCACGTTTAAGGATCCAAACGTAATGAAGTTAAAGTGTGTGATTGTCTAGGAATGTGTGTTACCTAGACTATATGTGTGTGAATGTTTGGGAATGCAGGGACCCAATCTATATGTGTGAAATTGAGCTCATAAAACAGATGCAGGGAACAGTGTTAAGCTTAACCCGTACTAGCCTTAGCCGGGCGAGTGCGTAGATGCAGTTGTTGCTTGGGTGGCTCCTCGCAACATGGTCTTTATAACGCAGGGCGAGTAATACGAGGGGTTTGACCAACCTCCACATACGGATTACTCAAGGATTGGCTTGCCATTCCTTAACGACGTAAGATGAGTAGTCTTTGACTAACCATCCAGTCGGGTGTGATGCAGGGCACACTTATATGCAGTTAACGAAGATACGTGTGACAATGTGTGAACTAATAAAGCAGATAACGAAGATATGTGTGATAATGTGGGAACTAATGCAGGATAGGCACATTTAGGATGATTATCCTAATTGATACGAAGTTGAAATGCAGTATATGTGTGAAATTGAGCTCATAAAACAGATGCAGGGAACAGTGTTAAGCTTAACCCGTACTAGCCTTAGCCGGGCGAGTGCGTAGATGCAGTTGTTGCTTGGGTGGCTCCTCGCAACATGGTCTTTATAACGCAGGGCGAGTAATACGAGGGGTTTGACCAACCTCCACATACGGATTACTCAAGGATTGGCTTGCCATTCCTTAACGACGTAAGATGAGTAGTCTTTGACTAACCATCCAGTCGGGTGTGATGCAGGGCACACTTATATGCAGTTAACGAAGATACGTGTGACAATGTGTGAACTAATAAAGCAGATAACGAAGATATGTGTGATAATGTGGGAACTAATGCAGGATAGGCACATTTAGGATGATTATCCTAATTGATACGAAGTTGAAATGCAGTATATGTGTGAACGTGTGATGTGTGTTGTGCCTAATAAAACTTGTCTAATAATGAAGATTGTTTTAATTGGACAATTGCTTTTAAATTAAGTGTTATCTTACTTAGCTATTTTAATAGCTAACACTTGTTTCTTTTAATGTGGTTGTTCCCTCAGGTTTAGCTTGATGGAATCTAGATGCAGGGCGTGTGAGCTTGGGTAGATGCAATGCAGGAGCCTTAGCTACCCTATAGACGCTTTGTTTAGACATTTGTTACATTCAGTACTTAATGTCGAATTTATGTAATGACGTTTGGACGGTTGTTTTATGTTGGGCAACCGTTGGGTTTTCATTTGAACTATTTTATGATGTCGCAAGTAACACCAACTAAATGCAGAAACCAAAATGTTTTATTGGTTTTGACTTTTAAGGTCCTTTCTTCCGCAATATGACACCGTTAGGTGAAAAGTTTTTGAAAACCCATATTTTTAAACGACGGGTGTTACAAGTTGGTATCAGAGAAGTAGTTTAAGTGAACCAAGGCCTATTGACCATAGGATTTGGACTTAAACTTAAGGTGTGCATGCTAGGTACTCGTAGGATGCCTTAGCTAGAGATGACATGTGATGTAGGATGGGTTGGGATGAGTGCGAGTGTTGTAGGGCTTATGAGATGTTTACGTTACGAAGTTATGTTTTAGCCTTATCTCGACGAGCTTTTGTTTTATTTTGCGCTTATCGACTCCACCATTTTATTGAAGGAAAATGGTAAACACTCGCAACCGCAACATCCAACGCGACGGAGCTACTGCTAGCGTTACTCCACCTGTCCATCCGGGTGCAGGCGCTTCTAATGCTGCTAATGCTAATGTGAATCGTGTGAACCCCCGCCGTGTTAATCAACCAGGCTCATTGGGTCCGATGCCTCCACCACCTGGCAATCCTCCGAGAGTTAACGATGTAGCTGTGGATCAGATTCCCAATCAGACGGAGATGTATAATCTTGTGCTAACTCTTCAGGCCCAGTTGGCCCAAACGCAAGAACAGTTGAATCAGGCGTTGGCAGCTAACGCAGAAGGAACTGGTAACAGTCACTCTGTGCCTTCTCACTACACTGAGCCACCGGTCGATAATGTTGTTATTCCTCATGCTAATGTTAATGTGGTTCCTCGTAATGATGTTCACGCCCCTCGATTCAAGTTTGAAAGTTTCCAGAAGTGTGGAGCTCAGAAATTCTATGGAACACTTAATGCAGTAGGTTGCATGGAATGGCTCGATGATACTGAGATGGTTTTCGAAGCTTGTGATTGTCCTGAGGATAAGAAAGTGTTGTGTGCAAGCAGAATGTTGAAAGAAGGTGCTCGGGACTGGTGGAAGAGCATGACTATTTCGATGACTCCGGCTATGGTAACTGCTATTACGTGGGCTGACTTTAAGCAGAAATTCATTGAGGAATATATTGGAGTACATGAGCAGCGTAAAATGGAAAAAGAGTTCCGTGCTTTGACAGCTGAAGTTGGCAAAATTAATGATTATGCTCGTTCCTTTCTGGAAAAGATGAAGTTCGTAGGCCATCTGTTCCGTACTGATGCAGATCAGGTTGCTTGCTATGTTGATGGTTTGCCTCCGAGTTATCGAGGTATCTGCAGGCAGCACAAGACTCTGACTGAAGCTATCAAGGAGTCTAAAAAGCTTGATGATGATTTTGCTTCGGACAAGAAAGTAGTTGAGAAAGTCGACGACAAGAAAGTAGTTGAGAAAGTCGACGACAAGAAAGTAGTTGAGAAAGTCGAGACAAGAAAGTAGTTGAGAAAGTCGACGACAAGAAAGTAGTTGAGAAAGTCGACGACAAGAAAGTAGTTGAGAAAGTCGACGACAAGAAAGTAGTTGAGAAAGTCGACGACAAGAAAGTAGTTGAGAAAGTCGACGACAAGAAAGTAGTTGAGAAAGTCGACGACAAGAAAGTGTTGAGAAAGAGACAAGAAGGTGCCACAAGTGTGGGAAGTCGGGGCATCTTGCAACTGAATGTAGGGACAAGACTCGTTGCTACAAGTGCCAAGAAACGGGTCATCTCATTGCCGATTGTCCACAGATGAAGAATGCTGGAAAGAAGACCGCCACGACAGCAACAAAAGTGAGAGCTCTTCAAATGACGGTTGATGACGCAAGGAACAACGATGAAGTGGTAAGTGGTACTTTCCTTGTTAACTCAAAGCCTGCCTCTGTTTTATTTGATTCAGGTGCAAATAGGTCGTTTGTGTCCACATTATTTGCTCCTAAGCTAGAAAGAGTCACTACTCCCTTAGATTGCTCAATAGAGGTAGAAATTGCTAATGGTACGGTTAATAATATACGTGTGGGTTATGACGATTGTGAGATTGAGATTGAAGGTTGTTCTTTTCCGGTTCAACTATTGCCTACTACCTTAGGTGGTTTTGACGTAGTGATTGGTATGGATTGGTTGGCTAGAAATGAAGCTAGTATCTTATGTTCCCAAAAGATAATTCGATTGCCTATATCCGAGGGTAAAGTGATAACGGTGTATGGAGACAAGAAGAGAGGAGGAATAAAGATTATTAGTATGATGAAAGCTATTAAGTGTATAAGGAAAAACAAGAGCCATTTCTTGGCTTATGTTATTGATGCAAGAAAAGAGAAGTCTTCAATCGCTAGTGTTGATGTAGTATCAAATTTCCCCGATGTGTTTCCCGACGATCTACCAGGTATTCCTCCCGATCGTGAAGTTACTTTTCAGATAGATCTTGTTCCCGGTGCTACACCCGTTGCTAAAGCACCTTACCGATTAGCTCCTACAGAAATGAAGGAATTAATGACGCAACTACAGGAGTTACTTGACAAAGGGTTCATACAACCTAGTTCCTCGCCTTGGGGAGCTCCGGTTCTCTTTGTTAAGAAGAAGGACGGATCAATGCGTATGTGTATTGACTACCGTGAGTTGAACAAACGAACGGTCAAGAATAAGTATCCTCTCCCGAGAATTGATGATCTTTTTGATCAACTACATGGTGCTTCGTATTTTTCAAAGATTGATTTGCGGTCCGGTTACCATCAGTTAAAGGTAAAGAAGGAAGATGTAGCAAAGACAGCTTTCCGGACTAGATATGGTCATTATGAGTTCTTGGTCATGCCATTTGGGTTGACCAATGCTCCAGCCGCGTTTATGGACTTAATGAATCGGGTATGCCGCCCCTTTCTAGATCATTTTGTTATTGTGTTTATTGACGATATTTTGATCTACTCTAAGTCAGAGGATGAACACCGTGAGCATTTGAAAGCAGTTTTGGAGGTGTTGAGGGAGAAGAAGTTGTACGCAAAGTTTTCTAAATGTGAGTTTTGGCTCCGAGAAGTGCAGTTTCTTGGTCATGTTATTACATCGGAAGGTATTAAAGTAGATCCTTCAAAGATTGAAGCTGTTTCAAAGTGGGAGCAGCCAAAGACACCTACCGAGATTAAGAGTTTTCTTGGTTTGGCTGGGTATTATAGAAGGTTTATTCAGGATTTTTCTCGAATAGCCAAGCCTATGACGGAATTAACAAAGAAGGGTGTGAAGTACGAGTGGACTGAAAAGCAGGAAAATGCATTCCAGACGTTGAAAAAGAAGTTGTGTGAAGCTCCTATCCTTGCCTTGCCTGAAGGTACTGATGATTTAGTGGTATATAGCGATGCTTCTATTACGGGTTTGGGTTGTGTCTTAATGCAGAGAGACAAAGTGATTGCTTATGCTTCACGTCAGTTGAAGCCTCATGAGAAGAATTACCCTACCCATGATCTTGAGTTAGCGGCGGTTGTGTTTGCATTGAAATTATGGAGACATTACTTATATGGTACTAAATGCACACTTTACACCGACCATAAGAGTTTACAATATATGTTTACTCAAAAGGAGATGAATGTGAGACAAAGAAGGTGGATGGAATTACTTAAAGACTATGATTGTGAAATCAAATACCATCCGGGTAAAGCCAATGTAGTGGCGGATGCACTAAGTAGGAAAGTGCAAAGCTCTTCTTGTAAGTTGATGAGCATGCAAGTTCAGGCCAAGTCGGGTCTATTAGATCGAATTAAAGAAGCACAAGAGAGGGCATTAATGAAGGATAATATTGATAACGAGAGTATTGGAAAGAAGAAACGACTTGTGATGGAGACTAATAGTCGTGGGTTTAAAACATACAAGGGTCGCATTTGGGTGCCACTGCTTGGTGGTAACCGAGAGTTGATCCTTGAAGAGGTCCATAGAAGTAGGTATTCGATGCATCCCGGTGTCACCAAAATGTATGCAGATTTGAAGCCGATTTATTGGTGGCCGGATATTAAAGGTGAAGTAGCTCATTTTGTAGCAAAGTGTTTGACGTGTGCAAGAGTGAAGACGGACCATCAAAAGCCGTATGGTTTGTTGCATCAATTAGAAATTCCCGAGTGGAAATGGGATCATATCACGATGGACTTTGTAACGAAGCTACCTAAAACGCCGAAAGGGAATGATATGATATGGGTGATTGTAGATAGATTGACGAAGAGTGCTCATTTTCTAGCTACCCGACAAGATGTGCCTTTAACGAAGATGGCAAAGATGTACATTGATGAAGTAGTAGCGAAACATGGAGTTCCCTTATCTATTGTTTCGGATCGAGACTCGAGGTTTGTGTCAAACTTTTGGAAGGGTCTTCAACGGGAGTTGGGTAGTAGAATAAATTTGAGTACCGCCTATCATCCCCAAACCGATGGGCAAAGTGAGAGAACCATTCAAACCTTGGAGGATATGTTGAGAACGTGTGTACTTGAATATGGTGGAGCATGGGATGAACACTTGAAGTTGATTGAATTTGCTTATAATAATAGTCACCATGCAAGTATTGGGATGCCACCATTTGAAATGTTATATGGAAGGAGATGTAGGACTCCAAGTTGTTGGATGGAGCCCGGTGAAAAGCAGTTGACCGGTCCCGAAATTATTGAAATTACCTCTGAAAAGGTTAATGTAGCTAAAGAAGCCTTACGTGTGGCAAGAGAAAGGCAGAAAACATATGCAGATAAGAAAAGGAGACCGATTGAGTTTAATGTGGGTGATTTAGTGATGCTGAAAGTATCACCTTGGAAAGGAGTTATCCGATTTGGAAAGAAGGGAAAGTTGAGTCCAAGATTTATTGGACCTTTTAAAGTGGTGAAGCGCATTAAAGATGTGGCATATCAGTTGGAATTACCTCCAGAATTGGATGGAATTCACAACACCTTCCATGTATCCTACTTGAGGAAATGTTTAGCTGAGGAGTCGAGTGTGATTCCTATTAAAGACGTGAGTATTGACCCAATGAAGAGAATAGTAGACGAACCGGTAGCGATACTTGGAAGAAAGCAAAAGAAGTTACGCAGGAAAGTGATAGATCTTGTTTTGATAAAGTGGAAACATAATCATGGAGAAAGCTTGACTTGGGAAACTGAAGCAGTAATGAAGGAGAAATATCCCGAGTTGTTCCTATCTGATGAGATTCCGAGGACGGAATCCTTTTAAGGAGGAGGTAATTGTAACATCCCGAACTTTTATGTAGTGTTTGACTAATGCCGTTAAGTCAATTTGGGGTGTCGTTAAGTCTTTACTTAATATTTGAATGTAGCTATGTGTGATTAATGTAGATAAAGTGGTTAGGCTTGGAAGCCTAAATATTAATGTAGTATAAATGTGTGAAATATGAAGGTTTATTCAGGATTTTTCTCGAATAGCCAAGCCTATGACGGAATTAACAAAGAAGGGTGTGAAGTACGAGTGGACTGAAAAGCAGGAAAATGCATTCCAAACGTTGAAAAAGAAGTTGTGTGAAGCTCCTATCCTTGCCTTGCCTGAAGGTACTGATGATTTAGTGGTATATAGCGATGCTTCTATTACGGGTTTGGGTTGTGTCTTAATGCAGAGAGACAAAGTGATTGCTTATGCTTCACGTCAGTTGAAGCCTCATGAGAAGAATTACCCTACCCATGATCTTGAGTTAGCGGCGGTTGTGTTTGCATTGAAATTATGGAGACATTACTTATATGGTACTAAATGCACACTTTACACCGACCATAAGAGTTTACAATATATGTTTACTCAAAAGGAGATGAATGTGAGACAAAGAAGGTGGATGGAATTACTTAAAGACTATGATTGTGAAATCAAATACCATCCGGGTAAAGCCAATGTAGTGGCGGATGCACTAAGTAGGAAAGTGCAAAGCTCTTCTTGTAAGTTGATGAGCATGCAAGTTCAGGCCAAGTCGGGTCTATTAGATCGAATTAAAGAAGCACAAGAGAGGGCATTAATGAAGGATAATATTGATAACGAGAGTATTGGAAGAGAATAGTAGACGAACCGGTAGCGATACTTGGAAGAAAGCAAAAGAAGTTACGCAGGAAAGTGATAGATCTTGTTTTGATAAAGTGGAAACATAATCATGGAGAAAGCTTGACTTGGGAAACTGAAGCAGTAATGAAGGAGAAATATCCCGAGTTGTTCCTATCTGATGAGATTCCGAGGACGGAATCCTTTTAAGGAGGAGGTAATTGTAACATCCCGAACTTTTATGTAGTGTTTGACTAATGCCGTTAAGTCAATTTGGGGTGTCGTTAAGTCTTTACTTAATATTTGAATGTAGCTATGTGTGATTAATGTAGATAAAGTGGTTAGGCTTGGAAGCCTAAATATTAATGTAGTATAAATGTGTGAAATATGAAGGTTTATGTCTATGTAGTGACATCTAATGAAGGGTTAATGTTGTATATGGTCAATAATGCAGTTTGTGACCAATAATGAAGGGTTTAGAAGTTCAAGGGCTGATTTTGACATAGGTTGAAATCTAAAAACGGGATTAAGGTTTTGATAAGTGTAATTAGGTCTATTTTGGCAGCCATTATCAAATAATTAAGCAAATAATCCTTTCTTGAATCCTAAAGCAATTAATCTAGTTTTTGGGTCTAACAATTGTGTGTTTTGGTGTTGGAATCGATCGATCATCGAGTCAAGCAGGTAATCATTGATGTATTGATTGTATTTTCAGATTTAGAGGTTGATATTTATGAATCAAATCTGATTTAAAAAGGGATTATGCAAGTAATTAGGGCTTAAATGGTGTTTTGGTTACTTAAATGGTGTTTTGGTTAATTAACGTTCAAAATGGTGTTAAACGAGTCTATAGTCGATCGTGATGGTCAAAATATGTTTAGTTGTGTCAAAAACATGTTTGGAAAGAAGCCTTGATCGATCAAAATCTGGAAATTTGATGGAAGTTGGTCGTTTTTGAATTCTGGACGAAAATATGCTTAAAGTCGTTTGCTGGTGCCAAGTTCGTTCATACAGTCTAACTTCGTTTGCCCCAACGAAGATGAAGTTCGTTGTTTAAATTCGTTTTGTAATCAAATCCGTTGGCTAAATTCGTAAAGAAGTATTTTCGTAAAGTAGAACGAACGAAGATAAAGTTCGTACGAAGTTTAAATTCGTTAGGTGTAATAAATGTTAAGGACTAAATTCGTAAGGTCTATTTTCGTAAGGAGGTTATTTTCGTAAAGTAGAACGAACGAAGATAAAGTTCGTACGAAGTTTAAATTCGTTAGGTGTAATTCTGGAATTTTACGTAGCCAGTCTTAAATTCGTACGAGGGTCTATTTAAGGTCCTAAATGACTTATATTCATTATGTTAATGTACGATAGGTGTCGGAGGTTACTGATAAGCAGTATTAGCTACTTGTTTGTGCGCGTGTACTACAATCAGGTAAGATACACTACTTTGTCACGCTGGGGGATCAACTAAAAGCTGGTTTCAAATCATATACACTTCCATTCGGTACCTTATTATTGTATGTGGGTTTAAGGGTTACTTGGGAGGTATTATGGGTTATGCAGTTGACCATGAGACCTGAGATGCAGTCCCTATTGTAGTGTATTGCAGTAATGTTTAATGTAGTATGTAGCTATGCAGTTAATGTAGTTTAATGAAGTACGTTGATACGCATGATATATGTAGAAATGAAGTTGATGTGTGATATGCATGATTGACCTGTACACCTAGTTCACTAGTCTTGCTAGGTTGCTATGTCACTTGCACGTTTAAGGATCCAAACGTAATGAAGTTAAAGTGTGTGATTGTCTAGGAATGTGTGTTACCTAGACTATATGTGTGTGAATGTTTGGGAATGCAGGGACCCAATCTATATGTGTGAAATTGAGCTCATAAAACAGATGCAGGGAACAGTGTTAAGCTTAACCCGTACTAGCCTTAGCCGGGCGAGTGCGTAGATGCAGTTGTTGCTTGGGTGGCTCCTCGCAACATGGTCTTTATAACGCAGGGCGAGTAATACGAGGGGTTTGACCAACCTCCACATACGGATTACTCAAGGATTGGCTTGCCATTCCTTAACGACGTAAGATGAGTAGTCTTTGACTAACCATCCAGTCGGGTGTGATGCAGGGCACACTTATATGCAGTTAACGAAGATACGTGTGACAATGTGTGAACTAATAAAGCAGATAACGAAGATATGTGTGATAATGTGGGAACTAATGCAGGATAGGCACATTTAGGATGATTATCCTAATTGATACGAAGTTGAAATGCAGTATATGTGTGAAATTGAGCTCATAAAACAGATGCAGGGAACAGTGTTAAGCTTAACCCGTACTAGCCTTAGCCGGGCGAGTGCGTAGATGCAGTTGTTGCTTGGGTGGCTCCTCGCAACATGGTCTTTATAACGCAGGGCGAGTAATACGAGGGGTTTGACCAACCTCCACATACGGATTACTCAAGGATTGGCTTGCCATTCCTTAACGACGTAAGATGAGTAGTCTTTGACTAACCATCCAGTCGGGTGTGATGCAGGGCACACTTATATGCAGTTAACGAAGATACGTGTGACAATGTGTGAACTAATAAAGCAGATAACGAAGATATGTGTGATAATGTGGGAACTAATGCAGGATAGGCACATTTAGGATGATTATCCTAATTGATACGAAGTTGAAATGCAGTATATGTGTGAACGTGTGATGTGTGTTGTGCCTAATAAAACTTGTCTAATAATGAAGATTGTTTTAATTGGACAAATGCTTATAAATTAAGTGTTATCTTACTT
This sequence comes from Erigeron breviscapus, assembly GCA_034093135.1. Taxonomy (NCBI): domain Eukaryota; kingdom Viridiplantae; phylum Streptophyta; class Magnoliopsida; order Asterales; family Asteraceae; genus Erigeron; species Erigeron breviscapus. The sequence goes on along the minus strand of CM067171.1, from coordinate 59,719,171 downwards.
AGCTATTTTAATAGCTAACACTTGTTTCTTTTAATGTGGTTGTTCCCTCAGGTTTAGCTTGATGGAATCTAGATGCAGGGCGTGTGAGCTTGGGTAGATGCAATGCAGGAGCCTTAGCTACCCTATAGACGCTTTGTTTAGACATTTGTTACATTCAGTACTTAATGTCGAATTTATGTAATGACGTTTGGACGGTTGTTTTATGTTGGGCAACCGTTGGGTTTTCATTTGAACTATTTTATGATGTCGCAAGTAACACCAACTAAATGCAGAAACCAAAATGTTTTATTGGTTTTGACTTTTAAGGTCCTTTCTTCCGCAATATGACACCGTTAGGTGAAAAGTTTTTGAAAACCCATATTTTTAAACGACGGGTGTTACATTCAGTACTTAATGTCGAATTTATGTAATGACGTTTGGACGGTTGTTTTATGTTGGGCAACCGTTGGGTTTTCATTTGAACTATTTTATGATGTCGCAAGTAACACCAACTAAATGCAGAAACCAAAATGTTTTATTGGTTTTGACTTTTAAGGTCCTTTCTTCCGCAATATGACACCGTTAGGTGAAAAGTTTTTGAAAACCCATATTTTTAAACGACGGGTGTTACATTCAGTACTTAATGTCGAATTTATGTAATGACGTTTGGACGGTTGTTTTATGTTGGGCAACCGTTGGGTTTTCATTTGAACTATTTTATGATGTCGCAAGTAACACCAACTAAATGCAGAAACCAAAATGTTTTATTGGTTTTGACTTTTAAGGTCCTTTCTTCCGCAATATGACACCGTTAGGTGAAAAGTTTTTGAAAACCCATATTTTTAAACGACGGGTGTTACATTCAGTACTTAATGTCGAATTTATGTAATGACGTTTGGACGGTTGTTTTATGTTGGGCAACCGTTGGGTTTTCATTTGAACTATTTTATGATGTCGCAAGTAACACCAACTAAATGCAGAAACCAAAATGTTTTATTGGTTTTGACTTTTAAGGTCCTTTCTTCCGCAATATGACACCGTTAGGTGAAAAGTTTTTGAAAACCCATATTTTTAAACGACGGGTGTTACATTCAGTACTTAATGTCGAATTTATGTAATGACGTTTGGACGGTTGTTTTATGTTGGGCAACCGTTGGGTTTTCATTTGAACTATTTTATGATGTCGCAAGTAACACCAACTAAATGCAGAAACCAAAATGTTTTATTGGTTTTGACTTTTAAGGTCCTTTCTTCCGCAATATGACACCGTTAGGTGAAAAGTTTTTGAAAACCCATATTTTTAAACGACGGGTGTTACATTCAGTACTTAATGTCGAATTTATGTAATGACGTTTGGACGGTTGTTTTATGTTGGGCAACCGTTGGGTTTTCATTTGAACTATTTTATGATGTCGCAAGTAACACCAACTAAATGCAGAAACCAAAATGTTTTATTGGTTTTGACTTTTAAGGTCCTTTCTTCCGCAATATGACACCGTTAGGTGAAAAGTTTTTGAAAACCCATATTTTTAAACGACGGGTGTTACATTCAGTACTTAATGTCGAATTTATGTAATGACGTTTGGACGGTTGTTTTATGTTGGGCAACCGTTGGGTTTTCATTTGAACTATTTTATGATGTCGCAAGTAACACCAACTAAATGCAGAAACCAAAATGTTTTATTGGTTTTGACTTTTAAGGTCCTTTCTTCCGCAATATGACACCGTTAGGTGAAAAGTTTTTGAAAACCCATATTTTTAAACGACGGGTGTTACATTCAGTACTTAATGTCGAATTTATGTAATGACGTTTGGACGGTTGTTTTATGTTGGGCAACCGTTGGGTTTTCATTTGAACTATTTTATGATGTCGCAAGTAACACCAACTAAATGCAGAAACCAAAATGTTTTATTGGTTTTGACTTTTAAGGTCCTTTCTTCCGCAATATGACACCGTTAGGTGAAAAGTTTTTGAAAACCCATATTTTTAAACGACGGGTGTTACATTCAGTACTTAATGTCGAATTTATGTAATGACGTTTGGACGGTTGTTTTATGTTGGGCAACCGTTGGGTTTTCATTTGAACTATTTTTGACCAAACCTTGGGGTTATCCCCAACCGTTTTCTCTAAAATCCTTTTCAATGCCCTATTAGTGTTCTCCACTTGACCACTGGTCTGTGGGTGATAAGAAGTAGAAAAACGAAGAGCAACACCATACCTCCTTAGGACCTTAGCTAATTGGTGATTAGCAAAATGGGTTCCTCGGTCACTAATCAAGGCTCTAGGGCAACCAAACCGACAAAATAATTGCTTAAGGAAATCAATGACTACTCTCGCGTCATTTGTGGGCAAAGCCTTGGCTTCGGCCCACTTAGACACGTAGTCAACGGCGACAAGAATGTATTGGAACCTATTAGACAGTGGGAATGGTCCCATGAAGTCTATACCCCAAATATCGAAAACCTCACATACCTGAATGCTTTGTTGAGGCATCTCGTCCCGCTTAGTAATGTTTCCTTGTCTTTGACAAATGTCACAAGTCTCTACCAAAGTTTGAGCCTCCTTGAAAATGGTTGGCCAATAGAAACCTGCATCAAAAACTTTCTTACCAGTAACTGAAGGACCGTAATGACCTCCAGTTGGACCATAGTGACAAGCATCAAGAATTTCCCTCGTCTCAGCTCCAGCTACACATCTCCTTACCATACCATCTGCACAAACACGAAACAAGTATGGACTATCCCAAAAATAGTGCTTAGCATCCGATATGAGCTTCTTCTTTTGCTGGGACGTGAAATCATTCGGTATCTCACCTGCAACCAAATAATTAGCAATATCTGCAAACCAAGCATCATCAGAGTTAGAAATAAACATTAAAGATTCATCGGGGAAGTGATCATTAATCTCCCCATCTCGAAGTTCCTCCCGGTGAGGATCTTCCAAACGACTCAAATGGTCGGCCGCCAAGTTTTCAGCACCTTTTTTATCCTTAATCTCTATATCAAACTCTTGTAGCAACAAAATCCACCGGATAAGCCTAGGTTTGGCATCTTGTTTTGAGAACAAGTATTTCAAGGCGGAATGGTCCGTGAACACAATGGTTTTGCTCAACACCAAATAAGATCGAAACTTATCAAAAGCAAATACCACGGCAAGCAACTCCTTTTCTGTGGTGGTAGAAAGAGGGGGGAGATGGTGGAGCCAGGGTAAGGGGAAAAGAACCGAGAAAGAGAAAGGGGAAATAGGGATTAAGTGAGAAGGTATGGAGATGGGGTGTGGTAAGATGAAGAAACAGATGAGGAGGAGGTAGGGATGGCGAATGAAGGAGGGGAATGAATGGAGGGGGGAATGTGATGGAGCAAACGGATAAGGAGGGTAAGAGCCGAGTAGAGTAGGAGAGATATGAAGGTGTAGGATGCAGGAGGGTAGAAAAAGGGAGTGGAGAGAAAAAAGAGAGAGGAGAATTAGGGGAAAAGAACGACAGTCGTGGCAGCGGTATAAAAAAACTGGAGGGCAGAAGCGTGTAGATCAAGGAGGAGAGATAAAGAGAAAAGATAATGAGGGAAACGGAGATAGTAGGGGGATGCAGGTCAAGGGACGGGGGGTTTGGAGACAGGATGGACCGGACAGAAAATTGAAGAAGACAAAAGAGGGGAAATGGGAGAAAAAAGCATGAGGGGGGAACGTGTAGGCCATGGTGGAAAAAAGAGGGGACGGATGAGCAGCTGAAGAGAGAGGATGGTGAGGTCGAGGGTTTGGGAGAGAAGGAAATGATCGGGTGATGGGAGGGGGAGAGTGTGAGGGGAGATCGTGTAGAGAGTTGGTAGAGAGAGAAGAGGGGAGGGAGGGGTAAGCGCTAGTCTAGCAAGGAGGAGGTGGTAGAGGGGAGAGGGAGTAAAGAGGATAAATTGGTGAGGGCGAGGGAGGAGGGGTATAGGGAAGGGGCGGGAGAGCGAAAAGTAGAGGGTGTAGGGAGAGTAGAAAGGTAGCGGGGTATAGGGAGGAAAAAGAAGCGGAAAAGGGTGTAGACAAAGGGACATTGGGAGGAGGAAGGGACAATGGATAGAGGAAAGAGCGGGAACGCGTGAAAAGAAGGTGCAGGAAAGAAGGGATGGTGAAACAAGGAGGAGGAGGAAAATAGCCGGAGAAGGGGGGTAATAGAGCAAGACAAAGATGGCGAGGGTAGGAGAAGATATGGGGAAAGGTAGATGATGATTGTATCGTGAATAATAGAAAGAAAAAGTGGAGGGGGGAAATAAAGGGAAAGGCTGGGAAGATAGTAGGGGTGGACATAGAAAGCGTAAATGTGGGGTGCAGGGAAGAGATGGTTGGGGATGGAGGAAGCAGTAGGAGGGGAGGTGGGGGTGGTGGGAGAGGATATGAATAGATGGGGCGGGGGATTGGGTCCCCTTCTCCCCCTCCCCCAATGGTTTTACTCAACATCAAATACGATCTAAATTTATCAAAAGCAAATACCACGGCAAGCAACTCCTTTTCTGTGGTGGTGTAGTTTTGCTGAGCGGGGTTCAAGGTCTTACTAGCATAGTAAATCGGCTTGAAATGCTTATCCACCCTTTGCCCAAGCACGGCTCCCACGGCATAGTCACTCGCATCGCACATCAACTCAAATGGCAATTCCCAATCCGGACCAACCATGATCGGGGAATTGGTCAACTTTTCCTTCAAAACCTGGAATGCACTCAAACAAACATCATCAAATACAAAATGGACGTCCTTCTCCAACAAGTGGGTCATCGGACGAGTAATCTTAGAAAAATCTTTAATAAAACGGCGGTAAAATCCGGCATGTCCAAGAAAACTCCTTACCCCTTTCACATTGGAAGGCGGGGGTAATTTGGCTATCACATCAATCTTAGCCCTATCAACCTCTATCCCGGCCTTAGACACTTTATGACCTAAAACAATCCCCTCGGTCACCATGAAGTGGCACTTTTCCCAATTCAAGACAAGGTGTGCCCTCTCACACCGTTCTAGCATCCTATCCAAATTATTCAAACAAGTAAGAAAAGAATCCCCGAAAACCGAGAAATCATCCATGAAAACCTCCATAGAGGTCTCAAGCATGTCCTGGAAAATAGCAATCATGCACCTTTGGAAGGTGCCCGGGGCATTACACAAACCAAACGGCATTCGCCGATAAGCAAAAGTACCAAAGGGGCATGTAAAGGTAGTCTTTTCTTGGTCTTTGAGATCAATGGGTATTTGGAAGTACCCCGAAAACCCATCTAAGAAACAAAAATATTCATTCCCTGTAAGTCTCTCTAACATTTGATCAATGAAAGGAATGGGAACGTGATCCTTACGGGTGGCATCATTAAGCTTACGGTAGTCAATACAAACCCGCCAACCCGTAATAGTCCTAGTGGCCAAGAGTTCCTTATTTTCATTTTCAACAACTGTCATGCCCCCCTTTTTGGGCACACAATGAACTGGACTAACCCAAGAACTATCGGCAATAGGGAAAATGATCCCAGCATCTAACAACTTAATCACCTCCTTTTTAACAACCTCTTTCATGTTAGGATTAAGTCGCCTTTGTCTCTGGACAACGGGCTTCACATCATCAACAAAATCAATCTTATGTTGGCAAAAATTAGGACTAATACCTGGAATGTCGGTGGTCTTCCAAGCAAAAGCCCGCTTATGGGCTCTAAGCACAGACAAAAGACTATCTTTCTCGTCACTCGAGAGTGAGGACGAGATAATCACAGGTAAAGAAGATTCACCTGACAAATAAGCATACTCCAAATGGGTCGGTAATGGCTTAAGCTCTAAATAGGTCGGTGGTACATCCACAGAATTTGGTACCCTCGAGCTTCCATCGGCCACAACCTCCTCAAAACTCTCATCCTCAGGAGGTGTCTCATCCAAGCTAAGTGCCATCACTTCTGCAAACAACTCATCATCATCAATATCACCCGATCCCAAATGAGCAATCTCCTCATCTCCAGTATCAGTCTCCATAAGCTCCTGAAACTCTCGGTCCAAAGCATCATCAACAACGTCAATCCTGAAACAAGATTCATCAATAGAGTAAGAATGCTTAATAGACCTCTCGACATTAAAAACAATCCTATCCGTACCCACGCCCAAAGAAATTTCCTTATCTTTCACACGGATGATAGCATCCGCGGTATTAAGGAATGGTCGTCCAAGAATAAGGGGTACCTTCGTATCCTCCTCCATCTCGAGGATAACGAAGTCAACTAAAAACACAATATGGCCTACCCGGACAGTCATGTTTTCAGCAATCCCAATGGGATACTGAAAAGAATGGTCAGCTAATCGAATACTCATGCGGGTAGGTCTAAGGACTCCCAAAGCCAATTTACTCCAAACCGAGTAAGGCATCAAATTAATGCTAGCACCTAAATCGGCAAGTGCCTTACAAGTCAAAGAACGAATAGAACAAGTAATTAAGAAACTCCCTGGATCCTCAAGCTTAGGTGGAATGCGGTTCTGCAAGATAGCAGAACACTCGGCATTAAGGTATGTAGCTTTCACCTCATCCATCTTTCCTTTATCCGTCACAAGTTCCTTAATGAACTTTGCATAATTGGGCATCCCTTGAATCAAATCAACCAAAGGCACATTAATGTGAACATTCTTGATCATGTTCACAAACTTCTCATAATGTTCCTTCAACTTTGCTTTCTTGAACCGTTGTGGAAATGGAACTTTTGGCTTATATGGTTTAACCTCGGGTTCCACAACCGGTTTTGGTGTGACCGGCGTCTTCATGGTCGGTTTATCCTCCATCTCAATCTCCTCATCAACATCATCATCATCAAACACATCATTGCTCCCCTTATCCTGCACATCTGAAACAACAACATTAGGCATAGGAGGAGGGTCATAAGATCTACCTGTACGAGTGGTAATGGCCTTAGCTTCCTCTTTACGAATTGGCGGTGGGGTGTACTTCTGTCCCGAATTCTCTCCTTGATTTGGTCCCATGCTAAACTGAGGCTTAGGATTCTGCTGAGTATTGCTAGGCAAAGCACCCAGAGGCCTAGACATAGCAGCCATCCTACTCTCGAGATCCTTAAAGTTCACACATTGATTTTTCATGTTGATCTCCACTTTTCCATCAATTTGGTCCAACCTCTCACTCAATGCCCTAGTATCATCCTGAATCATCTGGATACTAGTATTGGTCTCCTTCTGATTCACAACCAATTGCTTCATCATCTCCCTCAACTCAGCATTAGGATCATCATTAGAAGAGGAAGAACTCGATCCTTGGCCTTGTTGAGACTCCTGTTGTGGCAGATTTTGGTAGTTCCTTTGCCACCTATTTCCTGAAAAACGAGAATTGTTATTAGTAGGAAAAGAAGAGTTATAAGAAGTATTACCAGTGGGCTGGTTTTGGTAACCGGTGTTTCTTTGAAAGCTTCCTTGCGGTTGATTTTGAATGTAGTTAACATCCTCGCTCCCCCGATTGGGACAATCCTCAGAATAGTGCATATTACCACCATGATCACAACCATCCGCTAAAACTTTGACATCCTTCTCAAGATCTCCAAACCTAGCCTCTTGAGATGCAAAACCTTTATCTATGCGCGAAGAAAGCGCCTTAAACTCTCCAAGCAACCCAGAATCATTACTAGTTTCAACCTTCGCAACTTTACCTTCCTTAGTACCTCTATTCATCCTCCTTTCATTCTTCAAGAACCTATCATCATCCATGGTTGCGTTATCCTTTGCCATGGATTCCAAAATTTCAAATCCTTCATTTGGTGTAATGTTATTGAAACTTCCACCGAAGGCATAACCCAACTCTCTCTTAGACTTCTTATCCAAACCATCAAAGAACAACTCAACATATTTTTCCTTAGTCAAATCATGGCCCGGACAATTTCTCAACATTTCTTTGAATCGAACCCAAGCATCAACAACATCTTCTCCATTATCTTGTTCAAAAGACCGAATCATATTCTCCAACTTTCTTTGAGTTCTAAGTGAATAAAACTCACCAATGAATGCCTCCTTGAGTTGGTCCCATGTAGTGATTGAATTCTCGGGAAGATCATTGAACCAATCAAGTGCGTCTCCTGTGATTGAAATGGGAAATGTCTCAAGATTCACGACATTCATTTGATTTTGACCATATTGATAAAGCCGTGCTAACTTTTCGAACCTCTCCAAATGTTGGTAAGGATCCCATTTCCTTTCTCCATCAAATTTCAATGCTTGTGAGATGATTACCTTTTAGATTAAAGGTATGATCAATGGTTGGAGGTCTAATAGGACTACCACTGTTGGCAGGAATAGTACGAAGCCTCTCGCCATAGCGAATATCATTTGGATCCCTAGGTGGATCACCCATCTCTTCTTGTTTGAAGAATTCGTCTAAAAAGAACCCTTCCTCGTCCGAATCAGGAGTGGGTCTAGCAATAGGTGAAAATGGTGTCGGTGTAGGTGTTGTAGGTTCTAAGAAGTTAAACCGACGTCCTCTTGGTCTCCTTGGTGTAGACAACGGACTATGCAAAGGTAGCCCCGAAGAACGCGTGTTCATCAACTAGAAGAAGTATACCTGCAAACACACTAACACAAACACGTCAAATGCACCTGTGATAAGAAAAGAAAAACTAAGCTAATAAAGCAATTAACTCCCTCACGCGTGAGGAAGGATCAAACCACTAAATTAACAACTAAATTGGCACACAATCCCCGGCAGCGGTGCCAAAAACTTGATGTGCAAAATCGAGTTTAAAATTTATAAACAAGAATCACTCTAAAACTGACTACTACACACTCTCGGGCAGTGGACCCGTTCGTATGTAGTATAGCTAAAAAGTAAGTCCGAGATCGTTCGCGGGGATTGGTTTTGAAATAATTGCTTACTAAAGTGGTTTTAGAAAAAGGGTGGAACCGTAGCCGAATTGCTACCCAACTTTTGACAAATTGAAATTAAAGAAATTAAAATAACAAGACAATTGAAAGTAAAAAGATTTCGAACAATATAAATAAAGATCATCCACTTCGAATCCACTTGACTTAAGTTATGATTGCACACGTTTAAGATCAAATTCTTTAGAGTTGACAAGATAATTGTGAAAGGATAAAAGTGCTCACGTGGTACCACCAACCGTTTCTAAACACGTTTACCAATTAACTCCTATTATTGACTTGAGAACCTCGTCATACCATGAACCGGTGACAAATGACCATAGACAATCAAATTGACACGATAAATATATTCACCTAGTACCACTAACGATGAACACATAAACCATTCCAAATCAATAGAATAAACCACAAAGAATTAATTGATAAAGATCACGACACAACGATAATTGAGTCAACCCTTGAATTAAAATATTGCAATCATATCAATCATCAAGTTTCATCAAAGTGGATGATTAAGAATTTAGCCAATCATGATCAATTGAAAATAATAATCAAGATAAAGGAAGAACATGATGTACCAATCGTTTGAGAAATAGAAATTGCAATACAATAAAAGTAGATACGATCTAGATGGGTGCTCGTGGATCTTCAATGAATCGGAGGAAAAGATCTTGCCTTTGACCCTTGAAATAACCCCTTGGAGAGCAGCTCCTAGAAAGAAAATTTGATAACTGGAAAATTAGGTTTAGTCTTCTATTTATACCCCTTCTCTAACTTAAGCCAAAGTCAACCAAAGTCAAAGCTGGCCCGACTCTCCACTGCGGCACAGTGAGGCCAACTACGATGAACTTGATCTTCAGTTGACTGCGGCACAGTGAGGCCAACATATCCCCACTGCGGCGCAGTGGGTACAACTACGATGAACTTGATCTTCAGTTGACTGCGGCGCAGTGGCTTGTGCACCACCACTGCGGCGCAGTGAGGCCAACATATCCCCACTGCGGCACAGTGGGTACAACTACGATGAACTTGATCTTCAGTTGACTGCGGCGCAGTGGCTACAACTACGATGAACTTGATCTTCAGTTGACTGCGGCGCAGTGGGTACAACTACGATGAACTTGATCTTCAGTTGACTGCGGCGCAGTGGGCCTTGATCCCCACTGCGGCGCAGTGGGTACAACTACGATGAACTTGATCTTCAGTCCACTGCGGCGCAGTGGGTACAACTACGATGAACTTGATCTTCAGTTGACTGCGGCGCAGTGGCTTGTGCACCACCTCACTGCGTCGCAGTGGGCATAGTCCTCCCCCACTGCGGCGCAGTGGGCCTCGACTCTCCACTGCGGCACAGTGAGGCCAACATATCCCCACTGCGGCGCAGTGGGTACAACTACGATGAACTTGATCTTCAGTTGACTGCGGCGCAGTGGCTTGTGCACCACCTCACTGCGTCGCAGCCCAATCTTTCTGTAAAGTTTGATCGATTAGCCTTCATGCGACTGCGGCGCAGTGGGCCTTGATCTCCCCCACTGCGGCGCAGTCCATTCCTTCTGTATTGGTGCTTGATTTCCTTCTATCGACTGCGGCGCAGTGGGTACATGAACTCCCCCACTGCGGCGCAGTCATATTCTTCTGCATCAGCACACTCTTCTTCAATCTTGCCAACTTGCATGGAATTCTCTATCTTTTACTCTTGAATAACTCTAAAGCTCACGAACCGACATCTTGGCCTAAAAATCAATCGATAATGCACCAAATGGACGCGTAACCTGTTAAGAACCTGAAAACACTAACAAACACCATAAACGCGCCAAATGCATACAAAATCGACTAAAAATACTTAAGAGAATGGCCAATAACGATGTGGGCGATAGGTATAAATTGGTCACATCAAGCATCACATTTCTTTGCATATTCTTCAGCGTCTTGTTTCATAGTTGGCCAATAATAACCTGTTCTCAAGATCTTCGAATACAAAGATCTTCCAGCTGTGTGATTTCCACATTCTCCTTCATGTATATCCTTAGTAACCTCATTGGTCTCGGGATATTCTAGACATCTAAGATATGGTCCTGCGAGAGATTTTCTATACAATATACCATTTATCATAGAATAATGTGCTGTTTTCATACGAAAGTTCCTTGGGTTTTCCACCTTAGGGATTGTCCCAGCATTTAAATATTCTATTATTGGTTTGGTCCAGGAATTTTGATTGTCCCCAGAGTTTTTAGTTTCTGTATCTTGAACAGCTAAGATATTGGTCGATTCTATAGCAGGATGTAACACATGTATTATAGGAATCTTAGTTTCTGGTGACATCTTAAGTGTTGATCCTAGATTTGCTAAAGCATCAGCTTCAGTATTTTCTTCTCTAGGTACTTGTTCTATATCAAATAAATCAAAATTCTCGGCTAGTTTCTTAACTATCTCTAAATAAAGCATCAATTTTTCACCTTTTGCAGCATATGTTCCATTAAAATGATTAGCTAAAAGTAATGAATCTACATACACCTTAAGGTTTCTAATGTTCATATCTTTAGCCAGTTGCATACCAGAAATTAAAGCCTCATATTCTGCTTCATTATTTGTAGCTATAAAATGACAATTCACTGCTTGGGGTATAATATCCCCCTGTGGCGATTTTAGTACTATGCCTAGGCCTATTCCTTTAATATTAGCTGCACCATCAGTGTACAAAATCCATTTTTCAGTAGCTTCTTCTAACATTTTTACTTCTAGATCTACTTCAGGTTGTAAATCAGTACTAAAATCAGCCACAAAGTCGGCTAAAACTTGAGATTTTATAGCAGTCCTAGGTTCGTATACTAAATTAAAAGCACTTAATTTTACAGACCATTTAGCCATTCTACCAGATACTTCAGGTTTTCTAAGCACACATTTTATAGGATAATTAGTTTTAATGTGTATAGCATGTGTTTCAAAATAATGCCTAAGCTTAGTAGATGCCACAACTAATGCAAGTATAAGTTTTTCAAGATGAGAGTACCTGGTTTCAGCATCAATTAAACTCTTACTTACATAATAGACTGGGTGTTGTTGACCTTCCACTTCCTTTACTAAGACAGCGCTCACTGCATTTGATGATACTGCCATGTAAAGATATAGAGGCTCACCATCCTCAGGCTTCATCAGCAATGGTGGAGTAGATAAATACTTCTTCAATTCTTGGAAAGCTTCCTCTTGTTTTGCTCCCCATTCGAATTTTTTGTTCTTTTTCAAAATATCATAGAACTCTTTACACCTGTCAGAAGATCTTGATATAAATCTATTCAAAGCGGCCAATCTTCCGGTTAATCTTTGAACATCTTTGGCGTTTGATGGAGATTTTAAGTTTAAGATAGCTTTGATTTGCTCTGGACTTACTTCTATCCCTCTTTTTGTAACCATGTACCCCAGGAATTTTCCAGCGCCTACTCCAAAGTTACATTTCCCAGGGTTCAGCTTCATGTTGTATTTATCCAGGATGTTGAAGGCGACTTCAAGATCTCTCAGGTGATCTTCAGCTTTCTTCGACTTCACCACTATGTCGTCTATATAAACTTCCATCGTATCCCCCAGTTGGTCTTTGAACATCATATTCACCAACCTTTGATAGGTTGCACCTGCATTTTTAAGACCAAAAGGCATAGCAATATAACAATAAATACCTGTTGGGGTCATGAAGGCGGTGGCTTCTTGATCTTCAGGTTCCATCTGAATTTGTTGAAATCCAGAAGAAGCATCCATAAATGTGAGCATCTCATGTCCAGAAGTTGCATCGACCATTGCATCAATATGTGGCAGTGGGAATGGATCTTTTGGACAAGCTTTGTTAAGATCAGTAAAATCTACACAAACCCTCCATTTCCCGTTCTTCTTCTGTACCACCACCACGTTTGCCAACCATTCAGGGAATTTTACTTCCCTAATCATTTTAGCTTTTAATAATCTCTCCACATCTTCCTGGATAATTGCATTTCTTTCTGGAGCAAATTTTCTTCTTTTTTGTTGTATTGGCTTGAAACTCTTATCGATTCCAAGCTTGTGTGTAATCACTTTTTTAGATATTCCGGTCATATCTTCTTGCTTCCAAGCAAAAGTTTTCATTCTGGCTTTTAAGAAATTAGTGAGCTGATCCTCCAAATCTTTAGAGATCTTTGCGCCTAGTAATACTTTGATGTTAGGATCTTCAGGAACCAGGATAACTTCTTTGACATCTTGCTCTTCTGGTTCTTCAACGTCGAAGATCGTCTTCTGTAATTGCTATTGTGGTATTGACTTTGCTGCTGACTTCATGGTGGATGTATAGCATTCCCTAGCTTCTTGTTGATCTCCCTTAACAGTGATCACTCCCCAAGGTGTTGGCATTTTAACACATTGGTGATATGTTGATGGCACTGCCTTCATTTCATGAATCCAGGGCCTTCCTAGAATTATATTGCAGCCTGGAAGAGTATCCACCACACAAAATTTCTGCATGGAATTAACCCCTCCAACATATACTGGTAGTTTAATTTCTCCAACAGTATATTTAGTTTTGCCACTGAATCCAATTAATGGAGACGCCTTGCCAATAATATTGTCTTCAGAAATGTCCATTCTTCTTAGGGTCTCCAGCTTGATTATGTTTACTGAGCTTCCATTATCTATTAAAATCCTGCGCACATAATGGTTAGCAATAAAAAGAGTAACAACCAAACCGTCATGATGAGGTTCTATTATGTCATCATCTTCAAAAGAGACTATGTCGGAATCAGAAATTGAAGCTTTCTTTACGCCTTTCTCTCCTCTATCTGCTTTGCTTTGCTTCGCAAATCTCTTGGCTACTGAGTATGTTGTCCCACATACTTCTGATCCACCGGAAATAGTGTTAATTACTCTTGCGTCTGGAGGTGGAGAATCTGCCTTTTGGGTCGAATTTGGCCTCGCAAATTCTACTCCCTCAAGATCCTTAGCCTTCTTCCTTCCAAGGAGTTCCTTAAGATACCCTTTGCCAAGAAGAGTAGAAATTTCCCTTCTCAACATCTTGCAATCTTCAGTAAGATGACCAAAGTCTTCGTGATATGCACACCATTGGCTAGGATCCTTCTTTTTGTAATGAGAATCATTTTTCTTTTGTGGCCATCTCACTTTGTCCCCAAGATCTCGGAGCGCCATTATAATGCCAGGTGTTGAGACTGAAAAGCAGTATGTTGAAAGGGCAGGATATTCAACCCCATCATCTTCTTCAATTGCATTCACCTGACTATCAACATGTCTTGTGTAGGGTTTATTTCTTGGCTTAAATACTGGAGTTTTTGCCTTCCTATTTGGACGATCATATGATAGAGCTTCCAGTTTTGAAGACGTCAATTCATTTTCTTCAAGCCTTATAAATCTTGCCGCTCTCGCTTTAGCTTCATCCAGGTTTCTGCATGGCGTCATTATAAGATCTTCTTGGAATTTGGACCCTTTATGGAGCCCTCTCTGCAAAGCTTGTATAGCAGTTAACATATCTAATTTAGGAATATTAAGAGATTCTTTCGTAAATCTAGTCATAAAGTCCCTAAGTGACTCGTGTGGTTTCTGTATGACTTTGTAAAGATCATCAGTCAATTTTTCAAAGGTTCTACTGCATGAAAATTGACTATAAAATAAATTAGTTAAATCAGCAAAGGAGTTAATAGATAGAGGAGGCAAACTCTGCAGCCATTTTAAGGCTGATCCTGAAAGTGTAGATCCAAAGCTTCTACATAAGCAGGCCTCTTTCAGATTAGATGGAATAGGCACAGTCTCCATCTTTTCCAAATATAGCGCGATATGCTCTTGAGGGTCAGTAGTTCCATCATATGGCTTCATATTTGGAACCTGGAACTTCTTTGGGATCTCACATTTGCAATCCTGTCACCATATCTATTAATTAGGTAGGATGCAGGATTGACTTCTGGAATTGGATTACAAAATCCCAGAACGCTAGAGATCATGTCTTTGAGCCTCTGGAACTCTCTTGCAATATATTCGTTTGATCCTTGTGCCTGCGATGAACTAGCAAAAGCAAATGATCCATTATAGTTATTAGAATTATGCAAACCTGCACCCATAGTAGCAGATGTCCCAGCAGCATGGGAAATTTTGTGGAATATTGTTCCCAAAATTCTGAGTCGCAGTTGGGAATGACGTGTTAAACGGCGCTGATCCAGGGGCCACAGATGCTCCTGGGGTAGAAAATAAATTCCTCGGTGTGATTGGAGGTCCATTTTCTGTAATCCTGGATTCCAAAATTCTGAATTGAGTTTGATTGAATTCCTGATTCGCTGCAACAGTGTTAGTCAATTTCTGCAAAATAGAAAGCAAATTAGGAACTTCTTCGTCGTTGATGTTTTGAGCAGCTTCTTTGGATCCGATATTATAGGGATCATAATCTTGGTTGTTGAAAAAGTCCGATCCTCTCGCTGGTCCAGATCCATCATAAGTTTGAAATAGATTTCCCGCTGGTGCATCACCAGCGATACTAAATTCGATACTTTGATCAGCTGGTCCCTTGTCTTTGTTTTGATTTCGAGCAGCATTATTCTTGTTCCTTCGATACGAATTATTTCCTGGAGGAGGAGGCATCATAGAAGAAGAAACAACAGGAGTATTTTGTGAAGAGTTAGTTGGTTGAGTCGACATTATCGGAATTGATTTCTGAAAATCGGTTCTTATAAAAATTCAAAAGAGTTTTTAATCGATCGAAAGCACCTTTTGCCCCACGGTGGGCGCCAAATTGTTTTGGTCAAAAATTACCTAAGATAATTTACCAAACTTTCGTTCGTGGGGTTAAGGGCTTGTAAAATAGGTTTGAGATTCAAAGATGCGTTTAATAGAAAAGTTTCAACCAATGATTATGTCGACTAAACAAGAATTAAGATGTAAAACAATAAAGATCAGAGTTGTTAGTATCGAAATAATGGTAATAACGATAGGTAATGCAATTAAAGTAAATGCTATAAAAGTAAAGAGTAGAGAACAAGAACACCGAGATTTGTTGACGAGGAAAAGCCCTTAATCCTTTATGGATTGCCGGCATAAAAACCCCGGGAGGAAGCAATCGTTCTTGCCTTGTTCTTTTATTAATGATTATTGAAATGTTTACAAAGGATGGAATTCGGTTGATCGATGTATCTATGTGTTAAAGTGTGTGTGAATACAAGTGTGTGTTAGCAGTAAGTAAAGTGAGAGTGAATAAGATGCCTAGATCGATCAGCCTTATTCGTTATTTATAGACCTAGGAACTAACTAACTATCCGAAGTTGTAGGGATCTTCCTGGTCTTCGATAGTCGAACGTTGGAGTGTATCTTGACTGTTCTTGTGGACGTTGAAGATATTCTCCTCGTGCTGAAATCAACTTGAAGTCCGATTATCTTGGGAGACCAAGTCTTCTTTGCGTGTTGACGAATTATACCATGTGGGAATTCTTCTTTTTACCGTTAGAAGCATTTTACTTAGCCTTATATCGTGTATTCCAGAACCTGCATGCTTATTTCAACAGTAATACTTGAAGTATATCGTTAGTAAATTAGTAACAAGTTTACAGAATATTCCGCTACGTCAAGATCCTGGGATGTCAAGATCTTGAGCCTTTAGGATATTGACACTTGAAATTTCACCCATAACAGGGGTTGCTACGATAAAACAATTGGCCGGAAAAATGGGGTAGTTGGTGGCGATGGTTGTCAAAGGAAGCAGTGTTGGTTTTCCGACCACCATTATCAATCTTGTTTCGTTTTTTTCTTTTTTCTAAGCCTTTGTTGTCTCCGGCCAAAAATGTTAAGGGATCAAATATTATGGTGGTGATCGCTACAGTGGTTGTGGTGGAGAGGGAGGGAAGAGAGAGTGGGGAAGTGAAGACACTGTTAAAAAAAAGGGTCATGTGATTTCGAATGGGTATTATTTTGTTATGTGATTTATACCAAATCTCATCAAATAGGTATTAATTGGTTATGTGATTTCCATTACGATGACTTCAAATAATGGTATATATGTATTTTAGATTTGAAGATATTGGAAGAGAAGAAAAACAAAATCATTTGTGGTCTTTAGATTTTGATTTTGATTATATATATAATATAAATAGATACAAGTATAGATATAGGTATATAGATACAGATAGTAACACAAGATACATGAGTGTGATATGTATAAAAAAAATTATATCTGTTATGATCCTTTAGCAGTGGAATTGACTTGTTTGCCCTCATGTGTAACGCACATGAGAACACTTAACTGCTCCGTTAATTGTCTGTTATAATATAGGATGAAACGTGACCATTATCCTCCTATAAAGGATTGTCATTGTCATTTCGAAAGTTAAAGGATGAAACCTGCATTTTTGGTAAAACCATAAGGACAATTTGTGAAATTAACTCATATAGATAATGATTTTGTGTCCCATCAAATACTCATCATCTTAATAAATTAAGACGCTGATAAATACAATATCATTATTTTTTTTTTGAAAGGTGAATTTCGTTGGAAACTTCGTGTCGCGATTCGATAGCAGGATGTCTAGGAGACGTTGTCTTAAGCGGGTCCGCGCTAGAGAGCTCTCTCGAAGTAGAAATGCCTATTTTAAATACCCGATGGGGTAAACTCTCGAAGGCACGACGATTAATAGGGGTAAACTCTGCCCCCTCAGACTTGAACCTGGGTATACCCAAGCCAAGCCCTCATAAAGGAACTTAATTCCTATCTACTTCCCAAGGCTTGAACACAAGACCTCATGCAAGGGGGATGGTCTTTCAACCATTGAGCTAAAGCTCAAGAACACAATATCACCTTAATTAACATTTCTTTGACCATGTTCAACAAAAAAACATTTCTTTGACCATGTTCAACAAAAAAACATTTCTTTGACTGTAATAATACGGAGTACATGATAAACTATATTAAACTCATGCGATGCATGGGTTAGCTAACTAATAGTATAAATAAAAAGTAATAGATAGTTATTATATAATCCACAATTTATGATAATATAAAACAAATTGTCAAATAAAACTAATGTGTAAATAATAAGATTATTGATATATCAATATCTAATATATGTTAAATATGTTAAACATAACTAATGAAATATAATATTTATTATAAATGAATCATAAAAAATCTTCTTTAATGATCTATACTATTAAATATAATGTAATAAAAAAACACCATTTGAAAACTAATAATTTACATTGGATTATTAAAAGACAAAGTCTAAACTATAAAAACATCATTATACTTATAACAATGTGAACAACTCAATATGACTATATATGATGTATAATATTTTATAAAGAAAACTTTCAAAATATAGTGATTACACAAGGTATTGGAAGATAGTTTTAAAATTAATAATGTAGTCACATAACTAGCATATACATCTAAACCTAGCTACTTAAGATAGGATGCAATATAAATATAAATATAATAACAAAAATATATAAAACATTTAAATATAAAGATAATTTAATTAAATTTATAATGTAACTTATAAATGAATATTATGTATTAATAATAACATATTAAATATAAATTAAAAATGAATTATCTTCATCTTTGTCTAGTATATATATCTTAAAACAAAGATATACATGTATCAATCCATTTTTTAGAAAATCGGTAGACAAACATTAAGTATTAGATACACATTAGTAATATTAATTTAATATTAAACCAAATATTAAATATTAGAATAAATCAAATTTTAAAATAAACAAAAATAAACAAAAATTTTAACATTTTGACAACTAAGCAAAATTCTAACATGTCATTTAAAAGAAAGTGCCACATAGATTATTTTATATCCTCTCTTAGTTATATAGAGAGATGATATACGTAGTTTTGGACGTATTTTGTATGAAATAATGTTATACGAGGGGTATTCTGCAAAATAATAGAAAATGAAATGATATATTTTAATTACTTTTAGTTTGGAGTTTGGACAAATGTTTGGAATCCCACAATTTATTGTGAATTATTTTCATCTTTTTTAGCTTTTGGGCCCTACTCTGTTTCTGCGGCTGCATACTCTCTCGGACTCTCGGTCATCAGGATGTCACATCATCCTTCTTATCCCCCTCTCTCTATTACAATATATTTTATGTTTCTGGTAAACAAAGAAAAACATCACACACGTAACACCATCATCATCGTTTATACAGATTATCAAACAAAAATCACACACCACCACCACTACCAAAATCCACGAGTTTGTTTTTTATGATTATTGTCCAATCTAATTATTTAATAATTACTATAGCATAAATGTTAAACATCATTAGATATAGAATTTCATTTAATTTAATTTGTTGTTATATTATCAGAAACAAGCACTTGCGTAAAGTCACATTGGAAATTAAATAAGTCAAAATATTAAAATTTATTGTTAACTAGGAGGTTCGCAAGCCGCCCATGAATGTTCGAAGCGTGTAAGAAAGTTGTTGTGCGAGCGAGAATTTGTGGTTTATGCTACATGAAATACCAAAAGTGCCAATTGGTTTACAAAAGTGTTATGGTTCCATTGCCCTTTTCTATACAAAATGTGTGCTAATGCAGAAGTTGTAGATATTTTTCTCAGGCCGTGTTCCAAAATGGTCGTTGTTGATGCCCTTATCAGATTCAGTTACAAAAGATTGAAGTTGCAGTTACAAACCAGTTGCAAAAAAATGTGGATACTATTTCCCCCCGAACATTGGCATTGCATGTGAACGTCTTTCCCTGTAATTTTTTATAAGTTGGAGTTAGATGATGTGAAGATAACTGAGGGTTATAAGGAAAGAAAATGACGTTTGATGTGCTTACGGATAGTTCTGATGGTTGTTTCTCAAGTAATCCGACTATGGTCGTAAGGTTTTGGTTGTCCTTGTTGTTGCTGTTGGTTAAATATGCGGTTTGTTGGTTGAGCAACCTGTCAATTATTCAAATCAATTGTTTAATTCAATGGTGGCATTAGTTTTGTATTAAAAGGAAGAGCGTATACGAATGGGTGATATATATAAATTGGTGAACATGTAGACATATAATCAGCCATTTTTAGGTGATTTAGATAAGTGTTTAGTATTTATATGTAATGTAATTCTAGTTATGTAATATCAGCCCTATCTGTCGTTTTTTGTGACACGCCAAGATACTGTCCTGATTAACACATAATGTATGTATAATTTTATTTATACTGTTAGCCAGTGGTTATAATATAACCAGAATCTAAATTACTTTAACTCTGAGTCTGAATAAGGGTGCAATGTTGTATAAGCTCTGGGTGCAACACCTGAAGCAATGTTCCATCTGCCATCTTAGGGTGTAAGAAGTAAAGTTCCATCTGTCATCTTAGGTTTTGTTTTTTTTTTGAATTTGTTGCGCGGTTAGACACTTGTTGCTTCCACGTGCTTCTGTGGCCGGGATGGAATATCAGAAGGTCCTTAGAGCAACAACAATGGCATTTCACTACTACAAAACTGAAAAATACCGACGGATTTTTCCCACGGAAAAAATCTGTCGGAAATTACCGACAGATTACCGACGAAGTACCGACGGCAAGCCATTTAATTTATATATTGGAAAATTTATGACAGAATTCCGACGGATTAGCGACGAATCACGAATTCCGTCGGAAATCTGTCGGAATTACCGACAGAATACCGACGACTTATGAATCTCTGTCGGAAATCCGTCGTAACTATAATTGTTTTTAAAAAATTAAATTTTATTATTGTATCCGTCGGGAATCTGTCGGAAATTTCCGACAGAACACCGACGGATTTGAAAACTCCGTCGGAAATCTGTCGGAAATATATTTGTTTAAGGAAGTTAAATTTTAATATTATATCCGTAGGGAATCTGTCGGAAATTTCCGACCGAACACCGACGGATTTTAAATCTCCGTCGGAAATCCGTCGGAAATATGTTTGTTTTAAAAAATTTGTAATTATATCCGTCGGGAATCCGTCTGAAATATTTTTAAAAAAATGTCAAAAAAAAATTATCCATAGAAATTTTCCAACAAATTTGCACACTTACCATGTTTTGCTATCATGTTTTGCACACTTATCATAAAATATTAAAAATATATATATTAAATTATAAATATAAATCCCGTATGTATTATATGATAAACAAAAAGAGAGTATACTTTCCAATTTAGATTATACCTTTATAATAATAAACCATTATATACTAGTTGTTATATACAAGATCCCATTTATGAATAAATGACAAGCAAATATGATTAAAATTAATGTAAAATGTGGTTGTGTTTAGTATTTTTTTTACTTTTTTTATATTAAGTTATAAAGAATTTGTTTAAATGGTGACATAAAAATGAAAAAAACATAATGTATATCTAAACTTTTATTTTTCAATCTTTTTTAAACAATAATTATAAAAACTCGCGCATTGTGCGGGTAAAATATCTATATGATATAAATTCCTAATATGATTAGAAATCTTATATTAAAAATCATATTAATTAGAAATCTTATATTAAATTCGTACATCGATAGGTATTAAGACTAGTTAAATATATTATATATGTAGTAATTTATTCTTTGAAATATATATTGTAAAATCACTAAAATCACTATTAAAAGAAGTTTACCTTAAAACATTTGTTTTTGCTAATTGTCATTTGTTTTGGACCTGACCCAGTTCGTACCTCGTTTGTTATCTCATGTGTAGATATGTGTGTATGTATGTCTCACTTAACTTTCATAAGCTTCATTTTTAGTGTTCGTCTCATCATTGGCATATTGGGCCCAATATGTTTTTCTTTCATTCGTCTGGGCCTAACGGGACTAGTATGCATATAACTCGCGTATTTGGGCTTATTGGGCCGTGCGTTTGTCTTTCACTCAAATGGGCCTGTTGGGCCTTAAACATCGTTGTTATCTCATGTGTGTGTATATGTACTGTATGTATGTCTTTCTTAACTTTCATAAGCTTCATTTATAGTGTTCGTTTCATCATTGGGCCTAATGGGCCCAATATGTTTTCCTATCATTTTTCTGGGCCTAACGGGACACGTATGCATATAACTCGCCTCTTTGGACCTATTAGGGCGCGTGTATTCGTCTTTCACTCGATTGGGCCTTAAACCTCCTTTGTTTTAAAATCATTGTTTGGGCCTAAAATCGTTTATCAATAAGTATGAATGTGTGTATATTAATATCAAGGAAAATGATAATGTCATAATATATACAGACATTATTTATCCATTAAGTCACGTTATAAATTCAGTCAAATAACAATTATATTTAAAAAATATTAATTTGTTAAATAAAGATTACCAACAATCAACTATTTTATTATTTGTTAAGTTAAAGCTATAATAAAATAATAATTATTATAATTACGATATAATAACTTGTTAATAAAGCTTCATTTATTTGCATATTGTATTTACTTGCTCAAAAGCTTCATAACAATGCATAACAATGTTTCCATTCACACTGATGTGGAACCGAACTCCAAATTTGATCATCAATATTTGCATATTGTATTTACTTGCTCAAAAGCTTCATTTACAGCGTTCGTCTAATCATTGGGCCTATTGGGCCCAATACATTTCTCAATCATTCGTTTGGGCTTATTGGGCCAAACATGTTCATCATTTGTATAAATGGGCCAAACGAGCCGTGTGTGTTCGTCTTTCACTCGATTGGGTCTATTGGGCCCTATACATTTTTTGTTATCTGAAACGAACTATTGAGAAACATAGTGGGCCCATTAGGCATAATTATTAGACGAACACTATAAAATGAAGCTTTTGATATTTGCTTATTATTAGATCCACTTATTAGCCCAATCTTTCGTTTTGGTATTATTGTTATTATTATTATTATTATCATCATCATTATTATTATTATTATTATTATTATTATTATTATTATTATTATATTATTATTATTATTATTATTATTATTATTATTATTATTATTATTATTATTATTATTATTATTATTATTACTCCCGGAATTATACTAGTTATTATTATTATTATTATTATTATTATTATTATTATTATTATTATTATTATTATTATTATTATTATTATTATTATTATTATTATTATTATTATTATTATTATTATTATTATTATTATTATTATTATTATTATTATTATTATTATTATTATTATTATTATTATATTATTATTATTATATTATATCTTTTATATTCTTAAGAGCTAAAACCATGTAAGTATGTAACTAAGTCCAACCACATTGGAAACCTTCCATAGTTCCATATACTTCCACGCCGTTCGAAAAAAGAAGACAAGAAACCCTCCAATTTTCACCCAAAAATTTTAAATATCCCTCCATTTCACATCAAAAAAAATTAAACATGAACTACTAGTACATAACACACATATACATTTAAATACATTGAGAACCTATCCTCATTCCTTTCTTATCCTCTCTTCTAATCCACAGATATGCCCACCTAAAAAACCCACCGGAAAAGTCTCACCGGAAAAAGCTTCTCATGTATGTAAGTATATATACATATATTATTGTTACCAATGTCACACCCCGTTGTAGCGGAAATACAGGGTTAACAAGTAATTGCGTACTAATCAGAAGGTAAATAGAGATTACATCCATTAATCCAAATACAAGTTTATTACAAGTATAATCGTTCGGAAGTGGACCCCAATACACGGATACAAACTATCCTCAATTGGAAATGGGTCCACTAAATACAAATATAACATATGGACAGCTAAGTACAATTAGGACTAATAAAGCTATAGTCCTCAGAGGTCTGACGCTAATTGTACGTCCAATGTTCAAAAGATGGCTTCAAAATGCCATATACGCTTCCAAATACTTACTGTTGGTTCCCTGAAAAGCATGAAATTTGAGAGGATCAACTATCGAAATAGTTGGTGAGTTTACAGTATGTTTGACCAAAAGTTTATTCGTCATTGATACAACACAATGACCTATATTTATAAAAGACCAGGCAGTTAGAATACAACATCCGACAATTTAACCAAGACAGTCAGAATACAACATCCGACAATTTAACCAAGACAGTCAGAATACAACATCCGACAATTTAACCAAGACAGTCAGAATACAACATCCGACAATTTAACCAAGACAGTCAGAATACAACATCCGACAATTTAACCAAGACAGTCAGAATACAACATCCGACAATTTAACCAAGACAGTCAGAATACAACATCCGACAATTTAACCAAGACAGTCAGAATACAACATCCGACAATTTAACCAAGACAGTCAGAATACAACATCCGACAATTTAACCAAGACAGTCAGAATACAACATCCGACAATTTAACCAAGACAGTCAGAATACAACATCCGACAATTTAACCAAGACAGTCAGAATACAACATCCGACAATTTAACCAAGACAGTCAGAATACAACATCCGACAATTTAACCAAGACAGTCAGAATACAACATCCGACAATTTAACCAAGACAGTCAGAATACAACATCCGACAATTTAACCAAGACAGTCAGAATACAACATCCGACAATTTAACCAAGACAGTCAGAATACAACATCCGACAATTTAACCAAGACAGTCAGAATACAACATCCGACAATTTAACCAAGACAGTCAGAATACAACATCCGACAATTTAACCAAGACAGTCAGAATACAACATCCGACAATTTAACCAAGACAGTCAGAATACAACATCCGACAATTTAACCAAGACAGTCAGAATACAACATCCGACAATTTAACCAAGACAGTCAGAATACAACATCCGACAATTTAACCAATAGGGGGAAACATTTTAGTTTGTCAAACACAAAGAAACATCTTAGTCAGCCATCACACGGCAATTCAACGTCATTTTATCCAACATTTAATAAATGACACGTATACACTTTTTCGACAGCCGTCAACATGGCAAAATTTAAGTCAAATGATCTAAGTATCCAAGTCACATGGCATACTCACAAAACAATCATTTATTTAACAAATAGTGTATACAACAGTGCATGCTTTTCAGGCCCAAAGTAAAAGGAAAAGGGCGCCATAAACTCACCTTAGCGATCTAAATGCTAAAAGGTATAATGTAGCTCGAGAAGATCCACAGTCAATTCTCCTGGTTATCCAAAACCTATGATATCATTACCAATAATGAGGATCAAATCCCTTGACGACGAGTATCCTACGTACCACTACTTAGCTATAGACCCTAGAATGCCATAACCGAGAATGTGATTCAATGTTCAATATTATTTGACTCAAGTTCGTCTTTTAATACTAAATTGGATGGAAAGTCAAATGTTCCAGCAAGATACCACTGCGCCGCAGTGGGAAAAGTTTCACCCCACTGCGCCGCAGTCAGCCAAAAATAATATTTTTCCGAGGATTTACACTGCGCCGCAGTGAGCCAGAACATGCTCACTGCGCCGCAGTGGCTTAAGTCGACACCAGACCAGCTACCACTGCGCCGCAGTGAGAAACCCCCACTGCGCCGCAGTGGGCTAAGAGCAAGATGGCCGAGAGAATCCACTGCGCCGCAGTGGGAAATCTCCCACTGCGCCGCAGTGGGAAAAGCCCCACTGCGCCGCAGTGGGAAGTTTCCCCACTGCGCCGCAGTGGGAAAAGCCCCACTGCGCCGCAGTGGAGTTTCCACTGCGCCGCAGTGGGAAAAGTCCCCCACTGCGCCGCAGTGGGAAATTCCCCACTGCGCGCAGTGGAAAGTTCCCCACTGCGCCGCAGTGGGAGTTTCCCCCACTGCGCCGCAGTGGGAAAGTTCCCACTGCGCCGCAGTGGGAAAACTCCCCCACTGCGCCGCAGTGGAAAAGTTCCCCACTGCGCCGCAGTGGGAAAAGTTTCCCCCACTGCGCCGCAGTGGGAATTTCCCCACTGCGCCGCAGTGGGAAAATTCCCCCACTGCGCCGCAGTGGGAAAAGCCCCCACTGCGCCGCAGTGGGAAAGTTCCACTGCGCCGCAGTGGGAAAAGCCCCACTGCGCCGCAGTGGAAAATTTCCCACTGCGCCGCAGTGGGAAAAGTTCCCCCACTGCGCCGCAGTGGGAAGTCACCCCACTGCGCCGCAGTGGAAAAGTCCCCACTGCGCCGCAGTGGGAAAGTTACACCCCACTGCGCCGCAGTGGGAAAGTTACCCCACTGCGCCGCAGTGGGAAAGTCTCCCCACTGCGCCGCAGTGGGAAATCTCCACTGCGCCGCAGTGGGAAAGCCCCACTGCGCCGCAGTGGGAAAAGTTTCCCACTGCGCCGCAGTGGGAAAAGTTTCCCCCACTGCGCCGCAGTGGGAAAAACCCCACTGCGCCGCAGTGGGAAGTTCACCCCACTGCGCCGCAGTGGGAAAGTTCACCCCACTGCGCCGCAGTGGGAAAGTCTCACCCCACTGCGCCGCAGTGGGAAAGTCTCACCCCACTGCGCCGCAGTGGGAAAGTCTCACCCCACTGCGCCGCAGTGGGAAAGTCTCACCCCACTGCGCCGCAGTGGGAAAGTCTCACCCCACTGCGCCGCAGTGGGAAAGTCTCACCCCACTGCGCCGCAGTGGGAAAGTCTCACCCCACTGCGCCGCAGTGGGAAAGTCTCACCCCACTGCGCCGCAGTGGGAAAGTCTCACCCCACTGCGCCGCAGTGGGAAAGTCTCACCCCACTGCGCCGCAGTGGGAAAGTCTCACCCCACTGCGCCGCAGTGGGAAAGTCTCACCCCACTGCGCCGCAGTGGGAAAGTCACCCCACTGCGCCGCAGTGGGAAAGTTCCCCACTGCGCCGCAGTGGGAAAAGCCCCCACTGCGCCGCAGTGGAAAGTTTCCACTGCGCCGCAGTGGGAAAAGTCCCCCACTGCGCCGCAGTGGAAGTTTCCACTGCGCCGCAGTGGGAAAATTCCCCCACTGCGCCGCAGTGGAATTTCCACTGCGCCGCAGTGGGAAAAGTCCCCCACTGCGCCGCAGTGGGGTTCCCACTGCGCCGCAGTGGGAAAGTCCCCCACTGCGCCGCAGTGGAAGTTTCCCACTGCGCCGCAGTGGGAAAAGTTTCCCCCACTGCGCCGCAGTGGGAAGTTCCACTGCGCCGCAGTGGGAAAAGTTCCCCCACTGCGCCGCAGTGGAAGTTTCCACTGCGCCGCAGTGGGAAAAGTTCCCCCACTGCGCCGCAGTGGGAAGTTCCCACTGCGCCGCAGTGGGAAAAGTTCCCCCACTGCGCCGCAGTGGGAAAAGTTCCCCCACTGCGCCGCAGTGGGAAAAGTTCCACTGCGCCGCAGTGGGAAAAGTTTCCCCCACTGCGCCGCAGTGGAAAAGTTTCCCACTGCGCCGCAGTGGGAAAAGTTTCCCCACTGCGCCGCAGTGGGAAAAGTTTCCCCCACTGCGCCGCAGTGGGAAAGTTTCCCCCACTGCGCCGCAGTGGGAAAAGTTCCCCACTGCGCCGCAGTGGGAAAAGTTTCCCCCACTGCGCCGCAGTGGGAAAAGTTCCCCCACTGCGCCGCAGTGGGAAAAGTTTCCACTGCGCCGCAGTGGGAAAAGTTCCCCCACTGCGCCGCAGTGGAAAAGTTTCCACTGCGCCGCAGTGGGAAAAGTTTCCCCCACTGCGCCGCAGTGGGAAGTTTCCCACTGCGCCGCAGTGGGAAAAGTTTCCCCACTGCGCCGCAGTGGAAGTTTCCACTGCGCCGCAGTGGGAAAAGCCCCCACTGCGCCGCAGTGGAAGTTTCCCACTGCGCCGCAGTGGGAAAAGCCCCCACTGCGCCGCAGTGGGAAGTTTCCACTGCGCCGCAGTGGGAAAAGCCCCCACTGCGCCGCAGTGGAAGTTTCCCACTGCGCCGCAGTGGGAAAAGCCCCCACTGCGCCGCAGTGGAAGTTTCCACTGCGCCGCAGTGGGAAAAGCCCCACTGCGCCGCAGTGGAAGTTTCACCACTGCGCCGCAGTGGGAAAAGTTTCCCCCACTGCGCCGCAGTGGGAAGTTTCACCACTGCGCCGCAGTGGGAAAAGTCCCCCACTGCGCCGCAGTGGGAAGTTTCACCCACTGCGCCGCAGTGGGAAAAGTTCCCCCACTGCGCCGCAGTGGGAAGTTTCACCCACTGCGCCGCAGTGGGAAAAGTTCCCCCACTGCGCCGCAGTGGAAAAGTTTCCACTGCGCCGCAGTGGGAAAAGTTTCCCCCACTGCGCCGCAGTGGAAAGTTTCCACTGCGCCGCAGGGGAAAACTCCCCCACTGCGCCGCAGTGGAGTTCACCCACTGCGCCGCAGTGGGAAAAGCCCCCACTGCGCCGCAGTGGAAGTTTCCACTGCGCCGCAGTGGGAAAAGTTTCCCCCACTGCGCCGCAGTGGGAAAAGTTTCCCACTGCGCCGCAGTGGGAAAAGTTCCCCCACTGCGCCGCAGTGGGAAAAGTTCCCCACTGCGCCGCAGTGGGAAAAGCCCCACTGCGCCGCAGTGGAAAAGTTTCCACTGCGCCGCAGTGGGAAAAGTTTCCCCCACTGCGCCGCAGTGGGAAGTTTCACCCACTGCGCCGCAGTGGGAAAAGCCCCCACTGCGCCGCAGTGGAAGTTTCCACTGCGCCGCAGTGGGAAAAGCCCCACTGCGCCGCAGTGGAAGTTTCCCACTGCGCCGCAGTGGGAAAAGTCCCCCACTGCGCCGCAGTGGGTTTTACACTCTCCCACTGCGCCGCAGTGGGAAAAGTTTCAAGACTCGGCATTCGTCTAAATAGCTAATAGTCTACGTCACAAGGATACGCCTAATTGAACTATATCAAATGTTCAATTAGCTAATAATTTCCACGTCATAATCTCTAAATTAGACGAAATTATAAATAATGATCGAGATTAAGACTAACCCGTTGTTAATAAATCACGAGTTGTCACAGCATCCCCGACTTCTAAGGATCAAACCCACCACCGCCGCCCCCTTCATTCTCTCGCCGGAAATTAGACGAAAATCTCTAGATCTTGTTCGCCCTCGTCCCCTTCTATTTGCTTCTTTCCCTCTGTTATTCTTTTTTTTTTAAGTTTCTTTTATATACTATTTGTTCATTATTTTTCATTTTTTATATGTATTGTTTACAAAGTTACTTGTTAGATGTTTATATATGTATATTTTTGTAAGTATATTACAGAATAATAATTATTCTTAATATTACAACTTCTTTTTACAGAATATTATTATTACAAATTATACATATTTTTATATATTATATAGCTAAATAATGTTAAATCTAATTCAATGTACATCTACGATCTACCTTATTATTATTATTATTATTATTATTATTATTATTATTATTATTATTATTGTGTTAAAGTGAAATTTGGAATTATTATTAGAAAGCGGCGAGAATACTTGTTTGAGATGTTAAGTAATGACTTAATTAGATAAGTTTATTATATATGTTTTTTAAGTGTTGCTATTGATTTTGCATTTTTAATTGTTTGATGGCAGTTTCATCAGTCATGGACTCATGGTGATGGCAAATTCCGATAGAGACAAGGTTTGTCCACACATTTTATAGAGATAGAGTGGCATGAGGAGGAAAACGAGGATGAAGACGAGATTATACTGAAATTATTTTATGAATTTACATGTGGAAAACGATGATTTATGGGTGTTTTAATCGATTGAAGCCATCAAAGATTCAAAATAGAGGAATTTTAGATTTTAAATTAGTTAGTCATTTGTAGCATATTGTTTATGACTTCTGGAACAATTTACATGTACATGGGTATTGTAGAAATTAATAAAAATCATTATATGTTCTTTTTGACACCAATTTGACCATATAAATGATACTGAAAAAGAAAAAAAATGCATCCAAATTATTATTATTATTATTATTATTATTATTATTGTGTTAAAGTGAAATTTGGAATTATTATTAGAAAGCGGCGAGAATACTTGTTTGAGATGTTAAGTAATGACTTAATTAGATAAGTTTATTATATATGTTTTTTAAGTGTTGCTATTGATTTTGCATTTTTAATTGTTTGATGGCAGTTTCATCAGTCATGGACTCATGGTGATGGCAAATTCCGATAGAGACAAGGTTTGTCCACACATTTTATAGAGATAGAGTGGCATGAGGAGGAAAACGAGGATGAAGACGAGATTATACTGAAATTATTTTATGAATTTACATGTGGAAAACGATGATTTATGGGTGTTTTAATCGATTGAAGCCATCAAAGATTCAAAATAGAGGAATTTTAGATTTTAAATTAGTTAGTCATTTGTAGCATATTGTTTATGACTTCTGGAACAATTTACATGTACATGGGTATTGTAGAAATTAATAAAAATCATTATATGTTCTTTTTGACACCAGATTTGACCATATAAATGATACTGAAAAAGAAAAAAAATGCATCCAAATTATTGTTATTATTTATTATTATTTTTTTTTAAGAATCCGTCGGAATTCTGTCACTAAAATATCTGTCAGAAAATCTGTGGCTAAAATATCTGTCGGAAATCTGTCACTAAACAACGGTCGGAAAATCGTCGCTAACTGCTTCTGTTGGTAATCTGTCGGTATTAAACTGTCGGTAATCCGTCGCTAAAATTCGGTTTTCCGACAGAATTATTTTTAATCCTAAAAGTTTTTCCGACAAAATTCCGACGGACTAATCTGTCGGAAATCAAAAAATTCCGACGGAAATTCCCGACGGAAGTGGATTACCCACGGAAGTGGAAACACACTACATAAAGGCTTTTACCGACGGATTTCCGACGGAAAGTGGCCGTCGGAATAGTCCAGTTTTGTAGTAGTGTTTGTCCTTTAATTTTTCTCAAATTATCGCTTCCTCGCTAACCCTCTCTACTCAAACTAAATCACGGTTCTCATGCATGTACTCAGATTATGTAAATCTCGATCTTCTATCTCACGGATTATTATTAGGTAATGCTCCCTACCTATTTTTATTATTATTTTTTGTCCTCAGTAAGCAATTAACACAACAAAAATGCTTACTTTTCTCTATGTAGTGTGTTTTCTTAATTTTATTTAATTATTATGGGGGATATAGCTTTTAGCAAAGAATTAGCTTTGGGGGAGATTTGTTTATCGATAATAATAGTGTAATTCGCTTGCTTTGATTAACCTATCAAAAAGTGCTGCAGTCTCTGGTCTTTGCGGATTAAGAAATTAATATGAATATGTTACTGGTTGATTGTAGATGTGACCATGGGGGATGGCAGGACTTGAGAGTTGAGACTGGTAGCATGAGTAGGCAGGATGAGCCTAAAGAACCTCATGTGTTTTAACGTTATCTAAATGTTTACAGTTGTTGTAGTTATATATACTCGATGGTTAATTGATGTTCCAATTATCGTGTGTGCTTCTATCACTGTATATAATAGTTGTGTTACTAATAATATACCTGTTTCGTTCCTCTTACTATCGCTACTATGGTATTTGCAGAAATAACGATAAAGATAAAATGACGGAAGCTAGGCAGAGAAGAAAACTGATGAAGACAAAATAAACAAATCTAAAGAAAAAATCATACCAGTAACTTGAAGTAAGCAACCTATAGCAAGCTTGGCACAAACGGTAGGACAATGAACACTAAAGAAACCATATATAAAAGGGGACAAATAAAATAGTTATAATCTAGCTAGTGGATCAAAAAACAAACACCTTATAGCTGGTCATATAATGAGAAACACATCAAGTTATTTTTATAAACAATGCAAATCATGAAATATAAAAACATACTTACTATTTAGTTGAGATTTTCAATCAGCTGCATAGTCATGTGAGTTATATGTAAACATAATATCCTAACATAAAAAACTGTAAATGACATGCAAAAAGTGCAGGTTCACTTAAAACTATAAAAAGAATAGAAATCTAAGATCCCATCTATATAGCTGATAATTCTTTTCTGCTCATCTGTGGATCTCAATGGCAACTCTCTGTACTATTGTTGTTAGTATATATACAGAATCACTATTCACTACCCTTATAGTCATATTTCAACAACTCCTTATATTTAATCTCTAGTTGTATAAAAAGTCAACAGAGACCAAGAAGTTGTTACGAATTACGAAAAGCTAAAAATGGCTAAATTGAGGGCATCATAATAACTTGTCCCACTATTTAAATGCTATCAAATGTTGTTTCTAATTAGCATAATCGAACAATAACTAGCTAGCTAAGATTTCATATCGATCTACTACATATATATCCATGGCGACGTCTCTCAGCTCACACATTTCTAATTTTTCTTCTTCAATCGTCGTCACTGCTACCACTGCCACCACATTCGCAGCTTGTTCAAACTCGTCCCTTTCTTATTTTAAACCCTTAAAAACCCAACCCCAGAAAAATACCTCAATCCTATGCTCCCATAATCTAATAAACTACATCCCAAACTATATTCAAGACCCAAACCATATTCGCATTTTTGATACCACTCTACGTGATGGGGAACAAGCGCCTGGCGCCTCAATGTCCCAAAAGCAAAAACTAGCTATTGCAAGTCAACTTGCAACACTAGGTGTTGACATAATTGAGGCAGGCTTTCCTGCATCCAACAAAGCCGATCAAGAAACCGTTGAGTTGATTGCACGTGAAGTTGGAAATATTAATAATGATGGTCACATACCAGTTATTTCCGGGCTTGCAAGATGCACTAGGAACGATATCGATAAAGCATGGGAGGCCTTGAAGTATGCCAAGTTCCCAAGAATACATATTTTTCTAGCAACAAGTGAAATTCATATGCGGTATAAGCTAAAGATGTCGAAAGAAGAAGTTATTGAAAAGGCTAGGACAATGGTTGCATATGCTCGAAGTTTGGGTTGTAATGATGTTCAATTTAGCCCTGAAGATGCAGGAAGGTTAACTATTTCTCAACTTTGCTATATGTTTTTATATTAACTAATTAAATTATTATTCGAGTATATAGTGACACGTGAGGAATAGTTATGTTCTCAGAAAAAAACAAAACATACATGTTCTCACACATGAGATCACAAGATATAGTTTCTCCACTTGCCTTTGTCAAGTTTTGAACATGTAACCTCTATCCTTCATCTGTGGGCCCATGTGGTCACATGATGGTGGTACCATGGGGTTTCACCCATTGGTACACAGATATTAAGAAATTTTGCCCTATATCGATATCATGATATAAAATTATTCTGGGCCTTAACATGTATATATTATGAATGGATTTATGATGCGAAATCATCAACAAGACGTTTCAAACTTGTAAATGATGAGCCACCTTCTTGCAATGCCATCCTGCTTATATTTTTCATTTCCAATACTTTTGATCGAATCTTATTATTGTTACCATCCATCACTTTTCTTATTCCATTTTCGATATCTTGTGCTCGAACCAACTCTTGGTTCTCATTTCTTTCGTTATAATCCAACGATATCTCAACCGCCAAACCCAACTCTTTAACCAACTAAAACGCATCTAGTTGTTGCTCTGCATATATTGGCCATGTAGCCATTGGAACTCCGTACCAGATACTCTCTAGTACGGAGTTCCACCCACAGTGGGTTATTAGAAAGCACGGCTTGTTGCGGGACCCATCCAATCACTTTCCCTGTTCCGTAAGTCCTCTCCAAGAACCCGTCTGGCAAGACTTCATTAAAATCCGTGTACTCCCCGGGAAACCCTTTTAGCCCTTCCGTTGGAGGTCGGCGTAAGGACCATATAAACTTATACCCACTCTTCTCTATTCCATATGCTATTTCTTTTACTTGGTTCATAGTGAACCATCCTCTAGACCCAAAACATAATAGCACGACTGAGGACTTTGGTTGACCTTCTAACCAGTTCAAGATCTCGTTATCTGGAGGACTCAGTTCCGGTTTTATCATTGGTCCAACCGCGTAAACCGGAGGTGTTTTATCATCATAAGAAAGCAGGGGATGTTGCTCCAACTCCATAAATGTATTCACTATTATACCCTTGGCTTGTCTATACCTTCTAGCATAAAGAAGTGTCCTTGTTTTCCAACTATGCGGATCCGCAATAGGAAAAGAAAATAGTTTAGTTGGAACCGGATTGATATAACTAGGGATCGTAAATTCGGTTTTTGATTTGGCTAATTTTGGTACATCTAGATCATGTTCATCTTGAAGGTTTTGTAAATAAAGCATGGTACCAAGATAAGCCGCATTCGAGGCAAAAAACACGTAAGTTGGCAAGTTAAACTCGTTTACTACATCCATCAAGGTAGTAGTAAACATGCTAACCACACAAGCGGCCAATCTGGATGTTAAATTTGGCTCATTCAATCGTTTACTCAAAATATCTCTCAATTGAGGCTTAGTTTTTTCGAGGACCATATCACGAAGCTCACCGGTACTCGTGTAACCGGTGAACAAGTCGAGAGGCAGAGGAGGGAGCTGGATGAATCTGATACGGTCGCTAGAAGTGGTGGAGGAGAGTGACTTGGTGTAATTGGTCCCAATTGGGTCTATTGGAAGTTGCATTATTAGTACGGTGATGGTTAGATGGTTAAAGTGATTGGTTAAGATGTTGGCTAGCTCAATGGCTTGACCAATATGTTGGATTAGTGTGTACGTCATAACACAAAATTATACTACCGCTTATACACGAGCCTACGGGGTCACACACAATGAACATTTAGATACTCGGATATATGTATAATGTATACATATATCAAATCACCAAAATATTAAATTAATAAATCGTTTATTAATTATAAATAACCAAATTGTCATCCTAAAATGATTGAGAAATATTTTATATTATCAATCATGATCATGATCAGGAGAAAACAAAGTTTTGGATACCAACTCCAACTCAAATACTTGTTGGACCTATGCACTTTGTCTGTTCTCTATGCAACAAGAGAATGATTAGATACAATAATATGCAGACTTCCTTTTATATATAGAGAGAAAAAAGAGGAAGTCTTAAGTGTGGATAGTTTATCCTTTTTAGAGATATGCACGTCCAATGATCTATTCATAATAGAAAGAATTTGTTGAGTCTAGTGATTTTGAGCACATGAGAATAATTTCTCTATTGCTTATTTCACGTCTTCTTAATACAACATATTAGTTCTTGCATGGTTATAGTAAAGGCAAAGCTAGGAGTTTTGCTTTTGGTGATTAAGGTCTAGCAACCTCTGGGTATTGTTTGAAGTGTTCGTGTGGATCAACTGTAGAGATATTCATATCATTGAATATTGTTTCATCCTACGTGATTTCATCTACTCAAAAGGTATTATTCTTAATCTATCTTATTATGACAACTATCATGGTGTAACTGGATCTTGGTGGAAATATTAATCGTGTGCATGTTTTATAAAATACATATTGTATTTTTAGTCTTCCGCTGCGTTTATAAAAAATTTAAAAGATACAAACATGTATTTTATAAAACATGCACACGATTAATATTTCCACCAAGATCCAATTACACCATGATAGTTGTCATAATAAGATAGATTAAGAATAATACCTTTTCGATTAGATGAAATCACGTAGGATGAAACAATATTCAATGATATGAATATCTCTACAGTTGATCCACACGAACACTTCAAACAATACTCGGAGGCTGCTAGACCTTAATCACTAAGGCCAAAACTCCTAGCTTTGCCTTTACTAGTACCATGCAAGAACGGATGGTTCCATCCAATCCATACAAAAATTAGTACCATGTAAAACTCCTAGCTTTCAATGGAACTATTTTGTAGTATTAAGAAGATGCGAAATGAGCTTCAAAGAATTTCTTCTCATGTGCTCGGATATCTCATCATCTCTTAAAAAGGCAGTAGTAGTGGACTTCTATATTATAAGAAGCAATTTTGCACACCCTTTTCTAATGCACCACATGATAGAATATATATATTCAATCTTTTGAAAAGGAGTCACCTTTTCCTTGTTATGTTGTGCCGACCGAAAAGAAAGAAGCAAAAAATAAACAAAAGTAAGAATGCAATCATGTCCCACAGCCAAAACCAATATGGAGTTGGTTTATGTTAAAATCATGACATCAATTGCACCTTTGTTTCAATTAAGTAATAAACCTTTTATATCTATTCCTCCTTCTTGTGTCTGTGATCCTTTAGAGGAAACCTGTAACAAGGGTTAGAAATAAATCACCGTGTAACACGGGTAAGAAACCAATGACCGGATATCTCTTTGTATCGTGATATCACTTTCCGAAAACAACAATTCGACCCTATCTGCCTGGGTTACACGAATTTTGTTTTGGGATAATACAAAGAGTAATGTTCAAGATTTTGGCAGAAATCAAGAACCCGTTTGCTAGAAAGCACTTCGTGTTTTGACTATCTTCTCATGTATCTTTTCTCTATAAACTAGAGACACCCAAACATATGCACATCAAACAACTTGTTGATAATTGCATACCCAGCAGCCTAAGATCAAGTCTACATAATTAAGATATCTATGATATCGTATTCTTTAGAAAAATAGCATTCAAGCATAAGCAGTATATATTTTGTTTTATCTCTTGACTCTTCACGTAAAACAATTCACCTATACCAATCTTGCATGAATATATTCTCTTTCTATATCTCTCTTTTTTATATTTGACCATAGAATTTAGGCAGTATTTATGCTTGAATTCGAAAAACCCAATCAATCATGCAAGACCTGTTAAAATATTACTTTCCAGATCATGCGTTAATTGTCCAATTCATTAAGAAAAGGATATAATATTAATTATACAAAACTTTCCATTATAGAATTGCAAACTCCATGATATGTCACATGCCTAATAAAAAGTCTGTCAACACCTATCATTTGTTGGATTATTTTATTTAATGTAGCTACTAATAAATTATTTATTTAAGAACGAATTGCATTTTTGGTCCCTGTGTTATCACACATTTTGCAAGTTTGATACAAAAGTGTGAAAAGTCACGAAACTCATCCCTGTCATATCACACCTGTTGCAATTTTGGTCCAAAACTAACGTGCCGTTAGAATTCAGTCGTTAATGCCCCATGTGCTTGTCACATGGGGGTAGTTTCGTCCATTTATTGCTCATAGGACCATTTATGCAAAAAAAAATAAAAAATTTGTATACGAGTATATCTATGAGTCTATGAAAAAGAAGTGTTTTTGGTTTGTGTTTCATTCAAGTTTGAACCCAAAGACCCAACACTACCCGAAGCAGCAGCCACTTGGGATCTATCAGTCACACCACCAGGAGCCTCCTGGTGGCTGACCGGAATCTGAACAGTAGCAGCGGCAGCCGTGGGTGGTG
This sequence comes from Erigeron breviscapus, assembly GCA_034093135.1. Taxonomy (NCBI): domain Eukaryota; kingdom Viridiplantae; phylum Streptophyta; class Magnoliopsida; order Asterales; family Asteraceae; genus Erigeron; species Erigeron breviscapus. The sequence goes on along the minus strand of CM067171.1, from coordinate 59,682,123 downwards.
GAAAGAAAATATGGGGCGGCTAGGGTTTTCTGGATTTTTAGGGTTTTTGTTCGATCCCCCAGCCCCCAGATCGTTTCTCCAGTCAGAATTAATCAAAGTAATCCCGTCACCATCGATATTCGTTGCCATGGCCTCCCCCTGGTGGCCGGCAGCCACCCCAGCGGCGGCGAGCGGCAGTTGTGTGGTGATTTTAGGGTTTTCCACCGTTTTTGAAGGAAATAGCGTAGCAGCAACAATAGATTCGAATGAATCTGCAACAAATGACTCAAAATTGGAGGAATTAGATCTCAGATTGTATTTTGATCGAGTGATTTCATTATCTTGAACAGAATCGGATTTAAACCCTAAAGATTTAGGATCAAGGCCGTCGAACTCAACATCAACTTTTTTAGATTTATTTGCACTTTTTCCACGATTTTGATTAGGTTTTTTAGACATGGTTTGGATCGGAGTTGAAAAAGGAACAAGAGAATGAGATCAGATTGTTTATTTCGATTGTGTTTATACAAAATAATTTTTTTTAGATTTATATAAAAATAATTTTTTAGATTTATACAAAATAATTTTTTTTAGATTTATACAAAATATTTTTTTTTTGCAGAAATGGTCCTATGAGCAATAAATGGACGAAACTACCCCCATGTGACAAGCACATGGGGGCATTAACGGCTGAATTCTAACGGCACGTTAGTTTTGGACCAAAATTGCAACAGGTGTGATATGACAGGGATGAGTTTCGCGACTTTTCATACTTTTGTATCAAACTTGCAAAATGTGTGATAACACAGGGACCAAAAATGCAATTCGTTCTTAATAATAAGTATGAAGTTTTTTACTTTTATATTACAAAGCAATGCTGTCAAGGTTAAGTGTGCATCTAAGACCTGTCATTCTTACATTAAATTAATCATGCTTTTTGGAGTTGATGTAATTATCATACACTTGCAACCGCCCCATTTGCATTTTTAATAAAAGTATCAATAATTATACAATACCTTTATGGGTCCGGGATGTTATTCACTTAATGGGTGTACACTCCGTACCTCCAAACCCATTTACAAGTGTCATAACCATATCCCTCAATTACACTAAATTACTAACAATCCTCCCCAATTTAGTGCAATTCCTATACATGAGAAAATAACCAAAACAAAACTTATGCGTAAATGAAAATGTCCTGAGGATTGAATTTTCACTTTAGTATATTACACATTTCAAATATTCGAGAATCGGGGTGTTCTAAGAATTGAACCCTTCAACCCATTTGAATACCTGAAAATAATATACACATAAGCTTTCAAATACTTTAAAGCTATCCTGACGCTATAAAGCCATATAATTTATAATTTTGTGTACACACTAATCCAACAAACTCCCACTTGTGTATGTCTTAACATCTAGATTATACAGACAATGATTAGTGTCTAGCAACACATCATTGCCCCCGAAAACACATGAGTGTTTGTTTCAGCTAAACGAACGATCATTATCAAAATAATGATTTAATGATTGAGTGTCAATTGTCCCTTTATTACCGATACCGTGTTGACATGAGACATGGATCGAGTCATTCTCATTAGTCAACAAATTCTGTTTCTCGATATAGAAAAGTTGAATGCGATCACCAAGTTAAAATTGATCAACAATCAATATAGCTTGGGCACGGCCGTGTAAATATCCATTCATTTTCATCGAGGGGCCCAGTGGTATCATACTCTCGCATAGAGGAATAAATCCCATCTTGATTTTATGTGCACATCATATAGCATTTAACCATATCAAAGCATAACATGTCATACAATCAGCAACCAACATACAAATCTCAGGTCTAAGGACACAAAGACATAATCACTTCGAGATTCACTGTTGACACCGATCCATACAGTGACATCTCGTGATTTGGGTCACTCCAATATTCATCAACAATGAATACATATGAATTTTGGCCTCAACAGGTTAACTATTCACCATCAGTGAATAAAACCAAAACTTCATATTAGTCTTAATTCATGTTACTCCCATAACATGACCGACTATGGAGATTTTGAATAATCAACAATTATTCATGGATTAAACATGCTAATATAGAACACGGTATTATAAATGAAAACGATCATACCTGGTATATCAATTCATTAAGATAAAACTGTTTAATGTTCCAAAAATATCCAAATACTAATTTACATATGAAATAGATCAGTAGCATAACGAAGTCCAATACTACTAGCATGATCATCATGCTTGTTGTGTGTCATGGGCTTAGTGAAATTGATCAGCTACATTATCATCTGTGTGAACCTTAAGAATATTAATCTCATTCCTCTCAATGACTTCACGAATGTAGTCAAACTTTCGAAGAATGTGTCGGCTACCTTTACGTACACGTGATTCTTTCGCTAGTATAATAGTACTCGAATTGTCACAGTACATTTCCATGGGAGATTCAATGTTGGGTACTACTCCTAGCTCAGCAACGAACTTCCTAATCCAGACAGCTTCCTGAGCAGCTTCTGAGGCAGCAATGTATTCTGCTTCTGTTGTAGATTGTGCAACTGTGCTCTGCTTTGAGCTTTTCCAATCAACTGCCCGCCATTCATGACAAAGACATAACCAGATTGGGATCGAGAGTCATCTCGATCAGTTTGGAAACTAGCATCCGTATAACATTTAATACTCAACTCTTCTTCCAAACCACCGTAAACCAAGAACATCTCTTTAGTTCTCCGCAGATACTTAAGAATGCTCTTAACAGCAATCCAATGCTCTTCACCTGGATTCTGTTGATAGCGGCTCGTCAAACTCAAGGCTAACGAGACATCAGGTCTAGTACATAACATGGCATACATAATGGATCCTATAGCCGAAGCATATGGGATACCTTTCATTCGTCTTATCTCATCAGGTGTGATAGGACTTTGAGCCTTGCTCAAGTTTTTGCCCTTTTGTACTGGCAATGCTCCACGCTTGGAGTCTTGCATGTTAAATCTTCGTAAGATTTTGTCAATATATGTACTTTGACTCAAACCAATAAGCCGTTTGGATCTATTTCTATAGATTCTGATTCCAAGAATGTAAGTAGCTTCTCCAAGATCCTTCATGGAAAAACATTTTCCAAGCCAAGATTTAACATCCTGCAAAGTTGGAATATCGTTTCCAATAAGTAATATGTCATCAACATACAAGATCAAGAAGACTACTTTCCTCCCACTAGCTCTAATATAAACACAGGGCTCATCTTGGTTTTGAGAAAAACCAAACTCTTTGATTTTCTCATCAAACTTAAGATTCCAGCTCCTGGATGCTTGCTTCAATCCATAAATGGATTTTTGAAGCTTGCATACTTTATTAGGATGCTTTGGATTGACAAACCCTTCCGGCTGAACCATATATACGTCCTCGCTAAGGTCGCCATTTAGGAAAGCGGTTTTGACATCCATTTGCCATATTTCATAATCATGAAAAGCAGCTATGGCAATAAGTATCCTAATTGATTTAATGCTCGCGACTGGTGAAAAGGTTTCCTCATAATCAATTCCTTGAGTCTGAGTATAGCCTTTTGCTACCAACCGAGCTTTAAATGTGTTTACATTACCGTCCATGTCAGTCTTCTTCTTGAAGACCCATTTACACCCTACTGTTTTACAATTGGGTGGAAGATCAATCAAGTCCCATACTTGATTATCCTTCATGGACTGAATCTCTGCATTCATAGCATCTCGCCATTTATCGGATTCAGGATTCGATATGGCTTCACGGTAGTTAGAGGGTTCATCATAATCCCCTAGATAAGGCTCATCTGAATTAATTGCATAATTATACCTTGCAGGTATACGATGAGTTCTATCAGATCTACGAAGTGCAGGTGCAACATGTTCTGGTTCACCAACATTGTGCTCAGATTCAACATGTGGACTGCTAGTGCTTTCAGAAGGCATGTTACCTTGTGGTTCTTGAATTTCTTCAAGATCAACTTTACTCCCACTGACCTTTTGCAAGAGAAGATCTCTTTCCAAGAACTCAGCAAATCGAGCAGGAAACACTTTGTTTTCAGCTTGGTAGTAAAAGTAGTAACCCATTGTTTCCTTTGGGTATCCCACAAAGTTACACTTGATACTTCTGGGTTCTAATTTGTTTGAAGTGTCACGTTTCACATACGCTTCACAACCCCAGACTTTCAAGTAAGACAACTTGGGAATTTTCCCATGCCACAGCTCATGTGGTGTCTTTTCAACCTTCTTGGTTGGAACCATATTGAGTATGCGTGCAGCAGACTCTAATGCATATCCCCAAAAAGACGGTGGTAGAGTAGTCAGACTCATCATAGATCGAACCATATCAAGTAAAGTTTCGATTCCTCCGCTCAGACACACCATTGTGTTGTGGTGTATAAGGTGGAGTGAATTGTGAGACAATCCCACGATTCTTTAAGTGGTCCAAAAACTCTTGACTCATATACTCACCACCTCGATCAGAACGAAGGGTTTTAATGGTCTTTTCAAGCTGATTTTCTACTTCGTTTTGGAAGACTTTTGAACATTTCAAAAACTTTATGTTTATGTTTCAACAAGTAAACATAACCATATCTACTATAATCATCAGTAAATGTAACGAAGTATTATTCACCATTTCTAGACATAGTTCTAAAAGGCCCACATACATCAGTATGTATTAGTCCTAAAAGATCTTTAGCTCTTTCACCTAAACCGGAGAAAGGTGCCTTTGTCATCTTTCCACATAAACAAGACTCGCATACATCAAATGACTCAGAGCCAGTTGATTCCAAAAATCCATCAGATTGGGGTTTTGAAAAGCGTTGTTTGTTTATATGACCAAAATGACAATGTCATAGATAGGTCTTATTCAAGTCTTGCTTGAATCGTTTGGCAATACAGGTATATATAGAATTATTATTTGAAATCACACCATGCATTTCAATTTCAAAAATACCATCACTTGGATAGGCATTAAAATAAAAACATTATTCTTAGAAACTGACATAGCAAAGTGCGTAAATGTGAGTTCATAACTAACATATTTCAAAAGTGAAACTGAAACCACATTGCTCGTAATACTAGGAGCAAAATGACATTGTTTCAACAAAACAACAAGGCCACTTGAAAAGTAAGCTCATAGGTGCCAATAGTTTCAAAAACTGTTTGATCCCTATTTCACACTCGCAGATCTAGTGTGCCTTTCTTCAGTTTCTTACTTCTTCTCATTACCAGTATATTGATACAAATCATATCTGTAACAAAATTCAGGAATCACTAGAAAAAGCATATAATTGTATATGGCATATACCCGATTGGCTAGTCTAACCAGCCTTGCCTTTCTTCAGCTTTAGATAGGTAGACAGGAACAGTTCCTTCTCCAATGACCAACTTTTTCACAATGAAAACATTTGGCGTCTTTTGCTGGGTTTTCCTTCTTGGGAGGGGTTGGAATCTTATTCCTAGCAACTCCTTTGCCCTTTCCCTTCCTGGAAATTTTCGGCTTATTCTTTTTACCCTTCCATCCTAAATCATCAGGACGCCCAGATTGGAGGTCTTTGATGGAACAATCTGTTCAGCAGCTTTGTGCATCAAGTGCAACTCTGACACAGATTTCTCCTAATGACTTTGGTAGTGAGTCCTAAATGGCGTTCACAACCAAGAGAGTCATTATGGGAGTTCCAAGCTTTTCCAACATTTCAATGTAGCTTTTCATATTCAAAATATGAGAGCTAACTGATTTGACCCTCCTTCATTATGCATGTGTGAAGAAGCTTGTGAGTTTCGTACAACTCATGATTTTCCTGATTCTGAAACATATTTTTCAGCTCAGTAATCATATGCTTTGCGATCTTCCATTTCCTTCTGGAGGTCAGGAGTCAAACTTGCAAGCATTATTAAAGCTATCTTCTCTTGCTCATTGAACAACTTTCAATAAGCATTTTGCTGAGCAGCATTAGCTGTCTTGGTAGGAGGATCTGGTAAGGGTTCTCCAATGGTTTTCAACTTCCCACTATTGTTGAGGACAATCCTCTGGTTGCGGTACTAGTCTAGGAAGTTTGTACCATTGAGTCACTCCTTCTCCAACAAAGAACGGAGTGTGTTTTGGTTTACGTTTTAGTTGTTTGTCATCTACGATAAAAGTAAGGTTTATTTTAGTATTTTCGATATGAAAACTTAAATAAATTAACTACCCAAGTTTTAATATTATAAAACAATTAATTTACGAAAGCCTAAGATCCACATAGATTCCATAACTACATCTGTTGATCAGCTAGCAGTTATGAAGTCTATTGGTAGGTAGCGGGTACCAATTGCATTACAAGTACAACTCTTAGATCTTTATGGGACCTTGAGATATGTGCAGTCCAACAAACCACTATTATCTACTGGCATGTTTGTCCCATCCTTGCCTCGAACTCAGGTCTCACCTTGAACACGATTAAGTCGTCCAATTTGTAAACTGTGGAAATTTAGCCTAGTCTCACTCGTAACTAAAAATCCACCTCGTGGTTATAGTTTAATTAGGTCTTACCTAACCAAAAAATAACGAGGAGTGTTTTCAAGCTGATTGGATGGCATGACTTAAAATTTGACGGGTATTTAAAAAGATTTGTGTTTAACGAATATTGCATGCACACAAGATTCGCTACACTATTTTGTTAAAACTCATTTTAACCAATTATGTATATAGATATATATATGTCGAATATATTTGTGTCTCCAGTTTGTTATTTTATTTTAGAATATAAAATCACATATTTTATTTTAGACAAAAATAACAAATACACAAACGTGTATCACTTTAAAACAATTTTAAAAGATGTCGACCATATATATAATTTGAGTTTCAAAACAATATATTTTAAACTCATTGGAGTTTAACATTTAAAATCACCAATTTTAATCTTTAAACTCATTTTGTGTTTTTATTTAATGTTTCCATCAAAAACATTTTAGCACATATTTTATAATCAACAATTATATATGAGTGCAAAAATAAAAACACAACCATGCATCACACACACATAGCCTAGCCCAAAAATCATATGCTTGATTTCATGAGCCAATATGAAATCAAGAGGTCAATCTAAGGACAATCCTATACTCCCACTTAATCCAAGAACCAAGTGAGATTTTGTGCCATACGTCCATGTTGTTGACTTGATAAAGAAAACACCATCTTCAAAGCAAAACTCCATGTTGCATCTTTTATCTTCAATCTTCATCTTGTTACATTTATTTAAATTGAAAAGTACAACTAGTCTAATACTTACAATAAAAATAAATATAAATACAACTATGAAAATTAAAAATAAATATTATACAACTTTTGCTTCTATGGCCCCAAATAAATTAATCAACCAACATTTATAATGTTGTAATAATCAACAATCATCACAACAAAACAATTCCATAGGCTAAGGGCATCATGGGCTATGCATGCAACAACAAATTTTAATAACTACATTATTAAAACTACATATGGCTTGTCCATGGTTGCAATGCATGGGTACAACCATGGATTATATAGAATCAATAAAAATAACTAATCAAGCCATAAAAATTAAATTCGAAATTTAAAGTGGTGATTTATTTTTCTATCAAAAAATGATCAAAAAATAAAATCACCTGACAACTAAAAGGTGTAAAAGTGGCTCTGATACCACTGTTGGAAATACTAGACCTCGTGTGTACTTTTAAATTTTTATAAACGCAGCGGAAGACTAAAAATACAATATGTATTTTATAAAACATGCACACGATTAATATTTCCACCAAGATCCAGTTACACCATGATAGTTGTCATAATAAGATAGATTAAGAATAATACCTTTTGATTAGATGAAATGACGTAGGATGAACAATAATGAGTAGATGAAATGGGTAGGATGAAACAATATTCAATGATATGAATATCTCTACAGTTGATCCACACGAACACTTCAAACAATACCCAGAGATTGCTAGACCTTAATCACCAAAAGCAAAACTCCTAGCTTTGCCTTTACTATAACCATGCAAGAACTAATATGTTGTATTAAGAAGACGTGAAATAAGCAATAGAGAAATTATTCTCATGTGCTCAAAATCACTAGACTCAACAAATTCTTTCTATTATGAATAGATCATTGGACGTGCATATCTCTAAAAAGGATAAACTATCCACACTTAAGACTTCCTCTTTTTTCTCTCTATATATAAAAGGAAGTCTGCATATTATTGTATCTAATCATTCTCTTGTTGCATAGAGAACAGACAAAGTGCATAGGTCCAACAAGTATTTGAGTTGGAGTTGGTATCCAAAACTTTGTTTTCTCCTGATCATGATCATGATTGATAATATAAAATATTTCTCAATCATTTTAGGATGACAATTTGGTTATTTATAATTAATAAACGATTTATTAATTTAATATTTTGGTGATTTGATATATGTATACATTATACATATATCCGAGTATCTAAATGTTCATTGTGTGTGACCCCGTAGGCTCGTGTATAAGCGGCAGTATAATTTTGTGTTATGACGTACACACTAATCAAACTCCCACTTGTGTATGAATAGAAGCTCTAGTGGCTCCATTGGAAGAAGGATATGTTTTTGGGAAAATGTTATATCTTTGGTATATGAACAATTACCACTCACACACATCTATGAACTATGATCTATATATATCAATGGGGATATGTAAAATCTATCTGGGATTCGTAGTTATATTAGTATTAAGAGTTAAATACAAGAATGATCCCCGTGGTTTGTCACTTTTTGCAATGGTAGTCCCTCTCTTGATTTTTTAGCAACGGTGATCCCTGAAGATATGTTTCTGCACAACAAACACAAAAACTAACAAAAACAAAAAAAATAAAATGCAAAAAATTTCGCGGTCCCTCACTAACAGAATCGTTAATTAGTGTCGTTAAGTTTCCCATGTGAGTAGCACATGAGGGGTATTAATGTCCTTCCACATACACAAACATAGGGGTGTTCAAAAGTATTTGTATTTCAAACACGTTATTTAAAAATCTAATCCGATATTATTTGAAATGTCAGATATTTGAATTTCGGTTCGGATTCGAATTCAGGTAAAGCATTTTGAAAATTTTGGATATTCGAATATCCAAAAGTCGGATATTCGAAATTCGGATATCCTAAATTTCAAGGTACGATATGCCTAAATTTCAGATAACCCAAAGGGATATTATGCATATCTTATCTTCAAAGTTTTGAATATTTTGAATATCCAAACTTTTAGATATGTGTTTGAATATTCAAATCCACTACTGATAGCCGAATTTTAGAAAAAATTAAGTATCTTGAAAAATATATCCCAAGTATACGAATTTTAGAAAAAAATAAACATCATAGATATTTTCGTATTATCAGATATTGAGACTAACGTTTTGGATATTTTCGTAAGTTTTAGAATATTTTCGGATATTGAAACTAAGCTTTTTCGATATTTTTTGATATTTTCGGATATTTTTTAATTAAAAAAAATGATATTGATATTTAACTAGAAAAGAAAAAATCTAGATATTTTCAGATATCCAAAATATATGAAACTTTTCAAAAATTACTATGCGAATTTGAATCCGAAATTTACGGTATCCAACTTTTCGTAGAAAATCGATCGGATTTTCGGATCATGGTTCGATACGTATACTTTTAAACACCTCTCTGTTTGTGTAGGTGGAAGGACATTAATATCTCTCATGTGCTACCCACATGGGAAACTTAACAGCACTAATTAACGGTTCCGTTAGTGAGGGACCGCCGTTGCAACTGAAACATGTCTTCAGGGATCACCGTTGCTAAAAAATCAAGAGAGGGACTGCCGTTGCAAAAAGTGACAAACCACGAGGACCATTCTTGTATTTAACTCTAATAATTTAATGCTTTGTTTTTATAATTCACATGCTCATATATGATACCGTCACCAAATATAGATCTATCTGTTGTGAATTACAATACTTTTTAGGTTTACTATAGACAGTTAACTAATTAATGTATATATATATTTATATATACTAGATTTTAGACCCGTGTCCAACACTGGACACGGGGTTTACGATATTATCAATATTAGATCTTCATACATTTAAGTCATAAAAGCTTATAATTTGAAGATATACGGTTCCAAATGTTATACTTTGCAAGTTGTAGTACAATAATCACAGGTTCGTCACTATCATTATTAGCTAAGACATATTGATGAAATTGTTTGACGTAGTCATTCCACAAGGCACATACTACAATAATTTCTCTATTATAGAATTTTTTGAAACCAGTTGTACTTATAATGTGATATTATTATGAAAGATAATTAAGAATTAAAATATAAACATACTTGTGATCTGTACTTGACATTCAAGTATATGTCTTTGATCATGATGCGGGCTCATAACACGAATAGGTTTATTTTCAATCACCTGTCCTATGATAATTAGATAACAATTATGATTGTTTTCATATTCTTTGATAACAATTAGGACTCTTGATTTGAGTGACAATTGTAACTTTAAACATTAATACGCAAAACTAATATATAAAAAGGGAGAAATTTTGTACCTTTTTGATTGAGAGATAGAATGAATCTTGAATGAAGTTCATATTGATTTGGATTTAGTATTCAAGTAACCCTCTGTTGTAAATCGTGTTTTGTTCTGTGATCGTCCCATGTTCTGTGATTCCTATTGTGTTTAGGATAAGGATGTTGTATATCGTCATCTGTTATTGTGTTTGGGATATATTTCATATGTTGAAATTTTAATTAATTAAATGATTAAAAATTTTAAAAAAATCCTCTCAAGTTGATGGCTAAAAATAAATATAAATTAAGTATTCAGGGCTAAAAAGTGTAAATTATTGATGGAAAACAAAAAAGTGTAAATTAATGAGACTTTTTCTATAAATATTAATATAATAATATATTTGGATAATGATTATTAAGATTTTTAATTTATAGTTAAATTAAATGATGACATAAGCGGGAGTCAATTTGATGAAATTGAGCGATTTGATTGGTTAATAAGTTATTAGTTCAACTGTCTTATAGTATATAAGATTATTATTATTATTATTATTATTATTATTATTATTATAAGATTATATAAACACATGTTCGTTATGAAGATATAGACTTTTGAATTTTGATTTCAAAAGTTGGAAGACAGTTTTAAAATATATATGTTTACTTACGATTAAATTGTTTTGTTGTTTTATTTTATTTTATTTTGTTTCTTTAAACTTTTATTTTTCTTTTAGAAAAATAGATGTTAATTTTGTGTCTATGAAAATTTAGGTTTGCTATATTGTTTTGTTCAATTATTTGTAAAGAGAAATGCTAGGTTTACAAACTATTTACAAACATAAAGTTACAAACTGACATGACATATGAATTGGACCAATGATATTTGATTGTGCTTTTCTCTCTCCTCTTTCTCTCCCTGAATTTAATTGGTGGATCATGAGTTTGTAAGGGCGTTTGGTTCACAGAATGTTTTTGAAGGAATTGGAATCTGTCAATGGAATTGGAATTTGAAGGAATTGGAATCTGAAAGTTTTAAAATCTATCTTGTGTTTGGTTGACAGAATTCAATGGAATTCAGTTAATGGAATTTGAATTTAAACTTTTACAAATGACAAAATTACCCTTTGCTAAACTCTTGCATTTTTCAATTTATAATATTATTATACAACTTATACATAATAATAATATAATAATAATTAATAATATATTTATTAATAAGAATAATAATAAAATTTTATTAATAATAAAAATAATAATATATTGATATAAATATCAATAATGGCAAATTGTCCATATCTGACCATATATCTCGTTTCACACACACCGTTGAATCCTTTTTCAGTTTTCACACATTCAGTACACACCCAGATAAACATGACCGGAAACGAAAAAATCGATAAACAAAAGTTCCGATCATTTAAACCCAACAAAGTAACAAACCCCTTTAATTTCTAAACTCCAGCCATCAATTTTCATCATATCATTTTCGCCGCCAACAACACCTCCACTCTTTAACGCCCTTACAAAACAAAATCACCGCTACCATTCCTCCATTCTTTCCGGCGTCGTGTAGGTGGTTAGCGGTTCTTCTATTTTCATTATTCTTTACAAAATCAATAAAAAAAACTCATTAAAAATGATGGAAAAGCAACCTTCATTTTCATTGTGTTCTTGAGCAACAGTGGCTGCCGGAATCTTGGTAAGCAGTAGCGGCAGCCGGAATAACAGCAGCGGTGGTGGTGGATAGTGATGGTGGCTAATATCCGGTGAGACATGAAATCAAGAAACACTTTTTAGTTTGGTATTTTAGTTGTGAGAGGGTATTTTGGTAAAGAGGGATAAATTCCATGGAATGTTAAACATTCCATCAAGTTTGTGAAGGAATTATAGATTCCATGTTTTAAGGAATTTGATGGAATTTTTTGAATTCCAATTTCATTTGTTTCTCAACCAAACAAAGGAAATGAATGGAATTTAGATTCCAATTCCAAAGAATTCCATGAACCAAACACCCCCTAAGTTTTTGATCAAAATGTGCTGTTATCATATTAAATATATCTTTGTAATTTTTTTTTTATAACACGTTACATGTGTGGTTATAGAAATTATTTTTTTTTTGTCTTCGCTTGATTTTTTAGATATCACTAGTCTCTTCGATTGTTATCTTCTTCATAATAGCTGACACACAGTAACTTGTAATATCACCTAGCAATTATTAATAAGACCAAGATGTACGTACAAAAATGAAAATAATTCAAACCCGAAAACAATCAGTACATTAGCTTAAAAACTTGAATAGAGCATTATATAAAGAGCAATTATTATGCATATGTAGTTGCAACTCGGGTTGACATCAAATCAATCAGATCATCGTCTGTGAAAACCTAGAACATTAAGCAAGAAAATAATCAATAAAAAAGGAAAATTACTAGAATGTTAAGAAAAGAAGGTGGTTTTTTTTCTTTCCAATTGGACAACTACAAATAAATTTTGTATAGATGGTCCAGAATGATATAGCATAATTATTTGAGGCCCCTTGTTAAAAATCCTCCCATCTCAACTAAAAGCTCCACTCCCCCATTTGTGAGTGTCACCCTCTCCCCGCCCATCCCTGTTTTTTCTCCTCCTTCCCGCCCGCTCCCTAATTGCACGGAATGCTTCCCCGCCCCTCCCCACCCACATAATGCCAAAAGACAACAAAAGACAAAATAGAAAAAGGAATATAAGGTGGAGATGGACCCGGTGACCGCCCTCCCCGCTTTGCTCCCCGCCTATTAGGTACCGGTACCACGGGGCGGTGTTCCCTTAGGTACCGGACCGGTACCTATTCGCTCCCCGCCCCACTCCGCCCACCCTTATAATGACATGACGTCACATGATGCAAGTCTTTTTTTTTTCCAGAAATACACTTCTTTTGCTTCTTTTTTTCCTTGTGTTTATTTCACTTTCTTTTTCTTATTTTTTTTTCTTTCACTATTCTTACAGATTTCATGATGGAAAAAAGCTGCCGCATCTTAAGTCGGGTATGATCGGCTTCTATACATTTCATACTTGCAATTCATTTAACTAAAAAGACTCAATTTCAAAGATAGATAAGCATTTTATGCTATAAAAGAAGAGATATTTCTACCTATTTATTTTCCGCCATGGACTTAAAACGCCAAAAGAGATCATTTAGATCATTTCCATCAATGTCATAACCAAGCTACAAACAAAAACCAAACACATGTTTAATGTCATACTAGATGATAGCATAATAACAAAGATGTCGTTTACATCATACACAAATCAACAAAATCGAAATTTAGTTTACCTCGTAAAGTTTAACTTTCAAAGCATGGCGTCCGCTGCAAACACGGAAAATTTAAATTCATTTAAAGTTCAAGAAATATATTTTTTATAAAAGAAGCAACGGGGAAAAAGCGAGTGTGTAAATTTAGAGGAATAAAATTAAGGGTGCGTTTAGTTAGGGAAAACACCCCTTGTTTTCCATTTTTGTTTTCCAAGAAAACATGAAAAACAGAAAACGCGTTCAAATCATAGTTTTCCAAAATTTTTATGAAAACAGAAAACACTGTTTTTCCATTCTGTGGAAAATTATTATGGGTAAAATTTGTGAAATAATTAAAACACAAATGTTAGCGGCGGCCTCGATAAATATTAATGCTTATGGGTAAAATCAAGAGCTACAAAAATAATTTCATATTAAATTTAATTTACACTAAATTATAATGGAATAATGGTGACAATTTATATAAATATATATATATAGTTTCCTTATTTTGATAACCATTTTTTTTGTAAGAACCATGAGAACTCCTAAATTATATATTTGTTCACATGTTTTTTTTATTCATTCACATGTGAAATGATATAAAAAAGTATGTTGTAGAAGAAACTTTTTTATGAAACCTTCAAAGTAGCCTTTTGTGAACTTGTGAATGAATTTATTCACGTTTTTTGTTCACATGTAACAAACGGCTATATATAAGGTTTTGAAAAAAAATTTCTTCTGTAACATATGTTTTTATAACGTTACACATGTGAATGAACAAAAAAAACATGTGTTCCAATATGAAATTTAGGAGTTCTCACGGTTCTTACAAAAAAATGGGTTCTCAAAATAAGGGTCCCATATATATATATGAGTTGTATTCATTAAAAAATAAGATTTTTGTGAAAACCAGGAAACAGATCTGGACCATTGGATCAGATCTAATCTAAGGCCAGGATCATTTAACAAAAAATAACACGGAGGGGCAAAAAGGTCATTTTGCACGCACTATATAAACAAAAAAAAACACCCCACTCCTCCTTCACTCACGTTCCCTCCGGCGATCCAAAACCCTAGACCGCCACAAACCACCGCCGGAAATCCTCTTCATCATCCAAAACTGTTCCTCGACGTCGGTAATCAACGTCAAACACTCTCCCCGACTTCCTCTTCATCTTCCTTCGATCTATTTTGTCCGATTCGTATTGTTAATCGCCGCCGGAATTCAACGTCATGAACTCCATTTGTGTACAAAGCTAACCTTTTCGTCATTGTTTTGTAGGAATTGACCAGGAATTTTGAGTTAAAATGTAAGGTAAACAACTTATTTCATTTATAATTGTTTATACTGTTCATTCTCATCATACTACTAAACACTGAAAATAGATTGTTCTTTTTAGGAACTAACGAATCTTCAAGAACTCTTATATCATCAGCAAAAGTTGACTTCAGAGCTAAATCAAAAACTTGTGAACACTGAGGTTAGATCGTTGTTAAATGATTTAGGTTCTCTTCCTTTTAGACCACAAAGCTACCTACTATATCTATTTTGCTATAAGTCTCAAAAATTTTATACGATATACATAATCTTTTCACTTCAGAGAATTCTCCAAGATAGTAAGAAAGATGTTTCCAATCTGCAAGATAAACTTAGACAGGCAAATGAGACGACAAAAGAGAAGGAATATCTTATACTCAATCTTCTTGGATCAGGTGAGTTAAGTTAATGCAGCATATACGACCAGGTAGATGTGTCATTTTCGACCCATATACTTATAAATGTTATATATCAGTTTCAACCTTAAACAGGTCAAACGGACTGAACGGGTCAAACGGGGTGACACCGGAAGTGTATATTCATTATACAATACATACAAACTCTTAATTATTATTATGATAATATATTATGTTTGATCATATTAATTTCATTGACTAGTAGTAAATTAAGTATAAAAATGGACAAAAATGTGTATACAGGTCAACTGAACTGGGCCTACTAAAAATAATTTGTTCTTGTCAAAACATGCGTTGACCTGTTATCCAACTTGCCCATATTGCCACTTCTACGGACAAGTAGCTTCTATTTTCTGACAATTTCTCTATTGTCTAGAACAAAAACTCACTAAAAGAGCGGCTGAACTTCATAGTGAGGTTGAGAATGCAACATCAGAGGTATCCAGCTTGTTCGTGAAAATTGGTTTGTAACTATTTTTTTTATAAACATAAGTTCTCTTTATGGGTTTGACATAAGAATTTCTATTGAAGTATAATAGAATTTAACTTTTTGTGTAATAGAGCACAAGAACCACCTAGAAGATGGAAATAGAATGCTAATCCAAAGCTTTCAGATGCTATTAGCTCAACATCTTGAAGCTCTTCACAAGATTATTGTTTCTTCTGTAACACAACAGGAGCTACAACTAAATGCAATGGAGGAACATATGCAATTATTTGTGTCGGAACAAGATAAGGTAAAGTATATAACTTATATATCTAACTTATGCACTATCACGGGCTAGGATTTCGGACTATGGCATACACTACCGGTACTTTATTTCATGGGTGCACTGCTGAAAGTTTGACATTATAGATGTGGCAATTGTAACTCGTTTACTTACAAATGGGTCAATTTGGAATTCTATATTGTAACTTTTACTTACAAATGGGTCAATTTGGAATTCTATATTGTAACTAGTCAAACGCCTAAAGCAATAAGAGTGGAGTTAAAAGTATCTAAAAAAAGTCAAAGTGGGTCAAAAGTCTTGAAGAGTGTTACTGAATCATGCAATCCATGGTTCGTGTCATAAAAATCAGAAATTCAGGACTTAAAAGTTATACCAGTCAACCTGTCCTGTTTCAATTCATAAACAAACCATGTTGTCATGTTGAACCGTTTACCTGACTCGCCCTCACTGCCCATGTTGCCACTTTTTAATGGCATTGACAAACCAAAATATTTTCTTATCACTGACAATATGCTGGATTCTTTAGATTCGCAGTTATGCTCCAGACCTTGCGAAAACAATTGCAGGCCTGATCTTGACTTCTAATGACTCAAAGTTCAGAGGAGACTGTGCTTCTCTTCTTGGTCTATACTCCCATGATGAATAATCCATTGAAGATAACATTAAACAGAAGCTTCTTTCACGAAGATTATTTTGATGAACCTGAATATGCAGACGAAGAATATGAAGATGGCGAGATAAGCTTTTCTGCTTTCGACCTATAGAGTTATATTGAGATAATGTGAATTATATGAAGATGGTGAGGTAGCTGGAATCTTCATCATGAATTATATCGACATGAAGTATAACAAATTACATGGCCATAAGAGATTATCTTAAGCTTTAGATGAGCTCTAGTATAATGTTTGTAGTGGCTCTGGCCACAACGTAGTCGTTGAGTAACTTGCAATGAAGTTTTTTGAGTTTTGGATAGTTAGATTGATACTATTAAAATCAATGAGTTTTGAATAGTTTTTTTTCTTTTCGGTTTTTTTTTTTTTTTTTTTTTTTTTTTTTTTTTTTTTTTTTTTTTTTTTTTTTTTACTGACTTTTTTTTTTTTTTTTTTTTTTTTTTTTTTTTTTTTTTTTTTTTTTTTTTTTTTTTTTTTTTTTTTTTTTTTTTTTTTTTTTTTTTTTTTTTTTTTTTTTTTTTTTTTTTTTTTTTTTTTTTTTTTTTTTTTTTTTTTTTTTTTTTTTTTTTTTTTTTTTTTTTTTTTTTTTTTTTTTTTTTTTTTTTTTTTTTTTTTTTTTTTTTTTTTTTTTTTTTTTTTTTTTTTTTTTTTTTTTTTTTTTTTTTTTTTTTTTTTTTTTTTTTTTTTTTTTTTTTTTTTTTTTTTTTTTTTTTTTTTTTTTTTTTTTTTTTTTTTTTTTTTTTTTTTTTTTTTTTTTTTTTTTTTTTTTTTTTTTTTTTTTTTTTTTTTTTTTTTTTTTTTTTTTTTTTTTTTTTTTTTTTTTTTTTTTTTTTTTTTTTTTTTTTTTTTTTTTTTTTTTTTTTTTTTTTTTTTTTTTTTTTTTTTTTTTTTTTTTTTTTTTTTTTTTTTTTTTTTTTTTTTTTTTTTTTTTTTTTTTTTTTTTTTTTTTTTTTTTTTTTTTTTTTTTTTTTTTTTTTTTTTTTTTTTTTTTTTTTTTTTTTTTTTTTTTTTTTTTTTTTTTTTTTTTTTTTTTTTTTTTTTTTTTTTTTTTTTTTTTTTTTTTTTTTTTTTTTTTTTTTTTTTTTTTTTTTTTTTTTTTTTTTTTTTTTTTTTTTTTTTTTTTTTTTTTTTTTTTTTTTTTTTTTTTTTTTTTTTTTTTTTTTTTTTTTTTTTTTTTTTTTTTTTTTTTTTTTTTTTTTTTTTTTTTTTTTTTTTTTTTTTTTTTTTTTTTTTTTTTTTTTTTTTTTTTTTTTTTTTTTTTTTTTTTTTTTTTTTTTTTTTTTTTTTTTTTTTTTTTTTTTTTTTTTTTTTTTTTTTTTTTTTTTTTTTTTTTTTTTTTTTTTTTTTTTTTTTTTTTTTTTTTTTTTTTTTTTTTTTTTTTTTTTTTTTTTTTTTTTTTTTTTTTTTTTTTTTTTTTTTTTTTTTTTTTTTTTTTTTTTTTTTTTTTTTGTTTTTTTTTTTTTTTTTTTTGGTTTTTTTTTTTTTTTTTTTTTTTTTTTTTTTTTTTTTTTTTTTTTTTTTTTTTTTTTTTTTTTATTTTTTTTTAGTATTAATTAAGTGTGCTTATGATGAGATAAATTAAGCACAACAGAAAAGTTGAAGCAAATCTTGATTTACTTGTGTTAAATTTCGTTGGTAGGTTTTCTCTGAAAATTTATCAACCAATTCGTATCACTATGCCAATTGCCAAAGGCCTTTAAAATATATATATAGTATATTTAATTAAATAGACCCCGAACTAGTATTAATTATGACATCCGGATATATAGGGTGGTGATCTGTATACCACCAGTTTTTGACAATACACCATTGGATGTATTTTATTGTGTTGTACGGTAGAACCCTGTAACACACATTTAGTGTTATATCGTTAAAAATTGATGGTGTACAGATTATTTCCCCGTATATTATTGTTTTATTTCTCATAAGTGGGTCTTTATATCATATGTACCCGGCCGTTAACATCATTACATATAATATTTTGGTAAGTATCACAATTTTTTTAAGTTTTAATCTATCATAAAACAAGAATTATATGAAAATCATGCATCATTTATTTTTTCTTTCATGATGAATACGTACGAACCTTGAAGCATCTTCAGCACCAAATGCGATGTCATTACAACCCAAACTCTTTGCATACGTCACCATTTTTTTCGCCTTTTCAAGCACTTGGGCTTTCGACATATTCACCTTATGCTTCATATGAAGTTCACTTGTCGGTAAAAACATTCCAAGTCTCGGATACTTGGCATATTTTACAGCGTTCCACGACGTCTCGATGTCCTTCTCGGTACACCTGGCCAGGACACAAATAACAGGCACATGACCATCATCGTTGGTCGCATTTCCGACTTCTTGTGCTATCAACTTGACAGCTTCTGCTTCGGATGATGTTGCGGCTGGGAACCCTGCTTCAATGACATCAACGCCTAATTTGGAAAGTTGACGGGCAATGTTAAGTTTCTCTATTGGTGTCAATGAGACACCCGGTGATTGGTGGCCGTCACGGAGAGTAGTATCGAGAATTCGAACGTATTTAGACTGTTTTTTGATGTTTTTTGGGGTGCAGATTGGAGGACTGAAAGAATACATGATGGTTGTTATTATTGTTGAATTATTGTTTCGATCTATTATTATATACTACTGTATATATTTGGCGATGAGATCCTGACGCAGTTAAAGGTTCTATTTTTTTTCAACTAAGTAGTTGTAAAATACTCTTCACTTTATTAATTATTTTTGATGATTATTCTTATTGAGATTTTGGATGAATTTGTTGATGGGATTTTTGATATCTATGTATGTGATTAGGGTTCCTTTCAGAAATGAAAAAATATTAATTAATGATTTCTGGGGAAAGTTTGTACATATGATATTTTTTTAATCTTAATATGAAAAGCCTAGGCATGGAACGAATTGATGTTAATTAGTTTGAGAAGTTAATCTTAATTTTTTTTTCTTCTTTCACATTCGGTGATGGCATATCAAACTTTTCATGTATTGTCTGTTCAATATTTCGATTTATATTATTATCAATATCTTAGATATTTTCTCATGTTGAAACATCATCATTTGTTCTTGGTTGATTCAAGGTTTGAACTAAGACGATGCCTCCTTCATCATCCATGTTAATTTTCATTTTTTTTTATTTATATGAATCTACTTGATTTGTTTAATTTTCTCTGATCTCATTTTATACTACTGCTTTTAGGTTAGATTCCTGTTGTTTTTCTATGTCATATGATTTCGTATAGAACACATATATACTAGATATATCGTGAAGCTTATTAAGTAGGCATCGTTTTTGTTATATCTTTTATCTTCTCTTATATTTGAGTTGTATGTGAAAGTTAAGTTTTAAGGCTTTTTCATCTTCATATTCTTTTTTGGTCATCAATTTTTTTCATTTTTTTTTTTTCCTTCCCCCTTCTCTCTCTATATTGTTCGGTCGAATCTGGAATCATCAAATACTTCAAAACGAATTAGGTTTTTCATGTGAGTGACAAGGTTGAAAATTCCAAGGTATTATTAATTATTTTTGATGATTATTCTTATTGAGATTTTGGATGAATTTGTTGATGGGATTTTTGATATCTATGTATGTGATTAGGGTTCCTTTCAGAAATGAAAAAATATTAATTAATGATTTCTGGGGAAAGTTTGTACATATGATATTTTTTTAATCTTAATATGAAAAGCCTAGGCATGGAACGAATTGATGTTAATTAGTTTGAGAAGTTAATCTTAATTTTTTTTTCTTCTTTCACATTCGGTGATGGCATATCAAACTTTTCATGTATTGTCTGTTCAATATTTCGATTTATATTATTATCAATATCTTAGATATTTTCTCATGTTGAAACATCATCATTTGTTCTTGGTTGATTCAAGGTTTGAACTAAGACGATGCCTCCTTCATCATCCATGTTAATTTTCATTTTTTTTTATTTATATGAATCTACTTGATTTGTTTAATTTTCTCTGATCTCATTTTATACTACTGCTTTTAGGTTAGATTCCTGTTGTTTTTCTATGTCATATGATTTCGTATAGAACACATATATACTAGATATATCGTGAAGCTTATTAAGTAGGCATCGTTTTTGTTATATCTTTTATCTTCTCTTATATTTGAGTTGTATGTGAAAGTTAAGTTTTAAGGCTTTTTCATCTTCATATTCTTTTTTGGTCATCAATTTTTTTCATTTTTTGAAAAATTAAACCTAGATAGCACATAAGTACATGTGTTGTAATTGCCCTACTTTAGATGTTGCTTGAATTTATTGTGGATATATTATATATTCAGGTATGTGAGAAGAAATCTGCAAAATGGTACTATCAAAACGTGACATGTGATCACCAGGACCGTGTTTTTAAGATCTACAGAACCACTTGTCTCGACCAGAAACTTGTGAAGAAAACGTTTAAACTGGTAGATTAAACTCTAAGGAGGAGAAGTCTCTTTGAAGCAGGCTTATTGTGACACCAACAACCATTCGATATTTGCTACAAATATCAATAGTTCAGTAAACGCTTCATCAGATTTTTTTGACAATGAGATCAACACAATCAATTCATTATGGTATTTCATAGGTTAAAGAAATTATGATTTAACCCTTTCTTATTTCTAAGGACTTTAAAGTGAAAAATAGCACTGTGTATGAACATCTTTGTTAACGGAATGCTTTAGTATGACTATAGTATCTTTCATATATGTAAATGTTGTTTCTTTAGTTTAAACTTGCTAATAAAAGTTTTTGTATCCCGGTGACAATTTCCTTCGATCACTTTGGTGCAGAGAATTCCACGATACCGAGGAGGGTATATATATGTTGTTTGAACATTTGATAAACAGTATCCTTTAGATGGTTTTAACATTATAAAGTTGATTGAACAGGTAACAAAAAGAGTGGAAACAACCCAAGAGCATTGGAGGGGGTGGAATTGGGGGAGTTATCGCGAAATTCCAATTAATGGAGCCAAGGGTTGGAGATTAAGTGCGAGAAGGCGTATAGTGTGGAACCTTACTCAGCGGCAATCTGGTGTGCTTGGTAGCAGGTACAATTTCTCTACTTAAGCTCACAATGAACTTTCTTTTCAATTTAAGAAGATACTTTCCAATAGTTCCGAGTATGGAATAGAATAGACCATTCACAAAATACGTAGCTATACAAAATATGGGACAGTCTTCACTCGAAGATTTGAGGGAAATCTTATTGCTGTCAATTTGTTGTATTTATACTATCTTCATCTTTTTCAAAAAGATAAAAAATACAAATTCATGGAATGTATATTGCTTTCCAATGCAGAGGTGCTGGCAGCTTGTGTTCGGCAAAGCAACATGATTAGAAGGAAACTATTGGAAACTTGGAAGGGAGAAAGCTTCTTGTACGGTCAAATCCATGAAAGTAAGTGCTTTGTTGCTTTTGTTGGGTGCCTTAAGAGATGCTCATTTTATTGTCAACGTAAGAGATTTTTTTTTAATTTAGACGATAAATTGTTACTACTTTAATAAGGTGAATTATATACTTCTTATGTTCTCACCTCGAATGCATGATCTGATTTTTAATTATTCTTTTAGTGATCGAACAAATAAACGATGATCAACAGCTGGCAAAATAAGAAGGGTTGGAAAATATGGGTTGTTTGAGTCGGTCATAGGCCACATTGTGATGGATTGGGGTCTGCCAGCACTCTCTTTTTATCAGTTTTTATTTTAATATACTTAAATATGCAACTAAAATTATGTTCTATCTTATTTATCATGTAGTGTTACCTTCAAGTTGAGTATTTGGGTCTTTGTTTACCTGAATACACCGTAAGTATATTTAGTACAATAGTACATTAGTACTCACGTCATCAGTGCAATATTATCTAGCACATGTATCATTTCTCACTGTAATTTAATAACTTTGTGATGGGTCAATAACAAACACATGGCGTGACCCACGAAGATGAACATTTTAGATAGGGGTTACTTTGCAACATAAAATATTCCGTGAAAGTATGTAAACATTGTTTTTAATATGTAGGCAAACTAACTGATGGCAAAATTATCTGGCACATGTATCATTTCTCACTGTAATTTAATAACTTTGTGATGGGCCAATAACAAACACATGGCATGACCCACGAAGATGAACATTTGTAGATAGGGGTTACTTTGCAACATAAAATATTTCGTGAAAGGATGTAAACATTGTTTTTAATATGTAGGCAAACTAACTGATGGCAAAATTATCTGGCACATGTATCATTTCTCACTGTAATTTAATAACTTTGTGATGGGTCAATAACAAACACATGGCGTGACCCACGAAGATGAACATTTTAGATAGGGGTTACTTTGCAACATAAAATATTCCGTGAAAGTATGTAAACATTGTTTTTAATATGTAGGCAAACGAACTGATGGCGGAGTAACTGGTCTTATATCGGCGTCGATAGTGCATGCCTTTGCACTATTTGTGGCTGTGTCAGTTGGTGCTTAGTTTTCGTGTAAGTCTTGAATTTATATTATTTCTACAACCAATAAAACATCTATATGTACCCCTCTAACTTATTGTATATAAACTATAAAGATCTCATATTTGATTCCATAACCCATTGACTTTTTATATGTTTTCTTTTAGTTTATGTTATTCAAGACAGATATTTGAATAAGATTATTAGCAGTGTTACCATCTAACTTTTCGTGATACGCTATGCAGATTTACCATATGAAATTGGGCTATGGCATCAAACTTTAGATGGAAAGGAGAAGCCCTTGCTGTATCTGGTTTGACAGAATATGGAGATGAAATTTATGTGTTTGTAAATATTCAAGATTTCATATTCTAGGGCTCGGCTTTCGATTGATGTTCATTGTATTGGGCAGTGTTTCATATTGAATACAAGGTATATTTAATATCCGTACGGATGACTTTCCCTTATGTTATATTTCTCATGTAGATGTAGTTGTTTTGATAACTTATGGCTGGCTTGGTCCAGGTTATATTTTATATCTCTATCAAGTCAAATAGGAAAATTTTATCATTTTAACGAAATAGGAAGCACGTCAAGCGGGCCAAAAGATGTTTGCATTGTATTTCTTAATGCTTAATGCTTAAAACTTAAAACCTCTTATAGGATGGTAGTTAGCATATATGGTTATCGTTACTGTCAAATAAGTAGAATTACCTGCTATGTACTAATAAATAAAGGTTATCTGAAATAAGTGTTTTGAGCGAGCTCAATCTGTCTCCTTAGTACCATAAACCTGTTCAATCCATTACCCAACTGCCTGTTTTGCCCAGGTTTTCTGTTTCATCTCTACTATATAGTGTCTTAAAACTTCATAGTAATTTATGGAATGCAGGTCTGATGTTGAAGAGGGAGAAAAGCTGGTTAGAAGACATAAGCAGGCGCATTGTGCAAAAAAGTCTTTCTTTTTTAAGTCTGCATGCATTCTGTCGGGATGGAGGTATGTGATTGCCTATCGTCTCAAAGATCAACGCATCTTTTCTACCCGGGAAGGCGGGAATGGGGTATCTAATACATCTGAAGAACACCCTTCGCCGTATCTGGGACATGGAAATGACCGTTGCCAAGAGGGAGTCTTTGAATGTTCTGGCTACTCGCAAGCAAAAAAACGACAGTGTCTTTTTGGGAGGGAAGAAGAAGCAAAGGAACAAAGAATGTGATGCTGTAAACAAGGTTTCATAAGTGAAAGAAAAACCTACAGGTAGCAAAATGGGAAAAGGTAATAACCCAATCCAAATACGTCGCAACTTCTGCTCAAAATTGCAACCTTTTGAACTTGATTACAAAACTAAATTAGTAAATTAATTATACAAGTTTTTAGTAAAAAAAACTTCATGGCATTGTAGCGGATGGATTTTAGAAGAATGAACCGAGATGGGTTCTTGAGGGTTTTATTTTGGAAATTCAATATTTTGCAAATGTTTTTGGGAAGTGACTTGCTCATATTCAGCAATGAGAAATATGATGCAGTGAGTTTACACTTATGGGATATTTTGAGACAGGTTAGATTCCATGACTTGCATACTCATGAATGAAGATTTCGGTAATTTTGTATTTCAAACAGATCAAATGGGCCAAATTAATTAAGTTAGCTATAATGGAAATGGGTTGCACGGGTTAAAGGTCACTCAAAGTCTATTTGTAATGTATAAAACCTCCTAAATCTTTTATATAAGTAATTGCAATTGTCTTTTTGGTAATCCTAATTAACACATCAATTATTTATAAAATTGGACAAAAAGAAGTGGTTGGGATCAGTTTTTGAGAAATGCTGACAAAGAGGAGGCGGCAGACAAGTTGGTGCTTAGTTTTCGTGTAAGTCTTGAATGTTCTGGCTACTCGCAAGCAAAAAAACGACAGTGTCTTTTTGGGAGGGAAGAAGAAGCAAAGGAACAAAGAATGTGATGCTGTAAACAAGGTTTCATAAGTGAAAGAAAAACCTACAGGTAGCAAAATGGGAAAAGGTAATAACCCAATCCAAATACGTCGCAACTTCTGCTCAAAATTGCAACCTTTTGAACTTGATTACAAAACTAAATTAGTAAATTAATTATACAAGTTTTTAGTAAAAAAAACTTCATGGCATTGTAGCGGATGGATTTTAGAAGAATGAACCTAGATGGGTTCTTGAGGGTTTTATTTTGGAAATTCAATATTTTGCAAATGTTTTTGGGAAGTGACTTGCTCATATTCAGCAATGAGAAATATGATGTAGTGAGTTTACACTTATGGGATATTTTGAGACAGGTTAGATTCCATGACTTGCATACTCATGAATGAAGATTTCGGTAATTTTGTATTTCAAACAGATCAAATGGGCCAAATTAATTAAGTTAGCTATAATGGAAATGGGTTGCACGGGTTAAAGGTCACTCAAAGTCTATTTGTAATGTATAAAACCTCCTAAATCTTTTATATAAGTAATTGCAATTGTCTTTTTGGTAATCCTAATTAACACATCAATTATTTATAAAATTGGACAAAAAGAAGTGTTGTTGGTCCACCCACCTGACATGTGATAAATAGTTTGTTCGAACCGGAACCTATTTCGACCCATTACTTAACTCCACATCTTGTGGCCTCTACTAAATCTGTTACTATTTTAGTTCACCTGCTTACATTCTTTTATTGATCTCTGGCAGGTTACATCACTGATTTGGCCTGAAGCTTGGCTCGATAATGTTATGGCAAGTGTACCCGAATTAGCCATTTGTCACTATAAAAATGTCTCGCATGTTAGGAATTTATCTTCTATGCTAACAAAAGCAGTCGAGTACCCGACTGCTGCAAGTGGGATTATCTTCAATTGTGTAAGTGATCAAGCATTAACTTTAGACGGAATGGCTAAACTATGTGCCAAAGCAGCAGGTAATCAAGCAGTAACTTTAGCCTTGGCAAATGGGTGGGATTATCTTCAATTACACCATATAAATCTATACTTAGGTTTTTCTAAGTTTATCCTATGTGGCATGCTTTAGGAAGGATTATGTTAACTAAAGATCCTATGTGTCACGTGCATATCAAATTTGATGAAACAGTTAAGTTAAGATAGCGGTTATACTCGACATGTTCTTCCCTCCTCTTTTAGATTTTGAATATTGAATTTGAATTTCAATCATTCTAACCGTATGGCAGTTACACCTTGGTGCCTATAAAAAACAACCCATCACTTATCTTCTCACCATATAGCACACACATCAAATCAAATTCCGATCATGGCTTCCAAAAATCAGGTAATGATACGCGAACTTCACACAAACCACAACCCGTGTTCGATAACTGTGAGGATCATCAGGTTGTGGAAACAACCTGTGTATAACAATGTGAACAACATCGGCAGCATGGAGATGATCTTAATGGACGCAGTGGTTAGTTTTTGTAATCAAATTTTATTTGTATCACTTTGAAAGATGATTTGTTGCATTCTGGAGGTCTATCAGGATTGGAAGCTCGATTTCAGAACTGTGACTGGAACTCCCGGGCAATCAAAGTTCACCTGAGGCTGTAAAGCATGAGGAATTGCGCTCTAACAAGACGGATGGAGACAAGAGTGAAACAAGGAAAAAGGTGTTTATGGTTATTGGTATTAACACAGCTTTTAATAGCAGAAAGAGACTGTGATTCTATTAGAGAAACTTGGATGCCTAGAGGTACTGCTGCCAATCATCTGTTGTCCGTTTCATGATCGGTCACAGGTGATTCTTACTTCCTTTTTTTGTGTGTGTACTTTATTTAGAAGATAGTCTATTAATAGAGTTAAGATATGTTTTCCTACTAGATCAATAATGTGATCTTTCATTGGTTTGCTTTCTGATGCACTTTTCTTTTTCTTTTTGTTTTGTTTTGTGTTGAAGCATGACTACATGCCATGGCTATTTTCAGTGGAGTAGACTGTATTGATGCTGCTACACCATATATGATGGGACTTCATAGTTTATTCAAGTGTTGATGTTGCCCATTTGTTAATGGACGGTGTAAGTTCTTAAACTTGCCTACCTGAATGTGAGGCAGACTATAGTGACAATGAAAATGATGGATGCATATATGGCAGCTTCTAGCCTTCTGGCGTGACAATAGTTGCAGCTCTGAGAAAGAAAACCAGGAGGCTACAAGGAATCTATAGTTCCTTCTTTCCTTCCCTTGTGAATGGTTTATTTGTAACGATCCAAGCATATACACTCGATACTTTGTAATCCAGGTACCTGAACAAATCCTAAAATATGCATTCTGATGCGAATTATTAACCATTCTACCTACTTATATATTCAGGGTTTGGACTCGGTGGCATCATGGCAGGCAAATCTCTTCATTGAACCAACTAGATATAAGGTAAGATGCTTTCTTAATTACTCGCGTTATGGTACCAAGTAAAATCATGTAAGATGAGATTCCTAAGTTTTTTATTTCTTTTTCTTTTTGTTTTGTTTTGTGTTGAAGCATGACTACATGCCATGGCTATTTTCAGTGGAGTAGACTGTATTGATGCTGCTACACCATATATGATGGGACTTCATAGTTTATTCAAGTGTTGATGTTGCCCATTTGTTAATGGACGGTGTAAGTTCTTAAACTTGCCTACCTGAATGTGAGGCAGACTATAGTGACAATGAAAATGATGGCTGCATATATGGCAGCTTCTAGCCTTCTGGCGTGACAATAGTTGCAGCTCTGAGAAAGAAAACCAGGAGGCTACAAGGAATCTATAGTTCCTTCTTTCCTTCCCTTGTGAATGGTTTATTTGTAACGATCCAAGCATATACACTCGATACTTTGTAATCCAGGTACCTGAACAAATCCTAAAATATGCATTCTGATGCGAATTATTAACCATTCTACCTACTTATATATTCAGGGTTTGGACTCGGTGGCATCATGGCAGGCAAATCTCTTCATTGAACCAACTAGATATAAGGTAAGATGCTTTCTTAATTACTCGCGTTATGGTACCAAGTAAAATCATGTAAGATGAGATTCCTAAGTTTTTTATTTCTTTTTCTTAGAGTTGGTAATTTCTACCCGTTGACTTATTAATGGGTTAATTTGGCTGTTGCGTTTTATCTCAAATCGGTCAAAAACACTAGAGAAAGGGGAAACAGGTCAAACCCTGAAGTCTATTAATGCTTACACATTCTAAATGGTTTTTGTTCGAAGATGTAAAATGTTAATATATCTTTATGTAGTAATAATCGACACAATTTAATATAAACAGTTTTTTAAATAAAGTGAGATATATTGCAACTCAGCTTAACCCAATTCTTGCTAAAAGTGACCTGTTATCCTACCATAAGCCACCTATCTTTCCACCACTTTGTTCTTCCTGATAAATTATGGGATTTAATGCTGTATTAAAATGAAGTCTTTGCAGTATGCTTCAGCAAGTTTCAATGGCAGGGATCTAACTCCTAAGCAGAGTTTTGGTGGTGCTTTTAGTGCGAACGGGCTGGATGTAGATAACACCTCTGATCCTATTATTGGGAGGAAGGTGTGGACAAGATGGCCGGAAGATAATAATTTTTATGAGGCTGTTATAAAGAATTTAATCCCGTTGAGGTATGTGCTAATTTGGGGTGGTGAAATGGGTGGATCGGTAGGTTGGTTTCCCCATCCAAATATTGTTTGGGCTAAAATAGGTACACCAAAATCATGAATTGAGTTGTCCAAAGTTTTAAAATTTTATATAAAATTTCGGTATGTCGAACATTGTTACAAAATTTGCGTCAAGAGAACGATTTAGAGAGTTTTATGTTTAGGTAACTTTTGACCTGTTTGGCTTATTTCCTATTAACATATTTTTCTGTTTGACCTCTTTACAGATATAACATCACCTGTATTGAGCACATTTTTTAAACTATATGAGTCAAAATTGCCAATTTATTGTCAATATGTTTAATTTATTTTGTGCAGCTCATTGTGTCTGATTAACGCGATTTTGATATTTAAATATTTATAGGATTGTCATGCTTTGGTCTACGATGCTGCTACACCAAATGAAGCTTGGGAATGGGTTAATTTTAGAGAGGTTAGTATCATTTTTATGCCAATCTGGTATGTTCTTGTTTTCAATCAACTTTTCTCGATAGAATTAGCGTGTTTATACCCCTACAATGAAAATTGCAAGATTGGACATGACTCCAATCTAAAGTTACTGAATTCGATATGCAATGGCCAGGGAAAAACCATAACTGCAAGTATTCACACTTCACAGTGTCGTCTGACCCGACCGAGTATTATAGCATAACCCTTCATATGCCCATTTTGCCACCTTTTACTTTAGTTTTAATCTTGGTGGTTCTAAATTGAGTAAGCCTGTATTCTATCAGGTTATTTTAATCTTGGTGTTTCAACTTTATAACTTAGTTAAATGCTAAGAAATAGAGTATGTGCAATTAATAAATCATCGGTCTCATTCTGACTACAAGTAGTACCTTTTAGAGTATGTGCAATTACAATAAAACTGAAAGTTGTGTTTGTTTTGTTGGTTAGTGGGTAAATCGTGTTTGGTACATTGGTGTGTTATGAGGCAATAAGGATCATGGAAATGATAATAGTCCAAAGTTATTTTTTTTTCTCTTTTTATTAATTCATGTAATGATTTTGTGTTGTATAAATTTTATGTGAGTCTCAACAGAATGTAATGATTTTGTTTTGTATAAATTTTATGCGAGTCTCAACAAAAGTTTTTTTTTATATAACCAAGTACTGGTCTTTTTTTGCTAGATTGATTTATGCAGATTAGTTAGCTTGTGCTATCATATTTTACTAATTGTTATTTATGTTTTAGTGTTTCTTTGAATTTGAGGATATTCCAGTTGTGTTTGTTTAAAGCTTTAAATGAGGTTATATTCATGAAAACATCTACAACAAATCTTGTGCAGGCCATGGAGGAACAGCTAAAAATGCAGTCTCATGTTTGTGGCTATAAACTTGGGACCTAGCTTATGCTTTTCTATGTAAAGTCAGATTATTTCCGTATCGAAAAATGCATTTAGCAAAGTTGTAGCAACAGACTTTGTGTCTTTAAGTTAGCTTCCAAAGGTCTCCTGCTCAGTCCTCATGAGCATTAGTAGTGGTGCTAATTTTTTTTTTTGTTTATGCAGTTGTATTTATTCTAACGTATAAAGTTGTCAACCGTGTACAAGACACCACTTGAGACATTTGTGAACAGTTATTTTTTACCCCTGCAGTATATATTGTGTAAATTTACACTTTAAATTTTATTTTGTTTATATAAGTTGCCTCATGACCCACATCATTAAGACTTATGTCACTAATTTAACCGACTTACAACTTATAGGACATAGAGGAATTCCAATTGAGAAATCTAATTGGTTTTAGAAGTGGTATCAAACATAGAAGAGATTCAAGTGATAAGTTGCTTGGATAATAGGTTATACTTGCTTTCTACAATTTTTAACTCATGCTAAAAAAATTATTTAAGGTTTTACGCGCATCGCGCGGGTCTAGGCACTAGTATATATATATTCTTAAATTCTTTGAATCTGAGGATATTCCAGTTGTGTTTGTTTAAAGCTTTAAATGAGGTTATATTCATGAAAACATCTACAACAAATCTTGTGCAGGCCATGGAGGAACAGCTAAAAATGCAGTCTCATGTTTGTGGCTATAAACTTGGGACCTAGCTTATGCTTTTCTATGTAAAGTCAGATTATTTCCGTATCGAAAAATGCATTTAGCAAAGTTGTAGCAACAGACTTTGTGTCTTTAAGTTAGCTTCCAAAGGTCTCCTGCTCAGTCCTCATGAGCATTAGTAGTGGTGCTCAATTTTTTTTTTTGTTTATGCAGTTGTATTTATTCTAACGTATAAAGTTGTCAACCGTGTACAAGACACCACTTGAGACATTTGTGAACAGTTATTTTTTACCCCTGCAGTATATATTGTGTAAATTTACACTTTAAATTTTATTTTGTTTATATAAGTTGCCTCATGACCCACATCATTAAGACTTATGTCACTAATTTAACCGACTTACAACTTATAGGACATAGAGGAATTCCAATTGAGAAATCTAATTGGTTTTAGAAGTGGTATCAAACATAGAAGAGATTCAAGTGATAAGTTGCTTGGATAATAGGTTATACTTACTTTCTACAATTTTTAACTCATGCTAAAAAAATTATTTAAGGTTTTACGCGCATCGCGCGGGTCTAGGCACTAGTATTATATACATAAAGTTGTTTTTGTAATTAATATCTAATACGAGTAGTTTAATTCGTTAGTTTTAGTAAGTGAACATAAAAATGAAAAGATCCATTAAAGGCTCAACCGTCTATCTCCTACTTCTCACCTCACTTCTCCCTCCGCGGTAAACTTTCAAGCGATTTTCTCCCCTCACTCCTCCCCTCGCCATCGGCGACGGTGTTCTCGCTTGATGAGGGACACCTTTCGCCGTCCTCGCGTCGGTTGCCAACCCCCCAGTTAATACTATTAAATTGTTTTATTGCTATAAAACCTTTTGGTAAATATCTTTGTAAACTGCCGAAATGACGTTATGCATAGTACTACATGAATATG
Source organism: Erigeron breviscapus (assembly GCA_034093135.1). Taxonomy (NCBI): domain Eukaryota; kingdom Viridiplantae; phylum Streptophyta; class Magnoliopsida; order Asterales; family Asteraceae; genus Erigeron; species Erigeron breviscapus. Next base: position 59,650,130 of record CM067171.1, on the reverse strand, counting down.
CTTATCAACTTGACAAGTCAATTTTGTCCTCAATGATGGATATCGATTTCTACTTATCCATTTATCATTTTATCTTACAGATCCTAATGGAAAATGATTAATCCTCTTAAATATCCTCTTAAAAATTCTCCTAAAACCTCTAACACTTGACAGGTGTACTCCACTAATTCTCTTACCTAATCTCATCTTTTGATCTTGACACATGTCATGATCTTGTAGTTAGGATGATTTTTAGGCTAATTAATTAGGAGGATTTATCGTTTTCCATAATGGAATCATATTGGGAAAAAACATATTTTGGTTTTAGGTCGTCAAGTTGAATTTGTTGCTTGTAGCCCAGGGGCCAGTTTTATGACTTCCTAGCTCTGAAATAAAAGTTTGCTATAAATTTGTTTTTTTTTTTTACATTTATCGTCTTAGAATTATTGGCCACTCTCATTTACAAACTGGCTATTAGGAAATTGGGATCGTTCTTTTAGTAGGTAGGAGGTTCGGTCGATTTCATCAACAGTATATGTCAAAAATTATTGACAGGGCATGCGTCCACTCATGTAATATCTTCCTTTAAATTTGATACTTATAATAATAATAATAATAAAATTAACAATTTCTACATTTCATAAAAAGAATGTCACTAATGCTATCAGGCCCGGTGAAGATTCAATTCTATATGGGCTAGAAAGATCCTATACGGGCTGCTTAATCGATCTTTGAGGGTCCAAATTTTTATACGTACTGAAATATAGCAGCAATGAGACGTCCTGTATCGTTTTTAAATATGTCAGACTTCTAATTTTCTTTTCCTTATATAGGTTTCATTTTGATGTTTTCTCGGAATGCAAGTGGCCGGTTTGAAATTTGTGTGTGACTTTCAATCGTATCGGAATGGACAAGTTTTATTTCTTTATCTTACAACCAATTATTGTGGTTTGTACTTTATGAAGACTTGTTATTTTTGTAATTATTTAAGCAATAGTTTATTTCTTTATCTTATATATCTAATTATCGTAGTTTTATATATACATAAAGTTGTTTTTGTAATTAATATCTAATACGAGTAGTTTAATTCGTTAGTTTTAGTAAGTGAACCTCAAAAAGTGAAAAGGATTATAATACATGCATATAGATATTTGAAAATCGATCATGTAAGGAATAAACTATGACGAGTGTGTGACTATATGCTACATGCAAGTATGCAACAACTTCACAATATTTATGAACTTTTTACTGGTATTTGAGGGGCACAGATGAGGCCATATCGATGGCCCACCAAAATTAATGATAAAGTTTCATTTTTTCTTCAAAATAGTGGTTGTGTATTTAAAAAGATAAACGATCTATACACTATCAAATTTTAACGATACACCACTAAATGACTTTTACATAGTTGTATTGTACAACACAGTAAAACACATTTGGTGGTGTATTGTCAAAAACTTGTGGTGTACAGATCACCACCCATTTAACAATATGTTTTTGTTATAGTAAAACGTCATTTTCCTCTAGAAACATTCAAACATGAGACATGACAAACAAACATTAATTCAGATAAATTACTGTTTCAAAAATAAACATAAAAAGAAAATAATTTACTAATAGACATCCAGTATACTAATTGGGCTAGACTATTAAAAACTTGAATAAAACTGATCCACTTTGTCATCAACTTGGGCTGAATGGATTAATTCATTGGTTGGGTCTCTATTGCTAACAATGATATTTGATGAAATGTTTCAAAGGGCCCACTTACCTATATATTCGTTAGAGAATTGATATCAGTACTACAACTTCTAATTATTTTACCACATTTACGCATTCAGTACTTGTACAGTTTGCAATGATACTTGTATATTATGGTAAAAATATTAAAAAAGATGGTACAATTATCACCACCTTATTCGTTATGAAACTATGTTTTTTACATCAAACCATATATTATTCTAAAGTGTGTTAGCTACTATATTGATTATCAAGGATTCTATCATATAAGGAGTCCGATTGCTAATTACGAGTATTATAGATTGTGTCATGCTATTGCTAAATTAAACATAGTAGAGGAAGACAGGAAGTAGTTGTCAAAGGTATCAAATGATTTACGGAATAGCTTTTCTGGCTGCAAATTATTTATTATTGCCAAACCTTATGATTTGTTAGTGTAGTTATGATCATATTATATTATGATATGTATATGTGTTTCCTTTTTATATATTATATTTTTATTTTTGTTATTCATCATGCCCTTTTGTTCTCCAATAATCTTTGTATGAGGCCCAAAAGGGAAGGGCCCTTCCCTCCGGGGGTAGGAAAATCATGATGGGGATAGCGGACCAAAAACTATGGAACTTGCGTGTGGGTCTTTTGTCGAAATGGAATGGCCTTTTTATTTATTATTATCGTAAATGAGCGAAGCATTACACATAGTATGCCCGTCCCCCATCAGCGTATTTTTTTGATTACATTTAAGTTAATTATTTTCCACATCAAACTGCAAACATTGATAATGATAAATCTTGCATAAAATTTTCATATGTACCCCAAGCGTTCAATGGACGTGTCTTACGACTAATTAACATCATTATTTTTTCCATGTAGTTTTATACATCTTTGTCCTATATATATACTGTATTTTTTTAATCATTTTGTAGTCAATTCTATATGAACTAGCAATGCTTTTTCTTTATTGTTTCGTTTTAAAATAAAAACATATCAAAACGAAACCTATAAACGTATTATTTAACTTAACCACCCCTAAGACTAATTGGATATATATATATAAACCAATTTTTAAACATTGATCATAAGAGATTATACTAGAAATATCTTAATTAAGGCAGAAAAAAAATAAGCTCAATCTACAACACAGCGAAAGAGGCCAAATGGAGTCCACACCCAAGACGGGCAAAAATAAGCCTTTCAAATAAAAATTGTTACATATAACCTTATTTTCGCTTAACATAAGACCAGATATTAATCGGTCGTATATAAAAATGAGAATTGGCAAGTATATATATAGATTCCATAAATCATTAATTTAAATGGCGCTTGTATATATTTTTGGAGCAAGCCATTTCTCTATTAATGTCATTGCTTCTTTCGGCTTATACAGTCCTACTGAGTGGCCGCAACCCTGTGGAACAACATAATTAGTGATTTCATTATCATTTATTTCAACATGGAACGTACGTAATATACTAAGGATTAGCGACGTACTATTAATTAATAGTACAACTAGAATTAACACGGGTACAATCAGGGGCGGTACCACCCCCCTCCAAATTTGAATTTTGTCATGTATTTTTAAATTTTTCATAGATTTTTAAAAAATTTCTATAGGTTTTTAACATTTTGCCCCCTTTAAAAAAAAATTTCACGGATTCTTTAATTTTGCCCCCTCCGGAATTTTTCCTGGTACCGCCTCTGGGTACAGTATATCTTACTTTGATTGTAGCATATGTTAAGGAGAAACTGTTTTTTGCGTATCTCATTTCATATCTGCGAACAAAATCACAAAATTGGTAAAAACATATATTCTAAAGTCCCGGATAAATAAATGGAGCGTGTTTTCACGTACCCTGCGACTTGATCATCGACATAATATGGTTCCCATGAGCTATCTTTTCCAAGATTAAGAGCATATATCCATTTCAAAACTCCATTATACGGAAATGTCATATCGTGATCACCACTGTCAGTAATTAATATGATTCTCATTATATAAATTTATGCTAAAATAATTAATCCAATTAATTAATGAAGAATAATATTATTTGTCAGCTTAATTACCTCATGATGAGAGCTCGACAATTTTTATCAACAAGTTTCTTATGGTAGGCAAAGCTACTAAAGATGTTATAAGAATAACACAATGTGTCATTTTTGCCTTCAATATAATGCAAGGTGATGTTGATCAGCTCCCATTTCCCAATCGTTCCCTAAAACCGATGTTGTATATAACTGATTTGGTTAGTTTCTCATAATAGTGCTATTTAATCATAATAATGGACAAAGCTATAATCAAATAGTAAATAGTAAAATGGGACTAATTTTGATAAAACAAGTATTAAATCAAACAAATAATACGAGATCTTTAACTATTAGATATGATAAAATTGATGCACCAAAATTCATAAAGCACAAATTTGTACACTAATGGCTGATGCACAAAGATTGTTATGATGTTCGACGATTTTCAGTTGTGAAAAAAAATATTGTTGTATTTGTTTTACTTTAACACTTATTTTTTTTAACCAAAAAGTAGTAAAAGTGTCATTTTGTAACAGGAAATGATGTATTCTCTTCAAATATTGGAAAAGAAGAATGAATGAATTAGAAAAGAAGGATGAATGAATTAAACTTTTCATATAATAAGGTTATTATGAGAATTAATAGGTATCAGGATGATATATTATTTTGCATATAGAAATCGAGCTAACTAGTTACCTCACGGACATTAAGAGCTTGTTGCACATCCTTGTTATTTGCCCAAGCCTCAATGAACTTATCATTGTATTCCTAAAAGAACAAAAAAGAACACAGAAACTCTCATTCACTTTTATTACCAGATTCTTTATCTTTGAAGTTAGCTATAAAATAATACTCATGGAGGCAAAAATCAAATTACCACACAATACGGCTTCAAATCGTTATGATCACATAATGGGTCCAAAATATTTCTGAAATCTATTCCTCTTGTGCACTGTAATCCTGATGCTTAGTCGTCTGCATGTTTGAACCAATTGAAAATAAACTTACAAATCAATGCCATAAACTTACATCATTGTATTTTTGGATACTGTCATAACATAATGCGTTAGCTTTGTCCATGTTCATATAGTCACCATGACAGTTTTCGAAAGCAGACTGCATACAAAGTCAAATTATATTAATCTTACAAGTGTAAGTAATAGGATTTAGTGCGTCGAAATGTAACTAACTATGCCCAAAAAGTTATAGTGTGCATGAACTAAGTCCGACCTTTATCTTATGCACGAACTTAGTAAAAAATGTTTATATCATGCAAAAAGCATGGCCGACCAATCAAAAACTTGCATGTGGCAGCTGATATGGGGTGCCACGTAGCTGATATGAGTTGCCACGTATGCATTTTGCATGATATAAACATTTTTTACAAGTTCCTGCATAAAATAAAGGTCAGGTTTAGTTCGTGCACACTATAACTTTTTGAACATAGTTTATTACATTTCGGCGCACTAAACCCTAAGTAATATGGATAGTTCCATAGTAAGTTTCTAATTAAGAATGTCTAAGAATTACCAAATAAATATCGTCTGATATGATTGCCATACGATGAGCATATTCAATTCTAGAATTAAAGTCCATGAACTTATCAGTAAGAGGACTACAAAGAATATAACCCTACATCACAATCGAAGAAACAAATATTAGTTGTATAAAGATAAATATACTTTAGAAGTTGAGGTTTTAATATAATGTTCAAATGCTTGGGTCAAGTACTTGAATATTTATTGACGGTTGATCACCACGTTCATTAGCTGCAAAGAAGAAACTTTCGAAGATCAAAATATTTCCAGGCGAAATAATTTTTAAAAATGATCAACTAAGAGAACTAATAATTACCGTTGAACAGTTCTAAGGTGACGATAGGAGTGATAAGTCCCATGTAAGAAATGCCCGCTATGTATAAGGGATTTTTCATAAACTTAGGATGGTCGCTAAGAAACTGTTTCATATAATAATATAACGACAGAAACGAATAAAACAAAAGGTTATGATCAGATTCTCAAGAAACCTCATGGAAGAAAAAAATGAATTTGATGATCATTTAGACCTTTTTAAGGAAATCAATAATTTGGTTGGCTACAATGCTATCATTGCTGATCCATGCTTCCTCAGTTGTGGCATACGAAAATCCGGTGCCAACAGGTATATCAAAGAATATGACATTAGCCATCTACAAAATAATTATTAAATAACTTTGTAGTTAGAGTATTTAATAAGGTTATTATTTTTCAAAAATAGAAAATTTAAATGAGGATGGACGTACCTTTGTCCATGAATTTGGATTCAATGTCAATGTTGTGTCTTCAAAAGAATTTCCAAACTTTAGACTAAGGGGGCCTAATAACAAAAATAATTCATCATATGTCAAATTGTCAATAAATACTTGTAAGTCATGGTAACGTAAACATAACAGATACGTAGTTGAAAGCCTATAAATTTATATTGAAAAATGGATAACTCGTGACTCTAGTAAAAAAATATACGTATATGTCAACTTGTTGGGTCTTGAGGTATCTATCTATAGACCAACTACTAAAATAGGAGGCTGGCGATACACTTTATACTACTTCACAACCCATGTAGCTACACTTTCCTGCTCACACCTCTTTATACACGTTTTTTTATTTTCTCTTTTAATGAACCTTCATAGCTTATAATTAGGTTATGTACAAATTATTTGAGAATATAATTGCATCAGCTTTACGATTAAAATCATTGACATTTGAATTCACTTCTTATTGGCCAGCAACAACAGGTTTGCAACATCATATCTCCTTTCCTGAGAATATAATTGAATCAAATTTTGTACCACAAACTTGTTTAATTCCTCTGTGTATCCAATGAATTTTTAATTTTATACATGTATGATACTTGAGTGACCTGTTGAACAGGTCAAAATCGTCATCTCCAATTAATTTCTGACAACCACTCACGTTCTGGCAATAATAATAGTGTTTATATACAAACAAAATGCAACCCTCTTGATACTCGATTTTGTTAGACGCGACCCTTCCCTAAGGGCAGCAATTAATGTGCATTAATTAACTATACACTTATCATAAAATTCAAGAAAATGAACTTTTAATATGAAATGTATATTTTTATATGCATTAAGTGCGGCCTTAAAGACAGTACTGCATTTAACATTTTCCTTTATATTATCCGTCCTATCCTTAAGAAGAAAATTCCTAATTAAATCCGATCTTATCATTTAATTCCAAAGTAAATGATTAAAAATCAAATCTAGAAGCTTCAGAGATATAGATATTTTGATGAATCATATGTTATTGATGAATCATGCATAATTAAACAACTTTTAGTTAATTATAATTAAATTAAAAAAAAATGATTGTTCATTTACCGGGCCGGTGGTTTGATAATTTGTTGTAATGGAGCAAAGAAAAGTTTGAAAGTTTGTTAGGATATAAAGGTAATAAAAAGTTGGTGGTTACATTATGTACAAATTAAGATGAAATTACTTGCATACTTTTAACCTTAATTATGAGAAACCATACCGATTTGATAAAAGCATGAATAGACCGCAGAAGCACCAGGACCTCCCGAAAGATAAAGTATAAGCGGATCTTGTTCTGGATTTCTTTCAGATTCAAAAAAGTAGTAGAAAAGTTGTGTTTCTTCCTCTTCTCCTATGCCCACGTGGCTTCTCATGCCACCAAATTTGCAATAATAATTTCAAGTAACTTTTAGTTTCCGAAACCTTGAACAAATATAAATCAATGGAGTACACTACGGCACGTACCCAGTTTCAAATCTAAAAGGAAGTCGACCAGAAAATCCAGGAAGGGTGTTAACGACAGATTTTGAATGGATCGTAGTATGCATTTGAAACATTACAAGAAGGAGCAGAAATGTCTTTAACCGAAGACACTTCATTATCATTGTGTGATAATAAATCAATACTTTAGTTTTCTTGATACTATACATATATTGCTTTCACTTATTTTGAAACATGCAATTAAAAAGATGGGCACACAAATCTTATTGATTTGTATATATTAATAATAATAATAATTGCTTATTTTTTTATAACTGTTTATGGCAAAATTATCAGAGCACGTTGAGTCCATATGGTCCACTTATATGATATCCTACTCATCTTTATCTTTATCTTTATCTTTACTCCTGTATAATAGATGAGTCCTATTTTTTAAATCTCAAATTACAACTTTGAACTACCTAAATTACCCCTTTTTTTATTCACTAATTTAAACATCTCTACCTAATATACCTATAATACCCTTAAATCTCAACCACTCATTTTCTCTCTCTCTCTTCAAATCTCAACTACTCATTTTTTTCTCTCTCCTCCATAAACAATTTTATTTCTCTAATTCATTCAAAATCTTTTATCTCAAAAATCGTATATCGATAAATTATAAAAATTATATGGGTGTTCTTAAAATATTCATGCTCTTTCATTAGAGATGTCATTCGATATACTTTCGACGAATTTTTAAATCCGAGGGAGGAGCCCGTACGGCTAAGGCATTTGGCTATCACACTCTATGACCTATCACCTCCTATGACCTATCACCACCACCATCTCACCGCCGCAACGCGCGAATACTTTCTCTCGTATCATATAATAATAATCCCAGCATTTAATTACTTATATAGAATGTAAGTTTTAATATAATATATGTCCAGTAGCTAGCTTAATTATAAGCATAAAGCACTCAAAAGGTGCCTTTTGGTAATTAGAGAATCCAAATAAAGATTTGTTGAGAAATATAAGGGTATGTATCTTTTACCATTAAACTAAAAGGAGTGTAGGACTACGTACTTGAAAAAAAAAAAAAAACTTTCATCACGTGACGGCACATCATCATGAAAGGGCATATTAGGTTATAAGAAGAGGGAGTGAGACTAAAGTGGCTTGGAAAATGGAAAAAGACGGCGACCAAATTTGGTCGTGAAGGGAAAAAAATCCCAGTCATATATATGACTAGAGGGTTCTTCGGTGAGTGAAACGTTTCGTTCCGCATAGTCTTATAATTAATCTAGCTAGCAAGCACGCGGTTGGACCTAACTTTTCTAATACGTTAGGCAAGATTGATCAAAGAATTTCCATATTAATTTTAAATATTACAATACGAGTTTTCTTTATCTTTATCTTTATCTTTATCTTATATCTTTATCTTTATCTTTATCTTTATCTTTATCTTTATCTTTATCTTTATCTTTATCTTTATCTTTATCTTTATCTTTATCTTTATCTTTATCTTTATCTTTATCTTTATCTTTATCTTTATCTTTATCTTTATCTTTATCTTTACTTATCAAATTTATCTTCTATCATTTATCTTTATCTTTATCTTTATCTTTATCTTTACTTCTTTATCTTTATCTTTATCTTTATCTTTATCTTTATCTTTATCTTTATCTTTATCTTTATCTTTACTTTATCTATATCTTTATCTTTATCTTTACTTCTTTATCTTTTATCTTTATCTTTATCTTTATCTATAATCTTATTTTACTTCTTTATCTTTACTTCTTTATCTTTTATCTTTATCTTTATCTTTATCTATAATCCCTTATAAACATATTATGGGCTTCTAATTCATATTATCTTTATCTTTATCTTTATTAATATATTTTTACTTCTTTATCTTTACTTCTTTATCTTTTATCTTTATCTTTATCTTTATCTATAATCTTATTTTACTTCTTTATCTTTACTTCTTTATCTTTTATCTTTATCTTTATCTTTATCTATAATCTTATTTTACTTCTTTATCTTTACTTCTTTATCTTTTATCTTTATCTTTATCTTTATCTTAATGGGCTTCTAATTCATATTATCTTTATCTTTATCTTTATCTATTATCTTTACTTCTTTATCTTTACTTCTATTATCTTTTATCTTTATCTTTATCTTTATCTATAATCTATTTTACTTCTTTATCTTTACTTCTTTATCTTTTATCTTTATCTTTATCTTTATCTATAATCTATTTTACTTCTTTATCTTTACTTCTTTATCTTTTATCTTTATCTTTATCTTTATCTATAATCTATTTTACTTCTTTATCTTTACTTCTTTATCTTTTATCTTTATCTTTATCTTTATCTATAATCTATTTTACTTCTTTATCTTTACTTCTTTATCTTTTATCTTTATCTTTATCTTTATCTATAATCTTATTTTACTTCTTTATCTTTACTTCTTTATCTTTTATCTTTATCTTTATCTTTATCTTACGTATCATAGATCGAGTTCATTTAGAGTAGTATATAGTTATCTTTAACTAGAACAATAATGAACATATATAGTTTAAAGTATAATAATACGGAGTATATAAATATCGTGTTTGCATTTCTTAAAGAGTAATGAAATTTAATGTTAACTTTCATGTATTTAAAAAAAAAGAGCAAGTCGATCCGTATTAAGATCGATAAAGAGAGGACATCATGACTTTTAAAGCTTTGTTAAACATAATAACATTATCGATCACATATATAATATAGCTTACAGATTATTGGCTTTTATTGAAGGATAATAAATTAATAACGTCCTTAATCAGAAAATTCAACTCTATATTGCCATCAAAATAATATGTCATTGTGAATTAACATCCACTTTGTTTTGGGATCAAAACGTCATTGGAAAAAAAAGAAGTTGTCTATTAACAATATATGTACATAGGGGTTGTGTAACATCCTAATCATTTTTCGATCTTTGACTATTAGTTGACCGTTAACTCCGTTAGTTGACCCATTAGTTGACTGTTAACTTCGTTAGTGCTTAGACGACCCATTAGTTGATTTAGTTGAATTTTATTATAAATTAGATGTTTTATAAACATTAATTTCCCAAAAAGTTGAAATAGTTAAATCGTTACTCATTTCGTGGTTGTCGGGTCATTTATTGATTTATTTCGATAAATCGATATATATGCTAAGTTGAAAGTTGTTAATTTATCGTTGACGGAAAATTGTGCTATAAAATGATTATTGTGCCTTATTTGTAGTAGAAAAAGGTTCTTATATGTTAGGTATATGATAACGGGTCATTTAGAGGTATAATGAAGTCATTAGTTGCTTTAGGGGTCAAATTTGCCAAGTGGTCAAACATAAAAACGGGATTAGTTGGATAAGTATGATTTAGGGTTAGACTCCAACTATTTAATGAGTCTTTAGGCAGCCCTAATCACCCTAGAAACCTACGTACGTTTCCAAAAACCCCTAGAAGCATATTCCCACTTTTTCTTCCAAGTTCTTCAAGGTTTTGGCCATCAATTCGTCCCTGTTCCGTAGCATTCAAAAGGTAGCAGGTTGATCCTTGTTTTATCTTGATTTCGGGTCTGTAGATAAGTGGTTGTGTTGTCCAATTGATCATGTATGCTGAAATTATTAAAGATTTGGTTTTTATTAAGATTGGATAGAAAACGGGTTGGGTCAATTATGGGGATCAATGCTGGAATTATGCAGGTTTTAATGATAAAACAAATTGTTTTCATGTTGAATAAATCTGGAAAAAATCAAAGGGGTTCGGGTTGGGACGATTCAGCATGATCACCGCTGCTATATTAGCTGCTGGCCGCTGTTCTGTTGCTGCTGGTCGCTGCTGGTCGCTGCTGGCTTGCTGCTGGTCGCTGCTGGCTTGCTGCTGGTCGCTGCTGGCTTGCTGCTGGTCGCTGCTGGCTTGCTGCTGGTCGCTGCTGGCTTGCTGCTGGTCGCTGCTGGCTTGCTGCTGGTCGCTGCTGGCTTGCTGCTGGTCGCTGCTGGCTTGCTGCTGGTCGCTGCTGGCTTGCTGCTGGTCGCTGCTGGCTTGCTGCTGGTCGCTGCTGGCTTGCTGCTGGTCGCTGCTGGCTTGCTGCTGGTCGCTGCTGGCTTGCTGCTGGTCGCTGCTGGCTTGCTGCTGGTCGCTGCTGGCTTGCTGCTGGTCGCTGCTGGCTTGCTGCTGGTCGCTGCTGGCTTGCTGCTGGTCGCTGCTGGCTTGCTGCTGGTCGCTGCTGGCTTGCTGCTGGTCGCTGCTGGCTTGCTGCTGGTCGCTGCTGGCTTGCTGCTGGTCGCTGCTGGCTTGCTGCTGGTCGCTGCTGGCTTGCTGCTGGTCGCTGCTGGCTTGCTGCTGGTCGCTGCTGGCTTGCTGCTGGTCGCTGCTGGCTTGCTGCTGGTCGCTGCTGGCTTGCTGCTGGTCGCTGCTGGCTTGCTGCTGGTCGCTGCTGGCTTGCTGCTGGTCGCTGCTGGCTTGCTGCTGGTCGCTGCTGGCTTGCTGCTGGTCGCTGCTGGCTTGCTGCTGGTCGCTGCTGGCTTGCTGCTGGTCGCTGCTGGCTTGCTGCTGGTCGCTGCTGGCTTGCTGCTGGTCGCTGCTGGCTTGCTGCTGGTCGCTGCTGGCTTGCTGCTGGTCGCTGCTGGCTTGCTGCTGGTCGCTGCTGGCTTGCTGCTGGTCGCTGCTGGCTTGCTGCTGGTCGCTGCTGGCTTGCTGCTGGTCGCTGCTGGCTTGCTGCTGGTCGCTGCTGGCTTGCTGCTGGTCGCTGCTGGCTTGCTGCTGGTCGCTGCTGGCTTGCTGCTGGTCGCTGCTGGCTTGCTGCTGGTCGCTGCTGGCTTGCTGCTGGTCGCTGCTGGCTTGCTGCTGGTCGCTGCTGGCTTGCTGCTGGTCGCTGCTTTTAGTTGTAATAAAAAGGGCATAACCTATTGTTGAATAAAGTTGTTGAAGTTGATTAAGTTGCTAGATGGAATACGTAGATAAAGTTGAATATTGTTGATTAAGTCGATAGGCACACGTAGGATTGTTAATCATTCTTATGGGTATTCGATTGCTATATATTGTTGTTGTTGTTACATGCTCGACTGCGTATGATTCTTTATTAAGTTGTTTTAAATTGGCAATCATTTATATTAACCTGTGGTATATCTTACTCGGCTTTAAAGCTGACACTTGTTCTTTTGTTGAAAATGTTGTGCCACCTCAGGTTGATGCTTAGTTGAGATGCAGTTTAGAGTGAGGATGGGTAGAAGATACAGCTGAAGGCTTTTACCTAGACTGCCTCATTTATTCAAACTCGTTTATTATATTTCGTTGACCGTTATCGTTATTTGACGTTTATGGGTTTCATTTGATTATGGTTAGATCCGACGAGTAACACCGTCATTTAAGTTGAACATTTTTATTTTGGAAATGTAATAATTGATGGAAACTTCCGCAATACTCTGTGTTTTTAAGAAAAATTTTGAAATCCATATTTTTATAAAGTTCGGTGTTACAAGTTGGTATCAGAGACCGAGTTTAAGTGAACCATATTCTATGAGGCATAGGATTGGACTTAAACCTTTTAGTAGACTGCTTTTAGGACGGGTTGGGTTGAGTGAGAGTGTAGGTTTTGGCCTATTTAAATTGGCAATCATTTATATTAACCTGTGGTATATCTTACTCGGCTTTAAAGCTGACACTTGTTCTTTTGTTGAAAATGTTGTGCCACCTCAGGTTGATGCTTAGTTGAGATGCAGTTTAGAGTGAGGATGGGTAGAAGATACAGCTGAAGGCTTTTACCTAGACTGCCTCATTTATTCAAACTCGTTTATTATATTTCGTTGACCGTTATCGTTATTTGACGTTTATGGGTTTCATTTGATTATGGTTAGATCCGACGAGTAACACCGTCATTTAAGTTGAACATTTTTATTTTGGAAATGTAATAATTGATGGAAACTTCCGCAATACTCTGTGTTTTTAAGAAAAATTTTGAAATCCATATTTTTATAAAGTTCGGTGTTACAAGTTGGTATCAGAGACCGAGTTTAAGTGAACCATATTCTATGAGGCATAGGATTGGACTTAAACCATTTAGTAGACTGCTTTTAGGACGGGTTGGGTTGAGTGAGAGTGTAGGTTTTGGCCTATTTAAATTGTTGCTTATAGTTGATATTGTCGATAGATAGGACCATAATCTTTCTCTCTATATCCGTCTTAAACGTTCGTTGTTTATTTTTAGAAAAATGGTTTCTACTCGAGGTAATCCTAATGGTACTGGTGATGATGCATTCGCTGCTCCTCCTCCTAACCGTGAGCTACAGAGGATTGTTGCACAGATGGCTGAGATGCAAGCTCGTTTAGCTCAGTCAGAACGGCGTTTGGCACAGGTGGAAACTGAGAGAGATGAACTACTTAGGAATCGCCGAAACAGGAACATTGAAGATGAAGACGCTAATTCTCGCACTCGAGACACATTACCCACTACTGATGATCGTACAGGTGATACTAATGATGATTCTGATCGGACTGGTGGTAGTGGTACTGGTGGTGATAATCCAAACCGTAGGAATGGTGGTAGGGTGAGGGTTAAGGAGTTTTCTCTTCGTGACTTCTGGGGTTGTAATCCTTCTAAGTTCTCTGGGGAAGGAAATTCTATTGATGGTTATCGCTGGTTGAAAGAAGTAGAGAAGAGTTTTCGGGTTGCTGACTGTCCTGAAAACAAGAAGGTGGAGTTGGCTACTCAGTTGTTTCGTAAGGGAGCTATCGATTGGTGGGAAATTCAGGTAGAAACTTTGGGTGTTGATGGTGAGATGCAGATCACTTGGGATCAGTTCACTGAGCTCTTTAATAAGGAGTACTTTACTATTCGAGAGAGACAGATGATCGAGAGGGAGTTCTTGGCTATTCAGAAAGGAGATAAGTCAATGAAAGAGCATATTAGGTTGTTTGCGGAGAAGCTGAGATTCTGTACCCGACTTTGTCCTGATGATTTATCTAAGATTGGCCGATTTGTTGAAAGCTTACCTAATGAGTACCGTACACTTGTGAGGATGCAGAAGACCCTTAAGGATGCTTATGACATTGCACTATCTATGGAGGATGACTTGAAGTCTATTGTGAAGAAGGATTCTGGTTCTGGTTTTAAGAGGAAGAGTGATGGGTTTTCTGGTTCTAGCAAGAAGTTCAAGGGGGGTTCTTCTAAAGGGAAAGACGAGGTGAAGGAGAAGCCGTGGTGTAAACATTGCCGATCTCGACACACTGGTCCTTGTACTGTCTATACTCGCCGCTGTGACAAATGTGGCAAGACTGGACATAGCTTCGCTGATTGTACTGACAAGTGGAGGTGCTACAAATGCAACTCTACTGACCATAAAATTGCAGATTGTCCACAAATGAAGGCTGAAGAGAAGAAGAAGACAGAGATTCCTAAAGCTCGAGCCCGTGCATTTAGGATGACTACTGAGGTGGCGAAGACTACAGATGACGTGGTTAGTGGCATTTTCCTTGTTAATTCTAAATTGGCTAATGTTTTGTTTGATTCGGGTGCTACTAAATCTTTTGTATCCCCTAAGTTTGCTCCTCAACTTGGTACCCCTGTTAGTCGATTAGCTCATGCCTTAGAAGTTGAAATAGCTGATGGTCATGTCTCTAAAGTTCGTGATTCTTATCGTGATTGCTCCATTGAGATAGAGGGCAGGACCTTCCCGATCCATTTATTACCCATTTCGCTGGCTGGGTTCGATGTAGTTGTTGGCATGGATTGG
>CM067171.1:59484485-59633884 GCA_034093135.1 Erigeron breviscapus | reverse complement strand
CTATATCTATATCTATAGGTAAATAGTGTTCTGATCTATATCTATATCTATATCTATATCTATATCTATATCTATATCTATATCTATATCTATATCTATATCTATATCATATAATTTACTTAACTTTAATTCAGAAATGTTTCATTTATAAAGATAATTTACTATGTGCACACTTTAATAATGTTTTATCTATATCTATATCTATATCTATAATCCCTTATAAAGAGAATTGGATTAAGAGATTAAGCATATTTTTTTCCTCAAAATACCCCTACTTAAACATAAAACCTTTATATACCCTCATTTTCCTCATTCTCTCTAATCATAACACACTCTCATCGACCTTCTATCACCCTCCGCCGCCGCCCTCCTTCTCCACCGCCTCCCTCGATCTCCACCACCGCCTCCCTTTTATATTGTCCTCACCTTCTAGCCGCCGCAATGCGCGATCACTATGCTCGTTAATAAAATGCAACCTATTGGATCACAAAGTAGGACATTAAAACAAGAGTTAAGTACTTTTTTCGTCCCTGTGGTTTCTCGTTTGTTCACTTTTCGTCCTCGCCGTTATCTTTTGGCTAAAATCATCCCTGTGGTTGTCTTTTCGTCCTTGCCTCCGTTAACCCCCACGTGCAAGTCACGTGAGGGGTAGTTATGTCTTTTGGCACCTGCCTGTCCTCGTGCAAATCACGTGCAACGACATATAAAACCCCACCCACCCCCATTTTCCCCCAATTTCAGTATAATCATCCCTGTGGTTTTTACGATGAAGAACAACAACAATAAAAATAGTCAAATCCCATCACATTACTTCACCACCAACAAAACACCTGCAAAATGGTTGAGGAGAACCATGGATGTCATCGGTATGTCGTTTATATTCGGTTAGTATATTTTTAGGTTTTTTTTTTATTTTTCTATTTTAATTTATTAATTTAATTTAATAATTATCATTTTTTTATGTTGTTTACAGATGATTACGAAGGGTTGCTAAGCTTAAACGTTCATCATGGTGGTAAGTTCATCACAAACCCTAAAAGACAATATGTAGATGGAAAGGTTGATTCTTTTGATTTTATTGATGTAGAATCTTTTTGTTTGAATGACATGAATGAAATTATGAGGGAGATTGGTTATAAACATGGGTTATGTTATTTTCATTACTTAGTACCTGAAAGCAATTTAGATGATGGGCTTAGGGCATTAGTATGTGACATGCATATTGAAACAATGAAAAAATATGCTCCTAAGTATAAACAAATTGAGGTTTTTGTGGAACATGGTTCTGGGTTATCTATTGACCAAATTAGGGAGAAAACTCCTGAGCTTGAGACTGAGCTTGAGAATGAACCAATTAGGGAGAATGTGGATAGTTTAGAAGAAACAGAGGCTGTAGAAGTGACTGAGGATAGTGAAACAGATGGTGAAGAAGAGAAGGATAATGAAACAGATGGTGAAGAAGAGAGTCAAAGTAGGTCAGAGGGAGATGATAGTGAGGATGTTGACTTTGAACCAGATAAAGAGAGGGATGTTGGGGATGATGAGGACAATATACCACTTGAGAAGGAACCAGTTAATGATGTTGAGGTTAACATGAATGACTTTCAGTTTAACTTAGAACCAGAAGGCATGCAAGAACCAGAAGGTATGCAAGAACCAATAGGTATGCAAGAACCAGTAATTCAGAAAGAACCAGTAGGTATGCAAGCATCTAAAGCAGATGAATTTACACCACATATAGATGAACTGAATGTAAGTGAAGAGATGTTAGGCATTGACAGTGCAAGGGTCAACAACAAAGTCAGACTCAAACTCAAGCAAGTCAATCCAAGAAAGGGGTGAAGAGAAAAAATGTTGTTGGTGAGCCAAGCAACTCTGGTGCAGGTGTTAAGAGATCAAGAAAACCTGGTGGTGCAAGTCAAAATGCAAGTCAATCTGCAAGTCAACCAGTGGGAAACTTGTAAACTTGTTTTAATTTGGTTGTAATGTTCTATGTTTCAGACAATTAGCTTATCTTTTAATCAGCTTTGTAATGTTCTATGTTTCAGACAATGCACTTTCTATCAGCTTTGTAATGTTCTATGTTTCAGACAATTGCTTATCTTTTAATCAGCTTTGTAATGTTCTATGTTTCAGACAATTAGCTTATCTTTTAATCAGCTTTGTAATGTTCTATGTTTCAGACAATTGCTTATCTTTTAATCAGCTTTGTAATGTTCTATGTTTCAGACAATTGCTTATCTTTTAATCAGCTTTGTAATGTTCTATGTTTCAGACAATTAGCTTATCTTTTAATCAGCTTTGTAATGTTCTATGTTTCAGACAATTGCTTATCTTTTAATCAGCTTTGTAATGTTCTATGTTTCAGACAATTGCTTATCTTTTAATCAGCTTTGTAATGTTCTATGTTTCAGACAATTAGCTTATCTTTTAATCAGCTTTGTAATGTTCTATGTTTCAGACAATTGCTTATCTTTTAATCAGCTTTGTAATGTTCTATGTTTCAGACAATTGCTTATCTTTTAATCAGCTTTGTAATGTTCTATGTTTCAGACAATTAGCTTATCTTTTAATCAGCTTTGTAATGTTCTATGTTTCAGACAATTGCTATCTTTTAATCAGCTTTGTAATGTTCTATGTTTCAGACAATTGCTATCTTTTAATCAGCTTTGTAATGTTCTATGTTTCAGACAATTGCTTATCTTTTAATCAGCTTTGTAATGTTCTATGTTTCAGACAATTGCTATCTTTTAATCAGCTTTGTAATGTTCTATGTTTCAGACAATTGCTATCTTTTAATCAGCTTTGTAATGTTCTATGTTTCAGACAATTGCTTATCTTTTAATCAGCTTTGTAATGTTCTATGTTTCAGACAATTGCTATCTTTTAATCAGCTTTGTAATGTTCTATGTTTCAGACAATTGCTTATCTTTTAATCAGCTTTGTAATGTTCTATGTTTCAGACAATTGCTTATCTTTTAATCAGCTTTGTAATGTTCTATGTTTCAGACAATTGCTTATCTTTTAATCAGCTTTGTAATGTTCTATGTTTCAGACAATTAGCTTATCTTTTAATCAGCTTTGTAATGTTCTATGTTTCAGACAATTGCTTATCTTTTAATCAGCTTTGTAATGTTCTATGTTTCAGACAATTGCTTATCTTTTAATCAGCTTTGTAATGTTCTATGTTTCAGACAATTAGCTTATCTTTTAATCAGCTTTGTAATGTTCTATGTTTCAGACAATTGCTTATCTTTTAATCAGCTTTGTAATGTTCTATGTTTCAGACAATTGCTTATCTTTTAATCAGCTTTGTAATGTTCTATGTTTCAGACAATTAGCTTATCTTTTAATCAGCTTTGTAATGTTCTATGTTTCAGACAATTGCTTATCTTTTAATCAGCTTTGTAATGTTCTATGTTTCAGACAATTGCTTATCTTTTAATCAGCTTTGTAATGTTCTATGTTTCAGACAATTAGCTTATCTTTTAATCAGCTTTGTAATGTTCTATGTTTCAGACAATTGCTATCTTTTAATCAGCTTTGTAATGTTCTATGTTTCAGACAATTGCTATCTTTTAATCCTTTGTAATGTTCTATGTTTCAGACAATTAGCTTATCTTTTAATCAGCTTTGTAATGTTCTATGTTTCAGACAATGCACTTTCTATTATGCTTTTGGCACTTTGGTATCTTCTAAATTGTAACCTTGTATTTTGGCACTTTGGTATGTAATTTCAATGGTTGCATTGCACTTTGGTATGTAATTTGAATGGTTTATTGCATTTTGGTATGTAATTTCAATATTTAGACATTTTGGTATGTAATTTGAATGGTTCTATTGCACTTTGTTCACTGTTGCTTCATGTAAATATTAGACATAATTTACTGCATTTTGGTATGTAATTTCAATACTTTATTGCATTTTGGTATGTAGCTTCATGTAAATATTAGACACTTTGGTATGTAATTTCAATACTTCATTGCATTTTCTGGGTTGCTGTAAATATAATCCAGGGAAAACAATAACAGGAAAAACAAGAACAATGAACCATAACTTATATTCCATTCATCTTGCATATTACAATACAAATATTGTTCCGGGATTACAAGAACAGTGAAAACAAGAACAATGAACCAAAATATAATCCATCTACCTAAACCAACCGAATTAACTTGTACACAACCAAAAACATATGAAAAATACCCAGCTAAGAATCAAACACTTCTTCAACTTCTTTACTTGGCCATTTTTTTCCTTCAAATTTTCCTCCATAGTGTTCTTAGCTCTTAGCAATCCAGGTATAATGTCCATAGAACTTGTACACATTGGTGGATCAACCCACCCAATAAAGCCACAATTATTTGATCCCTGTTAAAATAAACATTTGATTTCCAAGAAAATAACAAAATCAAAATGCTAAAAATTAGGGTTTTTGATTACTTACAATACGTGGACAACAATAAAATCGACGACCTGGGTTCCTTGTAGTCCATGATGTTCGAATGATTGAAGCCCTCCCACACGCACAGTGAACAACCATATGTGATTATGATTTGATGAATGGGAGAGAAAGAAGAGATGGAAGAATTATGGGAAAATCGTTTTTTTATTTGTGTGAAAAATGAGAGAAATTCGTTTTTTAGGGATATATAAGTAAAATGTTTAAAGGGAATTCCAAAATTGCCCTCACGTGAATGGCACGTGATAGGGCCAAACGGAAAGTTATAACGGCAAGGACGAAAAGACAACCACAGGATGATTTTAGCCAAAAGATAACGGCGAGGACGAAAAGTAAACAAACGAGAAACCACAGGGACGAAAAAAGTACTTAACTCTTAAAACAAACTGCAACACTTTCAATTCTACAGTCCCTCAAATATGCAGTCCATCATCTCCCTGAATATCCAATGCCTGTCACTCAATCGATGACCTTGCAATTGATTTAGATTTCCATTGTGGCATTTCATCAAATAAAATCTAGAAAGCAACCACAAACAAAGAGGTTAGAAATCAATTTTAAACTATTACATATATCTTTTTAAAATCTAAAAGAATCGTTGCAACACATTACTTTGATGTGACTTAAAATAAGTTTAGAATCTCTATCCAAAAGGTTGGTAAATTCCTAAAGGTTTTAAATTTGTATCTCATAAAAAGATATTAATCGATTGTTGCTAGACATGATTTGACTAACAATAGGAGTAAATGTTATCATGGAATGGATAAGTAAAAATCTTTAGGGGTTTAGCAGATAGATGGAAACCAAGATCCACAAACAGCAATCACTAGATTAAACCCGTTCATTGGACGGTAACATTATAATAGTTAAGTAAAAATATTATAATTAGTAGATAATATAAGTTATTTTTAATACTTGTAGACCATTAAAAACTATAATGTAATAAATTATTAGAAAATATTATAGTAGAATGATTACTAAATATCTTCGAATTTTATATTACACGTATAGATACATATATAACTTAAAAGAAAATTATTTTAACAACAAAACGCTACATAGTAAAAATCTTACTTGGGAAAAGAAGAAGAATGTCACATAAGTTATATAAAAAGAAATAAAAAATGATTTTGAATTTGTAAATTCATTATTAAAGAAATAACTAAACAAAAAAGAAAAAAATTTAATAAAAACCTTTAAATAATCATACAAATAACAAATCTATTAATACTTTATAAAAAAAAAATAACTTTAGTTGTATAATTGACAACGATCTCATTTTTTTAACAAAATTTTCATTATTTCTTATTCTTAACTCTTGCAAAAATGACGTATAATTGACTGTGAGTCCGTGAATAAAACAAAAATTTAAATATAATATTTCTTTTTTCAAAAGTTGCATAATATTCTATATATAATATTTCTTTTTTACAAAAGTTGCATGATTAATTGAATTGGCCATTAAAGGAAAAAAAAGTACGAAATCAATTAAAAAAATCTTGCTGAATGACAATAAGGCAAGAGGTAAAATTTAGAAGACAAAACAATTAAGCTATTTTATGTTAAATTATAGACTATAATTTGATATATTGATGTGAAAAAATCAAATTGATTTCTTTATAACGTGAAAATAAGTTTATATCAAATAATATTTTTTAAAGATTTTATATTGATATTGATTGACAAAATCTTTGACTAATTAACTTATGACTTGGACTAATAAGTATGACATGACTGTACACATGACATGAAAATAAAATAATTTTGGGATTAGGATTCTCTATAAGTTGATCAAACTTTTATCTATAAAGTTGACACAACTTTAAAAAATCTTAATCCAATAAATATTGTGGAAAGTTTGATATTACTATGAAACAACCCAATAACTCTATGGTAAATTTTTTGATAATTTAAACACATATAATAAAAATTATAAAACTCACGTAAAAGTTGGTTGTTAAAGATATATGTATATGTATAAGATTAAACCCGTGCGATGCACGGTATATTAAGAGAAAATAACACAATTATTTTTATTGTGCTAAAGTAACCACATATCAAAAATTTAAACCAAAAAAGATAAACGAAACCATTCAGTGCGTTGAACGGAATTAAGCAAAACGATACAAATATAGTTAAAGTGCGAAAGTAACCACAAAACAAAAATTCAAAGTAAAGTAGATAAACAAAACCATTAAAGTAATATCTAATTGAATGAAAATTAAAGATCTGTTAACACTTCTTTGAAAACCACATTAGTTGTAATATTGGTAGGCTTTCCATCTTTGTTTAGTACTAAAACCTTCAAACCTTTTTTGCTCTTAACTCTTGAAAGGACAACATATAATTGACCGTGACTAAAAACTGGATTCTTAAGATACAAACCCACTTCTGAAAGTGTTTGTCCTTGGCTCTTGTTAATAGTCATGGCGGAAGAAACAAATATGGGAAATTGTCGCCTTTGAACCGAAATGGGATTCGACTATCTGAAGGTACCAATTTCATTCTTGGAATGAATGTGATGTTTCCAACATTTGTTCCTGAAATAATTTCTGCTTCTATTACCCGTTCTCAGAGCTTACGAACCTTTAGTCTTGTTCCGTTACACAATCCAACTGGTTGATCAATATTTCTAAGTAGCATGATGGGAACATTTTCTTTCAACACCAAACGATGGTTTGGTAGGCCAGACAATTTTATACCTAACGATCAATTGTGAGGTGGAAAACATGTAAAGGTGTTAATCATGTATAATAACAAACTTAATAAGTAGAGTTAATAAAAGAATACATACCATTGAGAAAATCTGGAGTGTATAGATCGTTGTTAAAGTCTTCATCTATATCTGTTTCACATATCGTATCAGAACTCAAGTATACTCGTTCTTCTCCGGGAAGTTTATTCAAAATATGATTGTTGATTTCATCAAAAGCTTCATGTGTCGGTGCTAGTATTGCCTTGTCTTTAAAGAAGGTGGAACTAACAAAGTTTGAAGACAATTCCGGATAAATTGCATTAACAATTGCATCGACGGGTTTAGCGACATCATCCTTGATGAGTATGTCATCTAGAATTTCAATTAGTGCCTCGCCAGTGTTGGGCTTTTAGAGTTCCATTTCCAACATCCAAAAGCCACTCACCAAAGGCTTTTATTTCTTCTTTGTCATTAGATTCTGATCCAACATTCAGCCTCATGTTTTTGGTTAGTTTTAGAAGTCTGCAATGGTGCCATAGGTAAGATGACTTTAGTGAAGCAATTACAATGTCATGGCGAGATGCACGCGAGATTACTGGAAGAACCTGTCTGAAATCTCCACCGAATACAATTACTTTACCACCAAAAGGGAGTTCCATACTATTTGGATTTGTTGAACGTATTACGTCTCTGAAGGTCCTGTCTACAGTTTCGAAAGCATGTTTATGTACCATTGGTGCTTCATCCCATATTATTAATTTGGTTTGACGAATTAAATCTGCTAATTCACTATCTGGACGAACGGAACAATATGATGACTCGTTAGGAGTAAGGGGTATAGCAAACCTCGAGTGAGTCGTACGTCCACCATCTAGCAAAAGGGCAGCAATGCCACTTGAAGCTACATTCAAAACAATCCCATGCTTTGAACGGACTGCCGCGCTTAACGTTTTCCAAACAAATGTTTTCCGTGTTCCACCATATCCATAAAGGAAGAAAACACCTCCTTTATTTTTGTTAACAGCATCAATAACAATGTCATAAACAGATAACTGTCCATCCGTCAATAAACTGTAAAGTTTGGCATGTTCAGTTTTTAACTGCTTAATATCATGAATGATTGTTTCATCATCGATCAATCTATTGCCATGGTAATGAAGATCTTCAGTATTTGGGTAAGGCTAATGGCCCAGAGAATTTTGTAAATAATAAAGGAATGGCAAAGAAGAGTCTTTTTCTTATTCACTGTGAAAAAGTAGATACAAAACATGAAGGAGTGTACTCCTTAAATAGAGAAACAAACAAACGGTTCACCAAAAGAACCGGACTAAGCAACAACTTATTCAAAAGTAAAATTCAAACTAAAACAACAACTAGTCTGAGAAAAAGACTCAACACCCTTTTACCAATTCCTAGCCACGTGCATGAGATTGCTTCTAGATACTTCCAGCATTTTCACCTTTCCATGAGAGTGTAGTATCAATTCTAACACCCCCCCTTGATACACACTCCTGCACACCAACCTTTTGCCTCAGATAAACAAATTTCTCCCTTGCCATGGCCTTAGTTAACAAATCAGCTAGTTGCTCGTTCGTTCCACAAAACTCCAATTTCACTTGACCTTGATTCACCATGTCCCTGATAAAGTGGTATTTGAGCTCGATATGCTTTGTGCGGCTGTTCATGACGGGATTTTTGGACAGATCTATGGCCGACTTGCTATCACAACATAAGATAGTTTCCTTGTCTTGAATCACACCAAGGTCTTGCAAAACTCTTCTAAGCCAAACAGCTTGACATGCACCTCCAGTAGCAGAGATGTATTCAGCTTCAGTGCTTGAAAGAGCCACTGTATTTTGTTTTTTAGAACACCAAGAAACTGCTGCATTTCCAAGAAGAAATACATTGGCAGATACACTTTTTCTATCATCTATACTTCCTGCCCAGTCACTATCTGTATAGCCAATAAGTTGATCATCATTTTTCCTTTCATACCACAGCCCAAAACTGGTGGTTCCTGCTACATACCTGAGGACTTTCTTTGCTGCACCAAGATGATTTTTAGAAGGAGCTTGCATAAACCTAGCCAGAACCCCTACTGAATAGGCCAAATCCGGCCTTGTGTGAGTAAGATACATCAGACCCCCCACAAGACTTCTATAGAGGGTCTCATTTACTTTGTCTTCACCATCCTCGAGCTGAAGTTTCTCATAGGGACACATAGGAACTGCTTCCACCTTGCAGTCTTTCATATGGAACTTGTTGAGAAGATTCCTAGCATACTTTTCTTGGCTCACAAATATTCCATCTTTAGCCTGCTTCACCTCAAGACCAAGAAAGTATTGAAGCAAGCCCATATCGGTCATGTCAAAGACTTCCTGCATTCCCTGCTTAAATTCTGAAACCAGTTGTGCACATGAACTAGTACATATGATATCATCCACATAAAGACACACATAGATGATATCACTATCAATTTGCTTCACATACAATGTGGGTTCATTCAAACTTCGATTATAACCTTTGTTCGTGAAATACCCGTCTATCTTTGCATACCAAGCTCGTGGAGCCTGTTTGAGCCCATACAAAGCCTTCTTGAGCTTGTACACCTTGTCACTGGCATCCTTTAGTTCGTATCCCTCTGGCTGTTCTACGTAAATATCTTCATCTAGTTCACCATTTAGAAAAGCTGACTTTACATCTAATTGATGTAAGGTCCAACCTCTTTGAGCTGCTACTGCAAGTACCACTCTGATAGTCTCAAATCTGGCTACCGGGGCAAACGTTTCTTCAAAATCAACACCCTTTCTTTGAGAATACCCCTTGGCCACCAATCGTGCTTTATGCTTTACTAACTGACCATCTGCACCAAGTTTAGTTTTAAATAGCCATTTGAGACCTACAACATTCTTACCAGGAGGAAGAGTGACGAGTTCCCAGGTATCATTTTTCTTAATAGCTGCAAGTTCTTCATCCATAGCAACCTGCCACTCTTTCTTCTTTATAGCATCATAATAGCACATAGGATCACAAATACTCAAAGCAAATTGTAGATGCATGTATTCCTCTGGTTCAAGAGCTCGAGTGACAGCATATATATCAGATAGGGGACGCATTTTTAAAGGAGTTGTAGGGCTTTGACTTGAGATAGGTGAACTAGTACCATGTAAAGAAGAGTTGGATGTACCTTCTGATGTTGACTTCCATGCTTAGGAGTCACATGGGTTGAACTAGGATTAGGTGGTGAGGAGGTTGTCTCCATTGAGACATCAGATGTCATTGTAGGCCCACTGGATGAAGACCCATCATTGTGACCATCTTCTTGTATTGGGAATGGATCTGCATAGGACAAAACAAACATGCCTTTTTCATCCTTACCTGCTTCTTTCCAGTTCCATGATGCATCTTCAAGAATTGTAACATCTCTGCTTGCATCGCAGTCCTTAGTGACAGGATCCAACAATCTATAACTTGATGGGCTTTTTGATGAATAGCCAATGACAATCATCTTCTGGGAGCGGTCATCTAGTTTCTTCCTGCCATGAGCATCCACGTGCTTGTAGGCCAAACTTCCAAATACACGAAGTTTTGAAACATATGGGATTTCATTTGACCAAGCTTGGAGAGGAGTTTTCCCATCAACTGCATTAGTTGGAGATCTATTAAGAATATAGACAGCCGTGGCAACTGCCTCGGCCCATAGAAAATTTGGCAGGTTCTTCTCTTTGAGCATACTCCTTACCATTCCCATAATCGTACGGTTCTTACGCTCCACAACACCATTGAGTTGCGGTGTGTGTGGAACTGTTAGTTCTTTCCTTATTCCATGCTCATTGCAAAAAACATCAAACTCCTTTGAGCAAAACTCCCCCCCTCTGTCTGTACGCAGAACTTTGATAGGACATTCACACTGCTTTTCAACCAACTGTTTAAACACTTTGAACTTGGAAAATGCATCTGATTTATTAGCAATAAAATAAACCCATGACATGCAAGTGAAGTCATCCACCAGAAGGAAATAATATGCATTGTGACCAAGACTTTTAACTTGCATGGGACCACAAAGGTCTGCATGGACAAGTTCAAGTTTTTGTTTTGCCCTCCAAGAATGTGACGTGAAAGGTGTTCTAGCATGCTTGCCCAACAAACACCCTTCACATTTTGCAGATTGTTTAATTCGTGGAAGGCCCTTCACCATGTTATTATCATGTAAAAATCTCATACTATCAAAGTTCAAGTGTGCATACCTCTTGTGCCACAGATGAGACATAGAGTTGACATCAGAGGTTATGACTTGAGGAGATGAGACATCTAACAGGAACATATTGTTGCTCAGTACATGGATCTTCATTATTTCCACACCTTGACTTTTGATAACACATTTGTCATCCTTAAAGAGGAGCGAGTAACCCTTTTTCATAAGCTGGCCCACGCTTAAGAGATTGTACTCCAAGGAGGGAGCATAGTACACATCATCTAGCAACTTGGAGCTACTGGGACCAGTGTTAACTCTAACCGTACCTTTGCCTTCAATGCTCAGCTTCTTTTTGTTACCTAGTTGCACTTTCAGTTTGAAAGTTTCATCCAACTGGGTAAAGCTTGTACGTGATCCTGTCATGTGATTTGAGCACCCAGAGTCAATGAACCACAAGTTATTGTTTTGTACCTGATTAGCATCTTCAATGCATGCCATAAACAGATGTTGCTCCTCGCCAACTTCCTCTGTTTCACTTGCTTCTGCCACATTAGCTTGGCTTTCTTGATTGTACCAGCAATCTTTGGAGACATGTCCATATTTTTTGCAAACATAACATTGGGGAACCCGGCCACGGTCCATAGTACGTCCCCGTCCACGACCTCTTGTAGTGCCACGCCCACGGCCTCTAAAGCCGTTCGAATTTTGGGGTCGATTGAATTCTTGAATCACTTGTAATGCATGCTCCTCAACTTTTTCTGATTTTTCAGTGGTTCTACTCAATATTCTCTCTTCTTGTGACTGCAAAGTTCCCATTAAGTTAATAGGAGTAAGTTTAGACAAATCATGTGCTACCTCAATCGAAGGAACGATGTAATCGAACTTCGAGGTCAAGCTGCGAAGGATTTTCTCCACGATCACTTGATCAGCCACCTCTTCTCCATAGGACCTTTTTTGGTTAACAATAGCCATGACTCTAGAGTAGTAGTCACCCACGAGTTCACCTTCCTTCATAGTTAGATTCTCGAAGACCCTTCGCAGCCCTTGCAACTTCACTGTCTTTACTTGTGTGTCACCACGAAATTCCATCTTCAAGATCTCCCAGCTTTCTTTAGCAGATTCGGCAGATGCAATCCGGGAAAAAAAAGTGTCATGAACGGCCTGCTGAATCAAGGCCATAGCATGTGCATCTCTTTTCTTCAGATTCTTCATCCTCGCTTGATCAGTTTCTTTTTCATCGATCCCAACATCAACGAGATCCCACAGATCTCTGGATTTGAGAATGGTTTTCATGCGTATGCTCCAATAGTCATAACCTTCTCCCTTAAAGATAGGGATGGGGGTTGGAGCAGTGGGCAGCGTGCTTGTTTGATCAGCCATGGAGGTTTTGAAATAAGGGTGAGACGAAGATAGGGTTTTAGAAAGGCTTCTAGCTCTGATACCACTAATGGCCCAGAGAATTTTGTAAATAATAAAGGAATGGCAAAGAAGAGTCTTTTTCTTATTCACTGTGAAAAAGTAGATACAAAACATGAAGGAGTGTACTCCTTAAATAGAGAAACAAACAAACGGTTCACCAAAAGAACCGGACTAAGCAACAACTTATTCAAAAGTAAAATTCAAACTAAAACAACAACTAGTCTGAGAAAAAGACTCAACACCCTTTTACCAATTCCTAGCCACGTGCATGAGATTGCTTCTAGATACTTCCAGCATTTTCACCTTTCCATGAGAGTGTAGTATCAATTCTAACAAAGGCATGCCATCAAAGTCTTTTAAAGAACGACCACTTCTTTGTAAAAGTTGTTCAATTTCATCCAAAGCACGGTTTTGTAATTCTTCGGGTTCAAGATTAAGACCTGAAATGATAAACATATATAATAATCATTCACACTTGAAATATAAATGTTTTAAATTAATCAATTATGATTTTTTTATTATCACAATAATGATAAAAATAAAATATATAAAAAGGAATAACTGAGGCTCGAGAACTATTGCATGTAACAACGGCTACTTGGCGGTACCATAGGCTGGATATGATCGGCTGTTTGGTGCAAAGACCTAGCCGATGTGTCTATCCCGTCCAACCCTACACTCAGCCATGTACTACTTTTATCACATTCTTGATCATAGTTCATATAATTTTCGTTAAGAACTGAAAATCAGCTGGTGCTTTATGGATGATCGATCCTTTCTCGGTGTAAAATATCTTCGGATAATTGTGACCATGTTTTCTCCCAAACATGGCGTGGTCTAATTAAGCTATCAGACGTCAAAAGCATGACAAACAATGATCGCAGATAACTACCGGTTGCAGTTTCACTTGCTTCTATGATACAGTTAATGTATTCACTATCATCATCCAAAAGTCCCAATGCAAAGCAAGCCTCTTTATAAGTTTCATAGGTTTTTCCATTAACAGTTCGAATATCTTCATAGCACTTTGGGCCTTTTACTACATTCAACAGTATTCTTAAATAAAATAAGGGTCCTTTATTTGGAGAAACATGATGAAGTCTGCCAATAGCAAAGCCTCTATCCCTTCTTTCCCATGTTTTCGTATCGTCTTTCCAAACAAACTTTGAAGGGAATTGAGGATATGTTAATGTTTGAGCTAGTTCGTCTGTTTCATTGCATTTCATCCATTCAAGAAATTTAGTCGTATTGACTGATGGATTATTAAGGACATAATCTGAAAATGTCTCGGGATCAAAAATCACGTCCTGTTCATTAGGCAAATGGAAAGGTAACCTTTGAACTGGCGGATATCATAGCCGAATATTCTCCAAGACGCCTCACATGCAGAAACATATCTGATAATGATCCAATTACATTTTAGAAGTTGCATGTTTATATATATACTAATAAAGAATATATAAGAGTAATATGTATGATAAAAGTGCTGTATACATACCTGCAAGCTTCATCTATACTTATAAATATCACCAAAAATAACCATAGATAATAATATTAGACACACTCAAAAAGAACCCATAAAGTTTCTTGTACCGAAATTTGTTGTCATGTTGTTCGCAGTTTCTATCTCTAAATCTATTAATCCAAAGATTTTGAGTTCAATTTGAATTCTATTCAGATATAATATTATGCATAGATGTATTTAAAGGGCGGATCTTTTAAGGAGCCTGTGTCTTTTTTGTTATTCCGTCCAATATTGTAATTTGATCTTTAATTGGTTAAAAAATATTTTTCTTAGTGTTCTTTCCGGCTCCTCGTGACTTTCGGTCCTCCTGATAATTTCTTTTTTAGTTTTATTTCAGGATCTCGTAGCTTTTGGCACCCTTACTAAGTAGGTCGCCACTCTTATAATTACACCTTTCTCTAATTTTTTCTTCAATGGATAACCTACTTTTTTTTCCATCTTTTTCTTTCGTCTATCAAAACACTAATTATAATTACAGAAACTTAATATTGAGCAAACCGACCCTTTATTGGTTTTGCTATTCGATCCATTTTACACATAATTAAGTGGATGCGAATATATGAGAATTAAGTATAAGGTGTAGAGAGACAAAAGACAGATGACAAATAGGTGATAAAAAAGAGGGTGATAGAAAACTTTAAACAGGTCAAAACATACAAAATGCCAAACATTTTGAATACTATCAGTTTAGAGAAACTTTCCTACCCCCACTTTTAAACAAATGTCAAAATTTTCATGCATTAGAAGCTTGTATGAAATGCATCAAAGATGAGTTAGTAAAAAGGGAAAAACATATTGGAATACTGTTGAATGTAGTAAAACAGAAACATTAGCACTTACGTTGTTGGGATTTGGCACTTACATCTGATTCTTGGAGCTACTCTTCCTAGCCTATACAACAACAGATATTACATAATCTGCCAAAAGCAATATCTCATTTATTGTATTTCGTCGTCTCCTTTTTAATATAAAGATATATATTATTACAAAATAATACAAATTTGACACATGGACATTTTCTATTGAATGGTTTCCTTTTGATTCCTGGTCAAAAACAAGTCAACTTTTTCCTTTGACAATTTTTTCAACATCAGATATATTTCCTTTTAACTATAAGACCGTTCACAAGTTAGCGTTAGTAAAGTTACAACGTGATTATTATATGCACAACTCTCTACTGTTGTTTACAAAAGTTCTACAATTAATTTGTTGCAGGAAGTTCGAGACAAAAAGATCCGGGTGAAGGAAGTAAAAAAAAAATTACTAAGAAAAAGTGAAGTAGGGATTCATGAAAATATGAAATTAGAGGAAAAAAAAAAGAAAAGACTAAACGTATGGACATAAGTCATAGACTCATAGACAAAAACATCATTTTATTAGAACAAAACATATACATCTCCATTCATCACAACATTTTTGAGAAAGGCTACGAAAACCAATTATTTTAAAGGATGTAATATATACGTATGAAATCAAAAAGAAATATCATACTAAAACATAAAATGTTAAGAATTTTTCCTTTTAAAGATACGTTATACACTTATACTATTAAGTCTTCTCATAAACAAACCTAAGTATGGAGTAACTCTTTTTTCTCTTCGAAGATGATACAGAGCTTTTCAATCTTATTTTATATAAACTAATAAGTATGACAGTTTTCATCAAATATCATCACATGAATAATGAAAACCAAACAAAAAAAATTTTAATTACATTAACAATATTTAAATTTGAAGTCCGGTCATCATCAAACTATATAAAAAAAATTCACTCTCACAATATCTTAGTATGGTATCAACATACAATATAAAGGTAGAGGTAAAATTTTGACTTCATATTTCTTTAAACATAGTATTACACAATTTATTTATTTTTATCTCAATCCGCCTTGAGACTTGTCAATAGAAATTTTAACTAATACATCTAATTTCTCATATATTAATCTATACTAGACTTATGTCCGCATGCGGCGATGGTGGGGTATTAGTGATGACGACCGATGGCGAAGGTGGTGGCCGAGGTGGTGGCGACAAGTGGCGGCGGTAGTGTTGGCAACGGTGGCAGTGACTGTGATAGGGGCGGTGGTAGCGTGGGTATTAATGTAAAAGTGACTGATGTAAAAAGGAGTGATATAGCTTGTTTTAAAGGTTGAGAGATGTATGTTTGAAAAAATAATTTTATGAAGATATTATACGTATCTTAGATAAAAATGTTTAAATTAATAAACAAATAAAAAGGGGTTTTTAGGATATGATTATAGTTCGGTTGGGTAATTAAGGAGACCCGGCCAACCCAGTTAAAAATTAATGAAACTTTGGGCTCTGGTCCTAATTTTCAAAAAAGAAATCGGGCCGCTTTACATTTGAAGCCTTGAAGGAATCATATATGTGTCCAATCCACGTGGAGGCGGTGGAGCATAGAGGGGCCTTTCTCTTTTGGTTGCAGTGTTGCACATTGACGCTTGATATGCGTACAACTGTACAAGTGTTATATGAAATGCCATAATGCCATATGGTACAACATAAGTAGCCCACGGTACAAGCCTCTACTGCAGAATGTGACTTTCCTATGATTATGTATACATATTTTACGAGTTGTGGTGGAAATTATTCCACACCCATCTTTCTAATGTTTTAGCAAGTTATACTTATGGTTCTCAAAAACAATGTACACACATTGTTGTATTAGCATTTTATTATATATATTTCAAAATTAGTTAATTTAATTGATATATTAGAAGGTACTTTTGGTTTATAGAAGAATAGGAGACTTTACTAAAAAAAATACTTATCACGATGACTACTCTAACAATCACAGTAAACTTTTACTTTCTACATAGATTAATCTAATTTGTGCGAATATACGGGCATTGTAATGCAATGATTTATAAATATTTAGTTGGTGTCACGTTTGATGTTTGAACATGAAACAACAAGCTCGGTAACAATAGAAGTTTTGATCGTAACAACCATCGTATCTCCTGAAATCACAATGCAAACCTAGCAGATTTTACATGAACCTAAGGTAGCGATATTTGTCCTAAAAGGATAGAAATGAATATGATTTGATTGTGAATCTAATATATTGTATAGATGAAAGTTTTTTTTTTTTTTTTTTTTTTTTTTTTTTTTTTTTTTTTTTTTTTTTTTTTTTTTTTTTTTTTTTTTTTTTTTTTTTTTTTTTTTTTTTTTTTTTTTTTTTTTTTTTTTTTTTTTTTTTTTTTTTTTTTTTTTTTTTTTTTTTTTTTTTTTTTTTTTTTTTTTTTTTTTTTTTTTTTTTTTTTTTTTTTTTTTTTTTTTTTTTTTTTTTTTTTTTTTTTTTTTTTTTTTTTTTTTTTTTTTTTTTTTTTTTTTTTTTTTTTTTTTTTTTTTTTTTTTTTTTTTTTTTTTTTTTTTTTTTTTTTTTTTTTTTTTTTTTTTTTTTTTTTTTTTTTTTTTTTTTTTTTTTTTTTTTTTTTTTTTTTTTTTTTTTTTTTTTTTTTTTTTTTTTTTTTTTTTTTTTTTTTTTTTTTTTTTTTTTTTTTTTTTTTTTTTTTTTTTTTTTTTTTTTTTTTTTTTTTTTTTTTTTTTTTTTTTTTTTTTTTTTTTTTTTTTTTTTTTTTTTTTTTTTTTTTTTTTTTTTTTTTTTTTTTTTTTTTTTTTTTTTTTTTTTTTTTTTTTTTTTTTTTTTTTTTTTTTTTTTTTTTTTTTTTTTTTTTTTTTTTTTTTTTTTTTTTTTTTTTTTTTTTTTTTTTTTTTTTTTTTTTTTTTTTTTTTTTTTTTTTTTTTTTTTTTTTTTTTTTTTTTTTTTTTTTTTTTTTTTTTTTTTTTTTTTTTTTTTTTTTTTTTTTTTTTTTTTTTTTTTTTTTTTTTTTTTTTTTTTTTTTTTTTTTTTTTTTTTTTTTTTTTTTTTTTTTTTTTTTTTTTTTTTTTTTTTTTTTTTTTTTTTTTTTTTTTTTTTTTTTTTTTTTTTTTTTTTTTTTTTTTTTTTTTTTTTTTTTTTTTTTTTTTTTTTTTTTTTTTTTTTTTTTTTTTTTTTTTTTTTTTTTTTTTTTTTTTTTTTTTTTTTTTTTTTTTTTTTTTTTTTTTTTTTTTTTTTTTTTTTTTTTTTTTTTTTTTTTTTTTTTTTTTTTTTTTTTTTTTTTTTTTTTTTTTTTTTTTTTTTTTTTTTTTTTTTTTTTTTTTTTTTTTTTTTTTTTTTTTTTTTTTTTTTTTTTTTTTTTTTTTTTTTTTTTTTTTTTTTTTTTTTTTTTTTTTTTTTTTTTTTTTTTTTTTTTTTTTTTTTTTTTTTTTTTTTTTTTTTTTTTTTTTTTTTTTTTTTTTTTTTTTTTTTTTTTTTTTTTTTTTTTTTTTTTTTTTTTTTTTTTTTTTTTTTTTTTTTTTTTTTTTTTTTTTTTTTTTTTTTTTTTTTTTTTTTTTTTTTTTTTTTTTTTTTTTTTTTTTTTTTTTTTTTTTTTTTTTTTTTTTTTTTTTTTTTTTTTTTTTTTTTTTTTTTTTTTTTTTTTTTTTTTTTTTTTTTTTTTTTTTTTTTTTTTTTTTTTTTTTTTTTTTTTTTTTTTTTTTTTTTTTTTTTTTTTTTTTTTTTTTTTTTTTTTTTTTTTTTTTTTTTTTTTTTTTTTTTTTTTTTTTTTTTTTTTTTTTTTTTTTTTTTTTTTTTTTTTTTTTTTTTTTTTTTTTTTTTTTTTTTTTTTTTTTTTTTTTTTTTTTTTTTTTTTTTTTTTTTTTTTTTTTTTTTTTTTTTTTTTTTTTTTTTTTTTTTTTTTTTTTTTTTTTTTTTTTTTTTTTTTTTTTTTTTTTTTTTTTTTTTTTTTTTTTTTTTTTTTTTTTTTTTTTTTTTTTTTTTTTTTTTTTTTTTTTTTTTTTTTTTTTTTTTTTTTTTTTTTTTTTTTTTTTTTTTTTTTTTTTTTTTTTTTTTTTTTTTTTTTTTTTTTTTTTTTTTTTTTTTTTTTTTTTTTTTTTTTTTTTTTTTTTTTTTTTTTTTTTTTTTTTTTTTTTTTTTTTTTTTTTTTTTTTTTTTTTTTTTTTTTTTTTTTTTTTTTTTTTTTTTTTTTTTTAACTGATAACACATTAGATATCTCGCACATAATAATAATAATAATAATAATAATAATAATAATAATAATAATAATAATAATAATTATAATAATAATAATAATAATAATAATACTTATAATAATAATAATAATAATAATAATAATAATAATAATAATAATAATAATAATAATAATAATAATACATAAAATAATAATAATAATAATAATAATAATAATAATAATAATAATAATAATAATAATAATAATAATAATAATAATAATAATAATAATAATAATAATAATAATAATAATAATAATAATAATAATAATAATAATAATAATAATAATAATAATAATAATAATAATAATAATAATAATAATAATAATAATAATAATAATAATAATAATAATAATAATAATAATAATAATAATAATAATAATAATAATAATAATAATAATAATAATAATAATAATAATAATAATAATAATAATAATAATAATAATAATAATAATAATAATAATAATAATAATAATAATAATAATAATAATAATAATAATAATAATAATAATAATAATAATAATAATAATAATAATAATAATAATAATAATAATAATAATAATAATAATAATAATAATAATAATAATAATAATAATAATAATAATAATAATAATAATAATAATAATAATAATAATAATAATAATAATAATAATAATAATAATAATAATAATTATAATAATAATAATAATAATAATAATAATAATAATAATAATAATAATAATAATAATAATAATAATAATAAAGTAGAATTCTAATAATAATAATAATAATAATAATAATAATAATAATAATAATAATAATAATAATAATAATAATAAAAAATAGTACTATTTGTATATTAGAAAATGTCTAAAAATGTCTTATATATATATATATATATATATATATATATATATATATATATATATATATATATATATATATATATATATATATATATATATATATATATATATATATATATATATATATATATATATATATATAAATATGTAAATAACAAATAACATGTAAATATATAATATAAATATGATGATATCCATACTATATATATATATATATATCATATATGTATATAAATTCTTACTAGTCTTATAGTTTCAGAATATATATATATATATATCAAAGGTAAATATCAAAATAATAAATACAACCCATGTAAAATGCAATTTAGTTTGTTATATATTTTAACCATTAAATATCTAAGTCTATATCAATTTCATGGAGTAATAATGGTTGGGTTATTAAAATTAACAATAGTTACATGAGGCTAAGTATTATTCATGACATATGTCATGCATGTCTTCGTTCATACCGTTTTTGTGTTTGAATACCACAAGTAATCCATGAAGGTGTTTTTTTTTCTTTCTACTTTTACCTAACATTTACATTTTATTTGGTTTGTTATTCATTTATTAGCATATTAATTTTTAAAGGTTTTTAGTGTTGTTTAAATAGAAAAACGGTTAATATTTATTACCTAAGGCCAACAACTGGGTACTGTGTTCTATAACAAGAAAGTTAACTTTTAAGTATTCTTTTGCACCATTTTTATTTTGTTTTTTTATACCTTTTTCTAGCCTTGATACACTTTTGCAATCTACATTCATCGTTACGTATGCATTATGACTTTATGTAATTGCAAATTTTACGTATCGCTATGTGTCCCGAGGCAAATCCGGCATAAAAACTAGTTAGTATATATAGACAACCCTTTTCGTCTTATATATATATATATATGTTCCCGAGCGAGCCATGGACATTGTCCTAATAATAACTTGTGCGGCTCCCACCAAGAGAGATACAGAGCTTATTCTAGAATTCTGTATATTTTAATCAAAATTTTCAGGGTTCTAGCTTATATTTTAGAAATTTTCAAGGCTCCGTACAAACAATAAAAGTGTGGCCCTAAAATCAAGAAATGATATTTTCATTTATGAGATAATGATTATCAAAATTCATGTATGAGATCATCTGCCCATTTTTATAGTTATTCATTGTTAGCATATCAACTTTTAGTCCAAAACTAGTCATTTACCCTCCCTCTTTGCCGCGAAACACGTTTTATATATGACAATGTTTTGGATACAAACAATATATAGTAGTATTATTGCAATACACATACATTTATAAAAGGCAATAAGATGTAGCAATAATAAAATAACGTATAACAACAGTAAAAACAAAACAATATCTATATTAATGCAAACAATAACACTTTGACGACGGTGATATGATAAAGTGTCTTTCTTTAATTAATGTTAAATGGAAGTAAAACCTAACGATGACGAAAAATACTATATATTATAAAAACGTTATATACAACGAAATGGATGACAGTAATCAAACTAAATATTTAAAGGTAAAAATTATAAGTGTGTAAAAGTAATTTGATGAAAACATGAGAACCCAAAAATTTGTAGTCACAAAATTAAAAAAGAAAACCTTGATGGGGGTAAAAGTCAAAAACTAAAAATTAAGGGGTACAAATGAAAATAAGCAAAAGTTAAAATGTAAACTTTGAGGGTTAAAAATAGATAATTAGTAAAAATAATAAAAAGTTGTACATTGTGCAATATTAGTTGTACTTTTCATGTTGGTTTTTAGTATAGTTACTAGTTATTGTACCCGCGCGTTGCCGCTTAGTACGATTTTTATACGACAAAGGTTTGAACCCAAATTTATGTCAAATATTCAAACTCAAAACTTTAAAAAGATAATTAAACATGTAGCAATAACAATAAAAAATGTAAAAGAGTAATAAGATGTATAAAAACATAAACAATAACTATATTAATGTTTTAAATGTTATATAAATATAAGACGTAATGATGATAACAGTTATTATATATTAAAAACGTCATTTATATAAAAATACAGATGAAAATAATCAGAACCAAATGTTTAAAAGTAAATCCGTAACTGTGTGAAAGTTGTCTGATGAAAATCCAAAAGTTTAGTGTTACGAAAATGAGAACTTTGATGCAGGGCAAAAGTTAAAAGATAGAAAAAATTGGTAAAAATTATTATATGCTATAAGGACGTGTACATTTCAGGCATAAAGGACTTGTAAATTTGTATAGACTTTTTGTATAAAAACATAAACAATAACTATATTAATGCTTAAATATGTATAATATTACATAGACGTATATATATATATATATATATATATATATATATATATATATATATATATATATATATATATATATATATATATATATATATATATATATATATATATATATATATATATATATATATATATATATATATATATATATATATATATATATATATATATATATATATATATATATATATATATATATATATATATATATATATATATATATATATATATATATATATATATATATATATATATATATATATATATATATATATATATATATATATATATATATATATATATATATATATATATATATATATATATATATATATATATATATATATATATATATATATATATATATATATATATATATATATATATATATATATATATATATATATATATATATATATATATATATATATATATATATATATATATATATATATATATATATATATATATATATATATATATATATATATATATATATATATATATATATATATATATATATATATATATATATATATATATATATATATATATATATATATATATATATATATATATATATATATATATATATATATATATATATATATATATATATATATATATATATATATATATATATATATATATATATATATATATATATATATATATATATATATATATATATATATATATATATATATATATATATATATATATATATATATATATATATATATATATATATATATATATATATATATATATATATATATATATATATATATATATATATATATATATATATATATATATATATATATATATATATATATATATATATATATATATATATATATATATATATATATATATATATATATATATATATATATATATATATATATATATATATATATATATATATATATATATATATATATATATATATATATATATATATATATATATATATATATATATATATATATATATATATATATATATATATATACTCTATATATATATATATATACATATATAAGACGTAACGATAATGAAAGTTATTATTAAAAATGTTATATATATATATATATATATATAAAAAACGGATAAAAATAGTCAAAACCAAATGTTTAAAAGTGAAATCGTAACCATGTGAAAGTTATTTGATGAAAACATGAGAACCCAAAAATTTAGTGTCAAGAAATAAAAACGAAAACTTTGATGTGTGGCAAAAGTTAAAAGATAGAAAGTTTAGGGGGTTAAAATGAAAAATGGTAAAAATTATTATGTGCTATGAGAACTTGTACATTCCATGCATAAGGCACTTGTACATTTGTATAGCTTTTTAGTATATTATAAATAAGTTATATATAGATAATCTAATTAGTTGAATATGCTAAAAATATCATTCAATCTTAATTCCGTCGTGGTGTCACGCTAAAAATCATATTTCGGGTTTATTTCTTGACAATAAAATTTTACATAGTCATTACCACAGGTTATAGTGTGACTCAATAGATGATGAATCGATCACAAGTTCACAACACTTCACAAGTATACTTTTCTGTCTAATATTGACATTGACATTATATAAACTAATAACCATTCAAGTTTAAAACGCATCATTATTCGAACTTTAAAAACATTGTGGATATTTTTCAATCAAACTATCCTTATATCCTACTATAAAATTGTGGAATGAGGAATAAAGATATGATATAATAATAAAATATTATCATTTAGGACAATATAGCTCAAATTATTTATCATTCTTTTGACAAACTAAGACCTTCTTTCAAAGATTTAGCCACATTACGCTAAACAAATTCTTTTATAGGTTTACTTGCTGTAATAATTGATTATGATTAGAGACCGCCTTGAAGATTGCATTACATTTGGGAATAATGAATTATAATCCATAAATGATTTGTAGAAGTATGGTTAAATTAAGGATCATATTTTGAAATTTGTTGAAAACATTTTAGAAAATCATACTTTACTTTCCTTATAAATTTTGAATGACATTTAAAGAAGAAACTTAATAAAGAAAATTTAGCTTAAATGACCTTGGCTAAATTTGAGAATTTTAAGTATGGTTAAAGGATCATTTTTTATTTTTAATTTTAGAGTTAATTGCAGGATTCGTCCCTGTGGTTTACACACTTTCGTGGATTACATCCCTCCCTGAAATATTTAGTCAAATACACCCAAACTATCAAGATTAGTTGCGCTTTTCGTCCCTGTGGTTTACACACTTTCGTGGATTACATCCCTCCCTGAAATATGGAGAGGGACGTAAAGCGCAACTAATCTTGATAGTTTGGGTGTATTTGACTAAATATTTCAGGGAGGGATGTAATCCACGAAAGTGTGTAAACCACAGGGACGAATCCTGCAATTAACTCTATTTTTATTCCTAGAAGGAATGTTCTGCTTCATATTCGTTCGATTCCCAGCTAAGCCTTCTTCTATTTTGATTTTGATTCATTTTTAGCCTTCTAGGTTTAGATTTTAACTGGCTATATATGGGCCTCACAAAATGAAATAAATACTTATTATGGGCATAATGAAAAATAAATATTATGGCTGAAACTTTTATTCGTTAGAATTTATTATTCCAATATCTTTATAAATTAAATCTTTTAAGAAAAAAAATTGAACATCGAGTTAGTAGTTAGCAGTTAGCATTCGAGACACCACAGTGACATCCAATTGGGCAGTATGCGGTGCTCGAACCATGCATGCCTGGGATGAAACCCATGACTCTCGAAAACCCCCCAAATAATCCACTCCTACAAATACAGGAGGTGAGATTCGAACCCTGGTGGATTTTCTCAAAGTCAAAGACCTTACCAATGGGTTACCAACCCATTGGCTAACTCTTAATAATATTGTTATCATTTCAAAAAAGTCCTTTATGTACAAGTTCTTATATAAAGTTTTGAATGTACAAGTTCTTATATAAAAGTTTTGAATGTACAAGTTCTTATATAAAAGTTTTGATGTACAAGTTCTTATATAAAAGTTTTGAATGTACAAGTTCTTATATAAAAGTTTTGATGTACAAGTTCTTATATAAAAGTTTTGAATGTACAAGTTCTTATATAAAAGTTATGAATGTACAAGTTCTTTATTTTGAATGTACAAGTTCTTATATAAAAGTTATATGAATGTACAAGTGCTTTATGCGTGGAATGTACAAGTTCTTATAGCACATAAAAGTTTTATGTACAAGTTCTTTATAAAGTTTTGAATGTACAAGTTCTTATATAAAAGTTTTGATGTACAAGTTCTTATATAAAAGTTTTGAATGTACAAGTTCTTATATAAAAGTTTTGGAATGTACAAGTTCTTATATAAAAGTTTTGAATGTACAAGTTCTTATATAAAAGTTTTGAATGTACAAGTTCTTATATAAAAGTTTTGATGTACAAGTTCTTATATAAAAGTTTTGAATGTACAAGTTCTTATATAAAAGTTTTGATGTACAAGTTCTTATATAAAAGTTTTGAATGTACAAGTTCTTATATAAAAGTTTTGATGTACAAGTTCTTATATAAAAGTTTTGAATGTACAAGTTCTTATATAAAAGTTTTGGAATGTACAAGTTCTTATATAAAAGTTTTGAATGTACAAGTTCTTATATAAAAGTTTTGAATGTACAAGTTCTTATATAAAAGTTTTGATGTACAAGTTCTTATATAAAAGTTTTGAATGTACAAGTTCTTATATAAAAGTTTTGATGTACAAGTTCTTATATAAAAGTTTTGAATGTACAAGTTCTTATATAAAAGTTTTGATGTACAAGTTCTTATATAAAAGTTTTGAATGTACAAGTTCTTATATAAAAGTTTTGATGTACAAGTTCTTATATAAAAGTTTTGAATGTACAAGTTCTTATATAAAAGTTTTGGAATGTACAAGTTCTTATATAAAAGTTTTGAATGTACAAGTTCTTATATAAAAGTTTTGAATGTACAAGTTCTTATATAAAAGTTTTGATGTACAAGTTCTTATATAAAAGTTTTGAATGTACAAGTTCTTAT
This sequence comes from Erigeron breviscapus, assembly GCA_034093135.1. Lineage (NCBI taxonomy): Eukaryota > Viridiplantae > Streptophyta > Magnoliopsida > Asterales > Asteraceae > Erigeron > Erigeron breviscapus. Next base: position 59,607,328 of record CM067171.1, on the reverse strand, counting down.
ATAAAAGTTTTGATGTACAAGTTCTTATATAAAAGTTTTGAATGTACAAGTTCTTATATAAAAGTTTTGATGTACAAGTTCTTATATAAAAGTTTTGAATGTACAAGTTCTTATATAAAAGTTTTGGAATGTACAAGTTCTTATATAAAAGTTTTGAATGTACAAGTTCTTATATAAAAGTTTTGAATGTACAAGTTCTTATATAAAAGTTTTGATGTACAAGTTCTTATATAAAAGTTTTGAATGTACAAGTTCTTATATAAAAGTTTTGATGTACAAGTTCTTATATAAAAGTTTTGAATGTACAAGTTCTTATATAAAAGTTTTGATGTACAAGTTCTTATATAAAAGTTTTGAATGTACAAGTTCTTATATAAAAGTTTTGATGTACAAGTTCTTATATAAAAGTTTTGAATGTACAAGTTCTTATATAAAAGTTTTGGAATGTACAAGTTCTTATATAAAAGTTTTGAATGTACAAGTTCTTATATAAAAGTTTTGAATGTACAAGTTCTTATATAAAAGTTTTGATGTACAAGTTCTTATATAAAAGTTTTGAATGTACAAGTTCTTATATAAAAGTTTTGATGTACAAGTTCTTATATAAAAGTTTTGAATGTACAAGTTCTTATATAAAAGTTTTGATGTACAAGTTCTTATATAAAAGTTTTGAATGTACAAGTTCTTATATAAAAGTTTTGGAATGTACAAGTTCTTATATAAAAGTTTTGAATGTACAAGTTCTTATATAAAAGTTTTGAATGTACAAGTTCTTATATAAAAGTTTTGATGTACAAGTTCTTATATAAAAGTTTTGAATGTACAAGTTCTTATATAAAAGTTTTGAATGTACAAGTTGCTTATATAGTTTGAATGTACAAGTTCTTATATAAAAGTTATAATATACTAAAAAGTTATATGAATGTACAAGTGCTTTATGCGTGGAATGTACAAGTTCTTATAGCACATAATAATTTTTACCATTTTTCATTTTAACCCCTGAACTTTCTATCTTTTAACTTTTGTCCCACATCAAAGTTTTCGTTTTTATTTTCTTGACACTAAATTTTTGGGTTCTCATGTTTTCATCAAATAACTTTCACATGGTTACGATTTTACTTTTAAACATTTGGTTTGACTATTTTTATCCGTCTTTTTTTATATATAACGTTTTTAATATATAATAACTTTCATTATCGTTACGTCTTACGATTTTACTTTTAAACATTTGGTTTTGACTATTTTTATCCGTCTTTTTTTATATATATATAACGTTTTTAATATATAATAACTTTCATTATCGTTACGTCTTACGTTCATGTAACATTTAAATCATTAATATAGTTATTGTTTATGTTTTTATACAAAAGTCTATACAAATTTACAAGTCTTTTATGCCTGAAATGTACAAGTTATTATATAAAAGTTATATGAATGTACAAGTGCTTTATGCGTGGAATGTACAAGTTCTTATAGCACATAATAATTTTTACCATTTTTCATTTTAACCCCTGAACTTTCTATCTTTTAACTTTTGTCCCACATCAAAGTTTTCGTTTTTATTTTCTTGACACTAAATTTTTGGGTTCTCATGTTTTCATCAAATAACTTTCACATGGTTACGATTTTACTTTTAAACATTTGGTTTGACTATTTTTATCCGTCTTTTTTTATATATAACGTTTTTAATATATAATAACTTTCATTATCGTTACATCTTACGATTTTACTTTTAAACATTTGGTTTGACTATTTTTATCCGTCTTTTTTTTATATATATAGTTATAACGTTTTTAATATATAATAACTTTCATTATCGTTACGTCTTACGTTCATGTAACATTTAAATCATTAATATAGTTATTGTTTATGTTTTTATACAAAAGTCTATACAAATTTACAAGTCTTTTATGCCTGAAATGTACAAGTTATTATATAAAAGTTATATGAATGTACAAGTGCTTTATGCGTGGAATGTACAAGTTCTTATAGCACATAATAATTTTTACCATTTTTCATTTTAACCCCTGAACTTTCTATCTTTTAACTTTTGTCCCACATCAAAGTTTTCGTTTTTATTTTCTTGACACTAAATTTTTGGGTTCTCATGTTTTCATCAAATAACTTTCACATGGTTACGATTTTACTTTTAAACATTTGGTTTTGACTATTTTTATCCGTTTTTTTATATATAACGTTTTTAATATATAATAACTTTCATTATCATTACGTCTTACGATTTTACTTTTAAACATTTGGTTTTGACTATTTTTATCCGTCTTTTTTATATATATAACGTTTTTAATATATAATAACTTTCATTATCGTTACGTCTTACGTTCATGTAACATTTAAATCATTAATATAGTTATTGTTTATGTTTTTATACAAAAGTCTATACAAATTTACAAGTCCTTTATGCTACAAGTTCTTATAGTACATAATAATTTTTACCATTTTTCATTTTAACCCCTGAACTTTCTATCTTTTAACTTTTGTCCCACATCAAAGTTTTCGTTTTTATTTTCTTGACACTAAATTTTTGGGTTCTCATGTTTTCATCAAATAACTTTCACATGGTTACGATTTTACTTTTAAACATTTGGTTTTGACTATTTTTATCCGCCTTTTTTTATATATAACGTTTTTAATATATAATAACTTTCATTATCGTTACATCTTACGATTTTACTTTTAAACATTTGGTTTGACTATTTTTATCCGTCTTTTTTTTTATATATATATAACGTTTTTAATATATAATAACTTTCACATGGTTACGATTTTACTTTTAAACATTTGGTTTTGACTATTTTTATCCGCCTTTTTTTATATATAACGTTTTTAATATATAATAACTTTCATTATCATTACGTCTTACGATTTTACTTTTAAACATTTGGTTTTGACTATTTTTATCCGCCTTTTTTTATATATAACGTTTTTAATATATAATAACTTTCATTATCGTTACGTCTTACGTTTTTATAACATATAATAATTTTTACCAATTTTTTCTATCTTTTAACTTTTGTCCCTACATCAAAGTTTTCGTTTTTATTTTCTTGACACTAAATTTTTGGGTTCTCATGTTTTCATCAAATAACTTTCACATGGTTACGATTTTACTTTTAAACATTTGGTTTGACTATTTTTATCCGTCTTTTTTATATGTATAACGTTTTTAGGGTTGTGGGGTGGGCGCGCCTTGGCCCTCTCTACTTCTTAAGTGGATCCGCCACTGTATATTACTATATATAAAAGTTATAGACCTCGTGATAAAAAGTCGTACTTTTGGGAGATTACATCTGTTACCTATTTATATCATTTACCCATTAACTCCTAATAAAAGAATACACTAACTTTTTTACATCAATTCCCTAAACTACTCGTCGCCGCTACCGCCAGTCGCCGCCACCACCACCGCTGCAACATTGCGTATGTATCATATGTATGTTTATATGCTAATATGCATGTATAAATCCTGGGAATTGGGAAATTGAGTTTGCATGTATTATATCTTATTATTGGCGAGGGCACCATAAACAGAACATTACATTTGACAAAACTATAGAGTTATGTCAATGCTAATTATTGGTTGATTATAATTGCTTTTCGTAAGTAATTTGGTTGTGTTGACCATTAAGCTACTTCAATTGGTGGATTCATGGGGTTTCATTTACAAGAGGGGGGTTTAATTTTTGGTTAGTTTTTGTGAGGTTTTTTTTGAGAGGCCACTATACAGTAGCCGAGCCATGGTTAAGACAATTGCATCTACCTTATAGTGAGTCTTATCAATGTATGGTGAGGTGGAGTTGTTGTCCAAAATGTGTCGTTTCAAAAAAACAAAAGATTTTGTTGTCTTCAATACGCAGTATTGAGGAATGATGAAATGAAATAGACTACTATAAGAAATTTGATTATATCAAAAGTTCAAAACCTTCTTTTTCAGAACGAATCAAAATTTGGTAGTCTTTTTACTCCCTTACGGGTGAGTTTCAAATCATAATTTTTTTAAAAATCTTCCATATTAAAAGTCTCGAGTCTTTAGTCCCAATTTAGACGGATTTTAATCTTTAGTTAGTTTTGGACTAAAAATGGTTTCAGTTTAAATTGATTTCATGCTATTTTTTAAATTTGAGTTCGAATATTTGACATAAAATTGGGTACAAAACTTTATCGTGTAGAAAGCATACTCCACAGCAACGCACGGGTACAAAAACTAGTAAAGCCTAATTGGCTAATTATCCCCGGGCAATGATATAGGCCTCTTAAATTAGTTGGGCCACCAACTTATGTCCGTTTGGTAATAACTAATAACTAATGATAAATCTAGAAAATTTTATCCATACATAATAAATATATTATTTTATTACACAGTGTATAACTGTATAAAATATGTATTGTTATCAATGGTAAAAGTAGTTGTAAAGTTATCACTCCCCATGTCTATTAATTATATATCTATATTACCAGTGGCAAAGCCAGGAATAATGTTTTGGATGAGCCAAAACTAAATAAAACTACAAATTGTTACATATAAATCGATGTTTCATAAATTTTTATATATAAATCCAGTATTATTAGGTTGTGGGGTGGGCGCCTTGGCCCTCTCTACTTCTTAAGTGGATCCGCCACTGTATATTACTATATATAAAAGTTATAGACCTCGTGATAAAAAGTCGTACTTTTGGGAGATTACATCTGTTACCTATTTATATCATTTACCCATTAACTCCTAATAAAAGAATACACTAACTTTTTTACATCAATTCCCTAAACTACTCGTCGCCGCTACCGCCAGTCGCCGCCACCACCACCGCTGCAACATTGCGTATGTATCATATGTATGTTTATATGCTAATATGCATGTATAAATCCTGGGAATTGGGAAATTGAGTTTGCATGTATTATATCTTATTATTGGCGAGGGCACCATAAACAGAACATTACATTTGACAAAACTATAGAGTTATGTCAATGCTAATTATTGGTTGATTATAATTGCTTTTCGTAAGTAATTTGGTTGTGTTGACCATTAAGCTACTTCAATTGGTGGATTCATGGGGTTTCATTTACAAGAGGGGGGTTTAATTTTTGGTTAGTTTTTGTGAGGTTTTTTTTGAGAGGCCACTATACAGTAGCCGAGCCATGGTTAAGACAATTGCATCTACCTTATAGTGAGTCTTATCAATGTATGGTGAGGTGGAGTTGTTGTCCAAAATGTGTCGTTTCAAAAAAACAAAAGATTTTGTTGTCTTCAATACGCAGTATTGAGGAATGATGAAATGAAATAGACTACTATAAGAAATTTGATTATATCAAAAGTTCAAAACCTTCTTTTTCAGAACGAATCAAAATTTGGTAGTCTTTTTACTCCCTTACGGGTGAGTTTCAAATCATAATTTTTTTAAAAATCTTCCATATTAAAAGTCTCGAGTCTTTAGTCCCAATTTAGACGGATTTTAATCTTTAGTTAGTTTTGGACTAAAAATGGTTTCAGTTTAAATTGATTTCATGCTATTTTTTAAATCAAATCTTGAATTGAGATTAAGATTGATTAAGAACTTGTATGTCATTCCAAGACTGAGACTATTTTTTTTTTAATACAGGTTATACATTTTGCCCAGTATGCAAGGTTTTGAAATTTATAGACTAGCAAAAGTTGTGCCTACACAATCCTTCAATTGAATACGATATTAGTTCCATGACTTCATCGGATCCTTGTTATGTTTTGGGCCTTTAGGGCAATCCTTATAGACTTTAAAGGGATGAATTACAGTGTATTGGGCTAAAATATGGCCTTTTTATCAACATTATTTATGGGTTTAATCGCAGCTGTTTGACTATCCTTTGGATGACAATTAACAAACGTAAAAATTGCTTTTGGTTATTGATTAATTCGTTCTTTAAAGGTTTTGCTAAACGCATTCCAAAGGCTCTAGTTGAGGTGCACTAAATAATTGTACGCTTATCATAAGATTTAAAATAAACTTTTAATATGAAATGTATAATCTTTTTATGCACGTTAAATGCATCTAGCATATTCTTTCAAAATAGTCAATGATTATGTCATTAGTATATATAAAATTAAAAATCTTTTTTACTTAATTAAGCAAATTTGTATACAACTTATTAAATCCAGATTTACCTACAAACAATCTCTTCATCACCGGGACTTTCCAACTTTTCGTCATAAAAAAATTAAATTCTTTTTGATAAAAACTAAATTATTATAGATAAATATGGAATCCATATTCCTTAATAGATTAATTAGAGATATATTGTACTAGATTACTAGATTTTAGACCCGTGTCCAACACTGGACACGGGGCTTACGATATTATCAATATTATATCTTCATACATTTAAGTTATAAAAGCTTATAATTTTAAAGATATACGGTTCCAAGTGTTATACTTTGCAAGTTGTAGTACAATAATCACAAGTTCGTCACTGTCATTATTAGCTGAGACATATTGATGGAATTGTTTGTCGTAGTCAAGGCACATGCTACAATAATTCCTCTATTATAGAATTTTTTGAAACCACTTGTACTCATAATGTGATATTATTATGAAAGATAATTAAGAATTAAAATATAAACAAACTTGTGATCATGTACTTGACATTCAAGTATATGTCTTTGATCATGATGCGGGCCCATAACACGAATAGGTTTATTTTCAATCACATGTCTTATGATATTTAGATAACAATTAGGATTGTTTTCATATTATTTGATAACAATTAGGACTCTTGATTTGAGTGACAATTGTAACTTTAAACATTAATACGCAAAACTAATATATGAAAAGGGAGAAAATTTTGTAACTTTTTGATTGAATGATAAATGAATCTTGAATGGAGTTCATATTGATTTGGATTTAGTATTCAAGTAACCCTCTGTTGTAAATCGTGCTTTGTTATATGATAGTCTCATGTTCTGTGATTCCTATTGTGTTTAGGATAAGAATGTTGTGATAGGTATTTAGAGTTCATATTGTGTTTATATTAAATATTAAATTAAATATTAATATTTATAATTTATAAAAATTTAATCTAATGTAATATTAAATTGGACGACATTATCAATATTGTATCGGGATACCAATGTACGACATTTATAGGTATCAATTTATAATATTTTATACGTATAAGCTAATATTTATCTTTAGTCATGTAGTCGACATTGATATTTTTATGTGTAAATCTATATTTGTTTATATAATGGATGTGATTACGCGGATTGTTTATAACATTTTAAAGATAAGATAAATTATTAAATATATAAATTTAAATGTAAAAATGTAAGTAAAAACAAATTTAAAAGAATATATATATATAGAACATTGAACACATATATTGTATTTCATCTTTTGAAATAATTGTTTGTAGACAATATTTCATATGTTAGAAATTTTTTTAATTAATTAAATGATTAAAATTTTTTTAAAATTCTTCTCAAGTTGATGGCTAAAAATAAATATAAATTAAGTATTCAGGGTTAAAAAGTGTAAATTATTGATGGAAAACAAAAAGTGTAAATTAATGAGACTTTTTCTACAAATATTAATATAATAATATATTTGGATAATGATTATTAGGATTTTTATTTTATAATTAAAGTAAATGATGACATAAGCGGGAGTCAATTTGATTGGTTAATAAGTCATTAGTTCAACTGTCTTATAGTATATATAAGATGAGATTATTGCTTGAAGAACAAGCCAGTATTGTAATATAAATATGAGCCTCTGTATGAGATGAATAATAGAACTCTCCATTCTCTCTATATTATTTTCTTCTTTATTGTTCTATTTCTTTAGTTTTACAACATAAATCATATTATCTTCTTTTTTTTTCTTCTTGAAAAGTAAAATTCATTCACATTTTTATTACTACTCCGCAATTATAGAGTAATACCATATTACAACATTACATTATATTAAAATAATTCTAATCTTTCCAACTAATCGTCCATTGTCTTAGTCGACTTTTGTACCATAAAAAACCAATAGCCTTTATATCTTGAAAAAACACTTATCATGATAACCGTTTGTTGCTCAAATATCTTCTCATTTCTAGCCTTCCATAAGCACCAACAAGTGACAAAAACAATTCCTTTGAAAATCTTTCTCTCTTTCTTTTTCAAACCAACACTTCGTCTGATTAATTATACTCTTAAAAATAAATAATGTATATTTAGATCTTTTAAAAGTAGACCAAAATAAACGAACTTTCTATAAAGCCGGATATTTATATCGATGGCAGATAATTCTTCTCGTGTAAGTATTCTGTGTGCCCAAAGTACCTATCTTTTCCATAGCATCCTTATATCGATGGTAGATATTTTCTCTCGTGCAAATACTATGTTTCATGAATAAATAAGCTATAAGAAAAGTTTTAGGATGAAGACTTGATGCTACAACTGTTTAATGTTTCAATGATAAATATAAAAAACCTTATATATCTATCTTTGTTCTAATGATGATTTATAGAGAAGAGGATGTTGCCAATGAGGTTGATGGCTCACTGGTAAGATTTTTGATCTTTTGATATTCCATAAGGATTCAAATCTCACTTTTTTTTCTATATATAAAGATGGATTATTTGAGTATTTATAAAAAAATCAAGTTAACCAACATAAAACTTTAGATGTTTACATTTGCATTAGTGTTGTTCCAAGATATCATAATACACATTTAAACTTGTTTTTACATAAAGATCGTTTCTTGGTTTCGTGGTTATATTCCACCCATGCTTAAGAAGGGCTAACAAGATCAAGCTCAGCTTCTACAACACTTACTATATATGGAGGTACTTACACTTTCTAGCTATATATCATTACATAAACAGTAAAAATGTTAAAGGTTGCTAAAGGTGTAGGCAGTAGGCGTTGTGGCTAAGAATGAATATAAAATCTGAAAACCCGCAACTCGGCCCACACCTGCCCGAATCCGCCCTGGGTTAGATTTTGTTGCTTTGTCGGGTTTCGGGCCGGAGCCAAACCTGCCCGAACTTCCCCGCCCCGTCCGAAAGAGTAACGAGCTGGGTTACGAGTTTGGTTTTGTTGCTTTGCCAGGTCCCGGGTTTGCACGAGTCGAGCCGAGTTCTGGCTACAATGAGCCATATCATATTATCCATTAAGAAAAATATATTATTGATAAATTTGAATTCTAATTTTATAAGTGAAAATGTTATATATAACAAAGAAAATTATATTTTTGATACCTGAAGTCGTTAAAATTTCCACTTATTGTCTCTAAGTGAGAAAACTACAAATAATATCAAGAAACTGGTTATTTTTTTTTCCATTTTTGATACTCTCACGTGTTGGTCACGTGGGGACGTTAACGGAAAAATAAACGGCGTATGTGTTTGGTGTCAAAAATGGGAAAGAAATAACCAACTTCTTGATATATGTATATTTTTTCACCTAGAGAGTATAAGTGAAAATTTTGACAACTTTAGCTACCAAAAATATAATCTTTATCTTTATATATACTAAAAGACAACTGACCTAATAGCTTATTAACCAATCATAGCTCTCGATTTTATCAAATTGGAAATTGATGATGTCATTATTAATTTAATAATAAATCAAAAATCCTAATAATCATTATCCAAATATATTAGTATATTATATTTATATTAATATTTGTAGAAAAAATCTCACTAATTTACACTTTTTTGTTTTCCATCAATAATTTATACTTTTTACCCTCACAAAATACTTAATTTATAATATTACAATTTGTAGTTATCAACCTTCACTAAATACTTAATTTATATATATTACAAGTTGTAGTTATCAACTTGAGAATTTTATTTTAGATTTTCATCATTTAATTAATTTAAAAAAATTCAACATTTTATTTCTAATTTTTTTCTTTATATATACTAAAAGACAACTGACCTAATAGCTTATTAACCAATCATAGCTCTCGATTTTATCAAATTGGAAATTGATGATGTCATTATTAATTTAATAATAAATCAAAAATCCTAATAATCATTATCCAAATATATTAGTATATTATCTTTATATATACTAAAAGACAACTGACCTAATAGCTTATTAACCAATCATAGCTCTCGATTTTATCAAATTGGAAATTGATGATGTCATTATTAATTTAATAATAAATCAAAAATCCTAATAATCATTATCCAAATATATTAGTATATTATATTTATATTAATATTTGTAGAAAAAATCTCACTAATTTACACTTTTTAACCATTAATTCCAATATAATAGATAAAAAATAATAGCTAATACATATCCAATAGAATAATGGATAATATAAGCATACATCGCTGACATACAAGGGTGATCCTGGCTATAAGTAATATCATTGGTCTTACATAAAACAACGCGTTTTGGGCGCATTGGCTGTGGATGAGGGGAGAACTCCACAGTTAAGCGTGCTCGGGCGGCAGCAATGCCAAATGGGTGACCCTTCTGAAATGTTTGCCCGAGCAACCAGAAACAAAGCCGTGAGCGGCAAAGCGGACAATATTGTGTTGTGGTAAGGCGGGGTGTTACAAGTGGTATCAGAGCAACCCTTGGGATTGTCGGGAGTGTATGGCGCACTTGCATAACTCAACGAGGACGTTGAGTTGTGTTGAGGGGGTGTAAAAGCATACATCGCTGACATACAATGGTGATCCTGTCTATAAGTAATATCATTGGCCTTACATAAAACAACGCGTTTTGGGCGCATTGGCTGTGGATGAGGGGAGAACTCCACAGTTAAGCGTGCTCGGGCGGCAGCAATGCCAAATGGGTGACCCTTCTGAAAGTTTGCCCGAGCAACCAGAAACAAAGCCGTGAGCGGCAAAGCGGACAATATTGTGTTGTGGTAAGGCAGATGTTACATATTATATATCATAATTATACGTTCTATCATATAAATATAAAATTAATTTCTAAAAAATAAATAAAATTTAATGTAAATATATTAAGATTTTAAAAGTAATTGTACTATTATTCTTCATATACGAAAAATAAAACATGTAAAAATGTAATCTTTAAACACATATAACATTGTCATATTCTAATTGAAATATTTAGAATATGTTTCATATAAAAATAAGATATAAGTTTTAAAAGTGTAGAATAAAATGTAATATCACTTGTGTAACAATAATTCAAATAAAATGATAGTGACCTATTATGATTTTTTAATATTCAAATATCGCTAAGTATGTCACAATCTACAACTATGATGGACATATTATGATTTTGTAATATTCAAATATCGTTATGTATGTCATAGTAAACAACTTCGAAGAACATATTTTAAAAAATATTTTACTATAAAACTCAAAGTTTTATAATATTTTTCAATTTTTTGTTACCAAAAATTGTGAACTAAATTTTAAATCATAATAAACTAACATCTAATATTGATAAAATTATAAGCCCATGTATTTGACACGGGCCTAAAATCTAGTTTTCTAAATAACACGTGTATTGACACATGCTATACACATTCCTGAATGTAATTATAATTACATACGATTGATTTGTGTACAGAAAATATATAATATAACTTTACATGCATTTCACATCTCGAATGGTATAATAAATTAAAGTTTTTATAACTTAAAGACATGTATCATTATTCAAAAAATTTAAAACGTTGTATCAATATGGCAATAGCCCAGTGGTACCCGTCACTTATGATGCTTAAGGCCCACAGGAGAAGTCTTAAATGACGAGGGTTCGATCCTTGGGGATGCTCATATCCTGTGGGAATTAAGTGGAGGTGTTTCACCGGCACCCAAAGCCTTACGGGGTGGTATAGGTGGGTATCCAAGCTAAGGGATACCGGGGGCAGGGTCCCTTCCTTCAACCCTTTTTTTTTAATATTTAAAACGTCGAGGATGTTGTTTCAATGAAACTTTCCATTTAATATATATATAGTCCTACATTAATTTAATGGAATATTAGAACATAATTTCTCATCATATTACTTAAATTTATTATATTATATATATAATAATTGATGAAACCTTAATTATAGTAAACTTTGAGTTTTTTTATTTTATTTTGGCCAAATAATTAAATTTTATTACTTAAATGATAGAAGTATTCATGTTTTCTTTCCTATTTTACACAAATTTTGTCTCCTCTTTGCTTTCTTAGTCCTTTGCACATTTTATATGCTTTTTTTCATCGCATGTAACAAACACCAGTAACAGCCACAACCGCATCAAGAACAAACGTGAATAAAAAAAATAAGGTAAAGATGATCAAAACTTAAACAAAATAATAACCAAACACTCGATGATGTCGTTAGATTAACCAAAACTACACTTTTGTAATCAATAATAAATCTGCTATCAATTCATTTTATTTTTATAGAAGAAGACAAAGATGTTAAGTACCTAAACTGCTAAACATTCCCCAATTCTTTAAATTAACCATTAAACATTAGAACAAGAGACATAATAATAATATAGAAAGTAAGAAAGTGTCATTATTATATATATCCCCCAATCTCTACGGTTAAAGATCACCAAAGACAAACACACTTGTATAAAAAAAGAAAAATACCTTTTGGACTTCTTTACGGCCATTGCTTACTTCCAAAATAAATACTTATTTTTATGGGAAATGATTAATCCTCTTAACTAAAAATCCTCTTAACGAGAAATGATTAATTCTCCTAACTAAAAATCCTCTTAACTTTTAGATGAGGACAGACATGTGAAAAAATCAGGGAAGAATTAGGAAGAGAAATAGTGGTATCCACATGTCACCATCTAAAGCTATTAGGATGATTTTTAGGCTAATTTTTTAGGAGGATAAATCATTTTCCTATTTTATATTCATATATTCATTAATAGAAAGTCTCTTTCATTTACAACACAACTATCTTATTCTATTCGTCTATGTATGTATCATCAAAATCATTGAAGTTGACTTGTTACTTTTTTTTTACCAATAAAGCAATCATTTTTCTTAGATAATTCCAGCATTTTATCATTTCTCAAACCTACCCACTTAATATCTTTAAGTGGGCATTTCATATATTTACATGATTTTGTGTAATTCTTGAAAAAGTTTTGTTTCTTTTCACACTTTTACCATATAAAGATTTATGGGTATGGTATTTTATTGAGTTCACTTGAGGTTTCTTGAATTGGGTATTCAGGTTTTTGGCAAAGTTCTAATCTTTTCCTAAAATCTGGAAAAGGGTAGGATTTTTCCCCCCAAAAAAAACTGGAAACACTTATTGGTTTATATAACAATGGTTAGTATAAAGGAGATTTTAGCAAACAAGATAGTGGTAGGACTTGTATTGGGGCAGATTCTTTCTCTTTTGATTACTTCAACTGGATTTTCATCATCTGAGCTTGCTAGAAGAGGTTTTTTCTGTTTGTGTTTGAATCATTTTGTTTCCATTTATATTAACTTCATCTCTTTTTTGGTATTTTTCCATTAGTAGTACCAAAATTGAGGTTCTTGAATTTACCTGTTCTTGGTCAAAAGGATTGTTTTGTTCTGTTTTTTTTTTTTTTTTTTTTCCAGAAAAGTGATAATATTGAATTGTGCATAAAAGGGGAGTTTTGTTGTTTGATAAGAAAACATCCTTTTTTGGTTATTAAAGGCTACCACACATGTGTTTTTATCTTTATTTTATTATGTGGAAAGTCAAGGTATTTGATGCTGTAAGTTGTAAATTACTTTGCTTTATGCTTTAGTTTATGATTAAATTTTGAGTGATTTTTTTAACCACCTTACCTGGCTTTTCATTGCACTTAACTATCATTCTTGTAAAAAAAGCCAAAATAAGCCTTAGTATAACTTGCAAGAAATAGCTATTTTGGAAACAATGAGATTTGTGAATTTTAAAACTTTCTATACAAAATTACTCAGTTTGCAAGTTATAGTGTTACTTTTTGTATGTTTGCTGGTTGCAACTTGCAACCTAGTTGTCTGAAGTTATAAGATACAAAGTGAATGTTATTTGTGGTATTTGTCCTAATTTAGCTTTGCATGTTGGAACGTAGGAATCAATGCACCTACTTCACAGTCTTTAGCAAACTATGTGATGTTAGCGATTGTGTATGGCGGAATACTAATATACCGGAAAAGTGGGCTTAAGGTTAGTTATCTACTTATCTTCGATGTATAATTTCTCATTATGATTGTTAAAGTGAGCAATTTATTCACTTTTGTTATTACTTATTACATACATTCTAAGAGGCTAATGCGAGCTTGTTATCAGAGGTAGCAATTTCAATCCGTTTACTTACGATTGGTCAATATGGGTTCTGCATTATTTCAAACGCGTCAAACAAGAAATGTAGTAAAAGAGGCCATTTGGATGGGTCAATTTAGTTGAAAGTCACCAATGTCTAGTTTGAATGCATACAGTCTTTAAAATCATTCAATTGATATTATCGTTATAATGTTTTTTCACTCCAAAACCGTTATGACCCAGTACCCAACCCCCATATCTTGTCACCTCTACCTGTTACTGTCTGGTTTTGGTGTGTTCACTTTTTTGCTCAAGTAGTTATCATTTGACGGAATTTCTATTCCATTTCTAATACTTTTGCAGGCAAGATGGTATTATTATTTACTTCTTGGACTAGTCGATGTAGAGGCAAATTATCTTGGTAAGTATTTTGCAACTAGAATGATTAGTTTCCCTTGCTTGGTCTATGTATGTTGACTATCTGTTTTCACTGCTAACAATTTAAAGCTTTTATTTATCTGCATTCACTTTGATTTTAGTTTCATCTTTAGACATTGATACAAGATGTGGTCAAGTGGGATGTACATCTCAGATATGTTGATTTTTCTTCCTTTTGATGAACAGTGGTGAAAGCGTATCAGTACACATCTATAACGAGTATTATGCTGCTCGATTGTTGGTCAATTCCCTCTGTCATACTGCTCACTTGGCTCTTCCTGAAGACAAGATACAGGTTCAAGAAAATAGCTGGTGTTTCCATCTGTATTGCTGGTCTTGTGCTTGTTATTTTCTCAGATGTTCATGCAGCAGATCGGTCACGTGAGTATACTGTCGTACACAAACCAAAGTTTGTACTTATTTTAAGTTTTTTTCATTCTTTATTCAAATTACATTCTCAGAAAGTGGGAGCAGCCCTATTAAAGGAGACTTTCTGGTGGTTGCTGGGGCTACACTTTATGCTGTCAGCAACGTTAGTGAGGTGAGCAATGTTGACTTGTCATGATATGCTGATTAAATGTATTTACCAAAGCCAACTTCATGACTTATTGTGTTAATATTAATCTTCGTTCATTGTGCAGGAGTTCTTTGTGAAAACAGCTGATAGGATTGAACTCATGGCAATGTTGGGGTTCTTTGGTGCAATTATTAGTGGTATTCAGATGTATCCTTGCTCGTATCAATAAGCCCTCTATAATCTATATGTATAGCTAAAATTCATTTTAGATCATGTATTAATATGATTGATACATGATTTAGTATATAACCTAGATGGCATACTCAAATTGGAAATTGAGGATCGTGCACATACTCACATGTGTTATCCTTAAAATATTACATAGAAGCATACTTGAGCGAGAGGAACTCAGGTCCATCCACTGGACTTCAGGAGCAGTAATTTCTTTGTCCCTTTCTCTATATATCCATACATACATGCACACATACATGTTTATATTATTAGGATGTATACTGTTAGGCCTAAATTGGAATCATGTTTTCGATATAGCATAACACTATGGTTGTCGGTTTATAATGGTTCTCTTAACTCTTAAGGGTGGAGTTATCCCGGGATTCAATTTGTTCATGGAGGTATTATGAGTGTTTTTGAAATTATGTTATACATATAAGTACTATTGTATGTATGAGCTTATGAGATATTTTATATACCACTAAAATTGCAACAGTTCTTTTTCTGCATGAAGTTTTCCTAGTCAAGGATACTTATTTGTCCATGGATGTTACTACAATTAATTTATATTTGTTTTTGAAATGGAATTGTAGATATTTAATAAATATTTCTTGAATGACAAAATGACATCCATCATGATGTTTTCTTTGTGTATCGAATTCTAATCTTATCTGTTTTCCGTGTTTGACTTATAGTTGCTTCCCTATACCGGATTTGCAGCAGCGATGTTTCTATTTTACTCGGGTGTCCCTGTTTTGCTAAAGGTAGTGACTACATTATAACATGATGCCTCATGTATGGAAGGTTTCAAGTTGCACAAACGTTTTTGCTCATTGTTGTCTATAATTGATATTAACGGTTTAAATTGGCATGATATTTTATATTATCATCCTTGGTAATTCTTCAATTTACATATATCTTATGTCTGTTCTTGTTAATTTGAGTGCAGATGAGTGGATCTACAATGCTGAATCTGTCTTTGCTGACTTCTGACATGTGGTCGGTCTTGATACGTATATTTGCATATCATGAAAAGGTTTATAAAATCGTGAAGTTTAAACGATTATTTGGAGTATTTGTAAACAGAATTTGAACATGTTACTTGATAGGGTCAATTAGTATCCAGTGGTAACTTTAACTTTTACTTGAACTTTGATCATCAGGTTGATTGGATGTATTTCGTAGCCTTTGCTGCTGTTGCTGTCGGGCTCATTGTTTATTCAGGGTACCTGTTCCATTTCCTTACAAACTCAATTAAGAAATGTTCTTTTTCACATTCAATGCACGAAAGGCGTTCAATAGAATGTTTGACTAATAGTTAGATGTCTAAAACTTGAATAAAGAAACAATAGAAATTTTGCACACTGGGTAATTCCTAAGGATGACAAATATTGACAATAGCATATTGGATATTTTAACTTTAGAATGGTTAAATGAAAGAATCGCAGAGAACTTTATGTCCAATAAAAAAAATTATGGTTCGACTAAATATGTACTTTTAAGCAAATGTTGAGTGTTTGTCATATATTACTGTAGGTTCGACAAAGAAAACCATGATGAAGTTGCAGATGAAGCAGACCAAAACAGATACTTAGATGAAGAAGCCGGTGTTGCTAGTAGCAGTAGCAAGTATGAGTCTGCTACCACAAGCAGTAATTACAATACAGAGGTCAAGAAGATTTGATCTGGGAGATAGAAACAAAGTATTCTGATGCTGAACAACATTATTAGCCTCGTATTTTTAATTCTTTATATTAACGAACTAGAGAAATCATAATTGAAATAGGAATCAAAGTGTATTTATCACTTGAACACAGATGCGTAATTGTTAACAAGAAAAAAAAAAACTTGCATTTTATTGCGACAACTTAGCATAGATCAACAAACTCGAGTCAGCCTATCAGCTACATTTTATTCAAGTAAACCTCAAATTCACAAGGGAAAGAACATTTAACACTATTCATTTCTTTATTCTGGATCTATTATAAACCACACTGCTGAAATTTCAGCAGGCACTTTATCCTTAAACTTTCATTCCATTTGCCTAGTTGCATCAGCCCGAGTCTTGGTTAGCCGTTTGCGCCTTGCTCTGGGAAACAAAAGCTGTTGGATCTGCTTTTCCGCAGCTGTTTCTGATGTTGCCTGCAGGTTAACCATTTATTTTTGTGGGTCCAATTTATATTATGTAAAAAAAAGGGATATGACTGTTGATTTCATTTACTTGGCGTGAAGACAACTAGTAAAATAAATGGCATCTAACTAACCAAAAAGTTGCAAGATATATGTGATTATTACCCGAATCTTGAAGGGAAAACGATGAGTTCGAACTTCATGCCCAGTGAAAAGTCTAACATCCATGCCAAGACTATCAACACCAATTATATTTGCTTCCTAGAGTAGACAAGATTAGGTACACTCAAAAGAGGGGCAAGAAGACTTCATGTTTACAGTTTTATATTTAACCAACAGTTCTGATAATATAAATTTCATAATTGACGCAGAAAAAAGAAGTTATCACCTCAACATGAAATCCGTTCTTTTTGCACAGAGATCGAAGTGCAACATTACAGTCCATTGTATGGTCCCCGAAATGTGCAATGATATCGGGAATTGAATGTACAAGAATATCAGGTTCAGCGTCTCTAAAATCTTGTATATTTACTGAGGACTGTAAAAAGTAAAACATATACATAGTTAAAACAAAAAACCCGTCAATAATGACAAAACTAAGAAATCTTGTACACAACGATTTTTTTTATCGGCGCTCCGCTGTGAGGTTGTATTTTCAAATCTTTCACAACTTGGAAAAAGTCGAAGCCCAAGAATGAAATTAAAAACAAATTCAAGATTGGAAAAGGGATGTTAAAATCAAGTTAGGGTTGAAAGTAAAAGTCAGATTAAACTTAAGGGGTAAAACGTGGAATCATGGGAAAGTAGCGGGGCTGAGTGAAAATTCTGAAATGGGATAGAAACGACGTTGTTTCTCTTCTCTTTTGTGTGTTATATATATATATATATATATATATAAAGGGAAAAACTGTAAACATGCCTGAACACCATACACGGAGAACAACTCTATTCTCATGACTTCCAATCTGTAAAAAATTGAGGCATTGCAGCTTGATTCTTCATCTGCACAAGATAAAGTAATTAGTTAAGTAAAAGACGATACGTGAGATGAAATTATAAGTCTTCTAGATAGGTTAGAGAAGGGATAGATCAAAGCATCTATTTTCCCCTTAAATATACAGTTTTGTAGTAGTGGTATGACACAAATTATCCAAAATCGATTTTGACCCCAGAACGATCATGAAAGTGGAACTTATTCACCCAAACTTTAAAACTGCTTGTTGCAACTTAAAAAAATTCCAAAAGCCGCACTGCAATGTATCCCGAGGCATCAATATCACTTTACAAAAACAGCAATCTAGGCGAAACCTTTGACTTGAGGTCAAGGTATAGGTTTGTGAATTGATTTGTGGTAAAAAAGAAAGTATCTCCACTTTGGTAAAAGAATGTGGAGAAAAAGCGCAAATATGGGATGGCAACGGGTCGGGTATGGGCCGGGTTTAAGTAATCCCGGACCCGGACACGATTAAGAATCTCCGTCCCAAACCCGGACCCGGACCCGACGGGTCCCCGTTTACTTACTAACCGTCGG
Source organism: Erigeron breviscapus (assembly GCA_034093135.1). Taxonomy (NCBI): domain Eukaryota; kingdom Viridiplantae; phylum Streptophyta; class Magnoliopsida; order Asterales; family Asteraceae; genus Erigeron; species Erigeron breviscapus. Next base: position 59,588,262 of record CM067171.1, on the reverse strand, counting down.
GTAACGGGTATCCCCACGGGTAATCGGGGATCCACTAATTTTTTCCTTTTTTTTCAAATCACCTTGTTTTTTACAGTATTTTTTTTTTATGTACAAAAGTTTGTTTCAGGAGCTAAAGTAACTTTTAGAAAAGAAGGAAAACACTTGATGACCTTAAGGTCTCAGGTTCGATCCCCGCTTGGCACAAAAAATAATTCCTTTAAGGTACCCGTTACCAATGAAGCCTAGACCCACATGTGAAGTTTAAATACGCGGGTTCGATCCTTCGGGGTGCCCAGATCATGTGGGGATTAGGATGGAGGTATTGTACCGGCATCATATGGCTCATATGGGGTGAGTCGATGGGTATCCAATTGTGGTACCGGGGTTAGGGTTCCCTCCATTACCCTTTTTTCATTATATGTCCATTAATACTAATAAAATGATACAGTAGCATGAACGATTCAATGAAACATTAGAAATTTAACAATCCTTGACATTTGAGAAAACTTACTTACTGATTTTGATAATAAACATATTATTATAGATAATATATTATTATATAAATATATACGGGTCGGGTATACGGGTTCGGGGCGGGTTTCGGGTATACGGGTCGGGTTCGCGGGTTTTCATTTAAAACCGTCCCCGGACCCCTTAAGAAAGTTAAAATCATCCCCATACCCGGCCCTAGACCCGCATACCCGGACCCGAACCCGGCCCAAAAATGAAGTAAATGCAAAACCTTTCCAGTTGTGGTCATAGTCATCACCATCTTCAACACTGAAGAGCCTCCGTAGATATAACTCTTCGTCAACATAAGAAGGACTGAGGCATCCCATAACCGAAACCCCATTTGAGGGATGGTCCATCTTTCTAGAATACTCCATATTAGAGGCCTACAAGAGAAGTGGATATTATGAACTTTAAGAAATCGCATAGGTAAAACAGACTGGTTGGGTAAGGGTTCTGAATGGCTTCAAGTCAAAACATAGATTTTAAGTACATATCAAAACGGGATAGGCCAGTTTATGAACAAGTAATGCATCACGATTACAAACTAAACAAAACTGGTAAAATAGTAATCTAAATCTTTGAATAAAGTTTTTAGGAGGTTGATGTCATAAACTACACCTTGGGCAACTTTCGACCCGTGGTGGTACCCATTTGACCCTTTTTTCTTAAGCAACTTTTTTTTTGTTAATTTGTTAGCGAAAGAAATATAACTCACATCAACCCATTCGAATAAGTATGTGAGTCAACATTACCACATGTTCAATTTGCTTTACTAATGCAATATGCAGAACAGAATAAACGTGCTTTTGAAAGGAGCATATCACCTTTGTCAAACACTTGGCAAAATAAATGGGGTGAACCCCAGCAGAAGCAATTGGTATACCCCACTCCATAAAGCTACCCAACATATCAGGCCCCTCATCCTAATACAAACAAAAAATAAAATATCTAGAAATGGTGCTGATATATAACAGTGTAAACATATAATAGCGTACGGTAGTTGTATCATTACCTCATAGTAATCATCAAAGATAGGAATGTCATCAACAGAGTTATCAGAAATATGACTCTCAGGAGCAGATAACAGTTGATTCTCGAAAAGTGGCAGGTCCATTCCAAACAAGACATTCTGAAGATATGCACCTATATATGTATTAATAATATAGAAGAAGAAGACATAGGGTCCACTGAAAAATTTGAACATTTCCGTTGTACAATTGAAAGCTAAGATTAGTGGAAGGGGGAAGGGATGTGCATTTTGGAACTGATTATGATATTGAATTAGCAAAATCAGATAACTGCAATGTGATGTATGAGATGGTATCTGCATGTGCTTCTGCCATTTCATCTCGCAACTTCTAATAGTTGTTTAATGAGTACCAAATCCTTGTCCTAAAGTTATAGACCAAACGACCGAAAGTAGATTCCTATATATTGTCACATACTAAGATATCATATAGGACAAATGAATAGAAGAATACTTTTCATCAGCTATTTGTTAACATTTTTGAAAAAGAATATCATTTAACCTTTTAATCTTTATACCCTTTCATAGTATTAGTAATAATCTAATGTGGGTAAAGTAAATATTGACTTTTACCGAAACAGGTAAGAAACTGACTATCCAAACAATAAAAACCGATTAATATGACTTTATGTAACAACAATCAAATAATAAGTTTTATGATGCAAATCCAAACACCTATTGAGGTTAAACTGGAACTTAGATCTTACAACTGGGTTACTTGCTTCAGGATCTTGCATGATGTTTGTATCATCAGGGACTCGGAAGTATATATCTGGTAATACAGGGGAGGAATAAAATGAAGACTTACGTACTAACTGGGAAAAATAACTCATTATCTCCATCTGGTAAATAAGGTGATAAGTCATACCTCCTCCATCATCAATTACATACGGATATTCTGCCCACGAGATGTGCTCATGTGGTTCAGAGTGTATAGTACCAGGGAATATCAACAGGGCACTGCTGTTAGCCTAAAACAACAACACTAGATTATAAATGCTGAACAGACTCACGACAGCATGAAGAATGCTCACGATAGCATGAAAAATGCTCAGGCCTTGGGTAACAGATCATAAGGGGTTGGGTGGGAACACTTTTTTTTTCCAGCCTAGGTTGAAAACGGGCTGGGACAGTTTGCTTAACCAGCCCAAAACGACCATAGGTTGAGTAACGTGTCAAAACAGGTTCACGTGTCCGGCCATTTTTATTACGGGTCAAAACGGGTCAGGTTGAGTTGGTTCAATTGCAAACACTCTTTTTTGGTCCATTTTCTCAAAAAAGTTATGAATGTTTAATGCATTAATTTAAAATCAATCAAACAACGTTACTTCATTGAAGAATCTAATTTCTCCAAAATATGATTTAAGAGGTTGTATGCATTAAAAGTAGAATTATGATGACCTGTAATCTGTTTCTCATTCACCTTACAGGTAGAGTAATTAGTTTGACTCATTTGAGATAAGACAACCAAAATCAACCCCTTCATAGGTAAATTGGTCAAAATAGAATCTCTATAAAAAATTGTTAAAAAAGATTGAACAAACCTCAACAGTTGTTTTTGCAATCTCTGCACCAGTCAGTTTAGTTTCACGAACTCTTTTACTATTTTTGACTTCTTCAAGTGGATGATATCCATTCTTTGAGACATAACTAGATGATTCCGGGACTGAATCTGGATAATCTGCAGCAACTGAAACTCTGGACATGCAATTTTTACGACCAATATGCCACCAACTAAATTGGGAATCTCCAAGAAACGTATTCTTGTATCTGAATCTAGATAAATTGAAATAACCAACTTAGTGCTATTCATTTCAAGCATTTAACATTGCATTTTTGTAAAAATAGTGTAAGCATATACCTTGATTCAAAATTATCCGAAGCTTTTGGGATCTCCGGAGATCTCGTCCAATTGCTAGTGACTCCATAAGATGTAGAGCAACCAACACCCTCAGAATGACAAAAACCGCAGGATGAAGGACCTATAATACCCAATATTAAGCACAGTAAGGATCATATAAACCGCAACTTCTAGCTGACTACGTAGCCCAAATTTAATGAAATTACCAAATAAATGCTCATTTTTACTTTTTTAGCAATAAGAAATCAAATGACTATCTTTTTCTAAAATGTTATACTCAATTACTGAGTTAAACATTTATCATTCATATAAAGAAACCGTCATTGCACAATTCACAGTAACTCAAGTGTGTTCACAAACAATGCATACTTTCGTGTTGAGTAATGCTCTATCTCCTAAAACCTTATTCCTGACAGACACTGTATGCAAAAAAAGTCAACATTTGCATACATTTTAAACAAGCGTCCACTTTAAAAGATCGGTAGGAACAAGTTTATAAGTACTCTTAGGGATTTCCTGATTAACTTTTGGCAGGGTAAACATTCATGGGCTAATTCAAAATACCACATTTTCTTGATCTTTAATTAGGGTTCTAATCTTGGAACACATAATTCAAAGACTTTACCCAAAACAACTAAAAGGGTATCTAGAAAACCAAAAAGGGTGTCCAAAAAACCTTAAATTTATAAAGCATCTAGCTACCAAATTCCACAGCAGCAGAATAACAACCACCATACCCAATCCCGCCTGGAGCTACTAAACTAAAGATTTCACAAATAAATTCCATATATGATCAAAAAGGTCAAATGGGTGTCCTATAAAACTAACAATAATACAATTAATCAAAAATTCCATATATGATCAAAAAGGTCAAATGGGTGTCCTATAAAACTAACAATAATACAATTAATTAAAAAGTATAGAGTGATCAAAAGCTGCATGTAAAATACTAAAAAAAGAAAAAAAAGAAGAAGGTGAAGATACCAATGAAAATAAGCTGAGGTGATGCAATCACCATAAGGCTTGATGATTTATGGGTATTTGACTACAAGTTTAATGTAAAAATGATAAGTTTCATGATTATTTGTCAATAAAGCTGCAAACTTTCTGCAAGATTTTGTGTTTGTTTTTGTTTGTATTTGATGTGAAATATACAGAGCAATTAGCAGCAGTCTTTTTCTAGACAAAGCGACTTATTCAACCCACTTGGTGAAAAAAGTTCAATTTTTTGTGTAAATATACAAGTCTTGATGCAGCGAGTACAAGTGTTAATGGAAAGAGAATACTGAGAGTATATAATTGTATTTTTGGATTTTTTGGTTGGTTGGTTAATAATTTTGAAGGTTTATCATTTCGGATAAAGATTTGTTTTTTTGTTACGAGAAAAAGTGCACAATATTGATTTTTAAAGCTCTGTATGCTAATAAATAGTGTCTAAAAATAATGTTGTTGAATGGATAATCTGACTTGTTATCGGGTAATCCGGTCACGATAAATATGTAGAAAAATAATCACGTAACACTATGACTAAATAAACATAAGTTTGTCATAAATCTTCGACCTTTGTTTTTATATTGCATGTTTTCCACCATCACACTATCGTGTGTACAGAAGGATTTCTCTAATAACAATTGTAAGTGCAGCTAGGGGTTGAGTATTGTAAAACAAGTATTAAAGTAAAACAACTAAAACAAGATCTTGACCCTTAGATCATGATTAAATTGATGCACGAAGATTCACGAAACAATTGATGTACGATGATTTTCATGATGCACGGTGATTATCACTGGAAAAATACCTATTGTTTTATTTGTTTTACTTTAATAATTGTTTTATTTTACCTAAAACCGTGTTACATATATAAGTGATGTTCAACGAATCGAATAGTGTATATAGTGGGTCATACTTATAAGATGTATTGTCATAGGTAGTGCCGTAGTGGTTGCCGGATGGTATGTCTGACTGAGATAAGGAATGGAAAGTCCAACGCCATTCAGTTCAAAAAAGTGTATCTGGTTTGATCATCACTTTTATAAAATGGTTGGAGGTTTTTTTGGAAATAACATCTCAACTTTCGGGTAGGATAAGACTATTTATATCTCATTTCCCCAATTTTTGTGGAAGAGGGGATCGATAGGGTTTTTTTTTTTTTTTTTAGATTGAGCAAAGTTACAAAGTAGAATTTGATATCGACTTGATTTAATTTGATATGGGCTTGAGTAGATTGATTAAATATGAAACAAGCCCAGGCTCTCATGTAGACTATCATTTGGGCTTGAGTAATTGAATTGTAAGTCAAGTTCAGCCATTTGACAGGCAATTCAAGTTCGAGGTATAGAAATAAATGACTAACAAATACTGAATCTTAGATGGTTTAGCTCTCGACTCTTTATTTAGGTGTGTATATGTATAACATTATTAACCATACTACATAGCTGAGTTAAGTATAACCGAATCCGCTTATGCATATATAAGTATATAACCATCTATCGGCTAGTCTTACAGTAAATATATGGAAAGATAAATCACAAACATTATGATTAACATTATGATTAAAAGAGCCACAAATCTATCATAAAGTGATGCTCAACGAAGTGCGATTTATAGTTTGTTACTATTATCTATAAGTAATGCTTAACGAATCGAATCGAATGGTGTATATAATGGGTCATAGTTATAAGATGTCTTATCCGCAAGAAAACACATAAGTTTGTTTTGGATTAGGAGGTAGTTATTAGCGGCCAGTTGGTGTAGTTTGATTTTTCGTTTTTTTAAAGATTTTAATTTGAAAAACTAGCCTTTTAGTTGGTATTTTACAAGTGCAAATATTAAGTATTATTTAATGATTTAACATCATGCAAGCAACATTGGTTGATATTGAGAGTGAATGGTGTATGGCTTTGCTCAGTTAGAACTTGTAAAACATCCACATCCATGGAGATAGAGGTCGACGATTCGATTATCACTCTTTGTAAAATACTAAAATGGTTGAAGGTCCTTTTGATATTGTTTACATCTCACCTCCTGATTTGTTGTGAAAGATGGGATCGGATACAGTTATTTTTTTTATAGAGTCGAGCAAACTTGCAAAGGGATTTAATATCGACTTGATTCAATTTGATATGGAGTTGAGAAGATTGATTAAATATGAAACAAGCCCAGGCTCTCATGTAGATTATGATTTGGGCTTGAACATTTGATTTGAAAGTCAAGCTCAGCCATTTCACAGGCAATTCAAGCTCGAGGTATTGAAATAATTGACATGAATCTTGGATGCCTTAGCTTTCAACTCTTTCTGTAAATGTGTATGTATATATACATTATTAACCATACAGTCCATACTACATAGCTGAAATAAGTATAACCGAATCCACTTATGCATATAACCGAGTCAAGCAAACCAAGCTCAAAAGTATCAAGTGCCTTGCCCGGATCCAGCTTAAGAGCTTTAAGCATAAACAACAGCTTGAGCTTAGCAATGTCCCAACTCGACATGTGTGGATCACTCCTATAAAACTCATTCATTCAAATTAGTGAAGGAATCGTTGCCATAAATATAGATATCTCACACTAAATTATCATCGCCGTAATGTATCAACAATCATGGGTTGGAATTCTCTAAGACCATTCATTCATAATGACGATGAGTTCAATAAGCCAAAAACAAGAATACATTATGTAGTCTTCTCTTATACCTATAGGCAAATACATGCTTCAATCAACAAGACACAAATTTTTTTTCACGTGGCAACCTGAGAATGGTTATGTCCTCAACAATGGTATACAAACTTCACAATACCTACAAGATCATCAAAGCCATGAATTTTACATGATATAATGATACATTAACCTGAAGATTTCCACAAAAAAACATTTTATATTTCCATCACAATAAATTTTTTGGGCCGGAACGAAGTTCAGCAATTACACTCCGCCGAGGGAATCGTTTGTTTTCACATGTAGGCGTCAATATACTCTTTTTCTTTTCAATTTGGTCCCTACCATACAGTTGACCAGAACTTTATCTATAGCCACCACCATAGGGCTGTTGACCATAACCACCACCACGGCCCATCAGCGGGTTGTAAGCTCCAGGAGGTGGATACCCGGCTGAAGAAGGTTGCATCTGGAACTGGCCAATGGGCTGGTTCATGCCTCCATAACCTGCATATCCAGGGGTTACACCAGGTCCAGCCATGCTTTGACCCATCATGGGGTTCGGTTGGGGTCTAAGTGCACCCGCACCAGAACGTCCAATTCCAGTACCAGAACCCATGGCTTTACCCATGGTCACATTTGAAGTAACAGGAGTTGCACTGGGTTTCTCCATTCTCTTTTCTTTTCGATTCAGGGCTTCAAAGTCAACCCCGATATTAGACAATGGGTTTGTTTTAGCTGCACATGTAAAGAGATATGTTATCAAGATAATGTATTGGAAACCAGATGAGACATATTTGACCCATTGACTTATGAGCGGGCCAATTTGGGTTGTCTTATATGGATTGAGATCCTCTAAAGTTATATATAACTTTACTAATAAAGTTGGTGATTCTAACCATTGGATTAAAATCAAAGGGTCAAGATTCAAACATAATTTTTAAATCTTGACCTTTGATTTCAATCCAAAGGTCAAGATGCTTCCAACTTCACTAGTAAAGTTGAAAGCAACTTTAGAGGATCCCAATCCGTCTTATATCAACAGAATTTATTGCTGATGCATGCAACCTTCTAAATCAATTTATTCAAAGTTTAGATTATTATTTTAATTAGATTGGTTTTGTAAGCATAACTAAAGAGTTAGCTATTTATTTAGAAATGGGAAAACCCAGGTCAACCTAAATCGATTCGATCTGTCTAGACTAGTCTAGAAAAATATCACATTGAACTTTATTTTGACCCGTACCGCAACCCGTCAGACCTGCCCATCTTGCAACCTATGGTAAAAAAAATAAATAAGTATAAACTGAAGCAACTTACATCCAGCTATATTCAAATTAACGAGCCCTCTGTTCAACGTATCAGCCCAGACAGTGGACTTAGTCTCAAATTTGGCTGGTTCTTGAGGAACTATAACAAGAGCACCTGTTGATGCATTAAGGGTAGAAGCATACTGAACCTGTGGCTGTTGATAGAAACTTGAAGTATTTGACTGTGCAGTTGATGTAGCAGTAGCTTGAGTCACATGTTGAGCAGGAGCCGAAGAATTCTGAGGATCAAAACCCCCGTAAAAGTTGCTCTGATGAGCAGGTTGCCCATTGGAACCGGAAATACCAGAGCCCATTTGAGATGGAAAGCCACCGGCAGCTGTGGGTTGACCACTATGGGGTGGAAAACCAGACTGCGACATTAAGTGGCCACCTTGAGGTGGAAAGCCATTGTGGGGTTGACTGTCTTGTTGCAGTGTGGGTTGGCCAGATTGACCTCCTTGAAATGATGGTTGACCAGGTTGACCACCTTGAAAGGTAGGTTGACCGGGGAAACTCGACTGGAATGAAGTTTGGTTAGGTTGAGATGGAAAACCTCCTTGAGAAGAGAAGCCAGCTTGTAATGGAAGTTGGCCAGGTGCAGTTTGATAACCCGTCTGTGAAGATCCAGTTGGTGGCATAAGATCTGCTAGAATATCGGTATTTTGGTCAAAACTTCCTCCATATCCAAAGTTATTCACAGGGTTCGGTGTCGGAGCTGCTGATTGGGGTGGTTCTGCTCCTTGGCCAAAGGCAGATGCAGACTGTGGTGGGGCTGAAAATCCATCTGTAGAAGGGACAGCTCTAAAAGGACCATCACCAAATGGATCTTCAAATGGCTGCATAGAGAAGACAATAAAGTATTTCAAAAAAGCATTTCAGGCATTTGATGTATAGTCAAACATTCAAATCTCTACCAAGAAAAAGAAGGAATTTTTAGGTGTTTTGAGTATTTAAAACACACCTGACCAGAACCACCTGGTGCTGTAGATGCAGCAGCAACAAAGGTTTGACTAGGAGGATTTGAATTTGTATAAGTATCAGGTTCAGAAGTTGCAACTGAAACCGGCACGAGGGCCAATTCATTCAAAGAGAAAGGATCCGATGAGGAACCAAATAAATCTGTTTCAGTACCACCGGATGTTGGTGGTTCCGCTGTTGTTGATACCAAAATATTTATGTATCAGGTTTGAAAAAATCACCACAGATAGAAATTAGAAATGGTAGCAATGGACGGTAACAGTTCCTTACCTGAAAATGAACCAAATGAAGCACGGGGATCAAATTCATCAAACCCGTTAGTTTCCTTATTCAAGGTAACTGCGGGTGGAGGTGGAGTAGTGCCCACTGGTGCTGGAGGTGGCATAGCAGCTACCGAAGGTGGAGCAACTGCAGGGTTGCCAGAAACTATGGTTTCCTGACTTGTGGTTACAGAAGGGGATGCAGATTTTGTCTCTCCGTCCCTTCATATAGTAATAAATTAGACCAAATTCAACTTAATATACCAATGAGATTCTATAGATCTATGTAGACCATAATACTTACCTCTCACCATATATGGGACTACGTCCGCCAGCCACAGCGTCTTCATAACTAGGAGGAACCCCAAGATTTTGTTCAGAAGATTTCCGCTCAAAATGTCTGCCCAATATTAAAAAATATACAGTATACCATTAGGGCAATGATAACAATTCGTGCAATTACATGTTTATATCAATGTTTTTGATAATTTTATTCAAGATCCCATGTAATTGGAATAACATGATGGACAAGTGCAACAAGAATCAGTTTACGAAATGGAAAACTAGATTACCTTCCGTCATGAGATTGAGCATCAGCTTTCTCGTTGCTTTCTCTGCAATAAGACAAACAAAAATAGATGTAGATCATATTTTACGCTTCCTTAAGCATCATTAAACAAGCACGCATAAACCATTGTGCAAACATCGAAAGGGAAATGCTAGATAGTTAGCAAAATGAACATCTAGAATACTAGGTTGATCTCCCATAGGTTTGATATGACAGGTTGGAGCAGATTATTGACAGCAAGTTGTTACTTGTTAGTCTGTGAAAAATTCAATAATTTCAGCTTTACAACTTCTCATGAAACATCATCATTAACTAAAGGGTATTTTAGATATTAAATATTATGTGCATGATAAAATATTACGACTGTCATGGGATTGAGGAGATATGACCTCACATAACTCATTTATTCTTTTTGCCGTGACTAGGTGGAGCATATGAATAATGAGCAACTCAACTAGCAAGTTAGGTAATTTTTAAACATAGATAATATTTTAGCCCTTGTGCATTAATGGCGTGTTACACTTACATTTAGGTTGAGGTGCCAAATATTCACTTAAAATTTGCTTAAACGGGTCTAAAGTGTATTGTATGCATAAAACCACCTTAATCATGTTAATCAATAAAAAAATAGATAATTATAAAATAATCTACTTCTGTAATCATATTAAAGTATTAAACATACTAATCACACACACACACAAAAATTAACTCGTTTTGGACAAATATTGTTCTCGGTCAACCCAGCCTGACAGCATCCCAAAACTATTTGCTTCAACCGAAACATGTTCTGATCCATTACCCAACCTGCCCATTCCCTATCTCTGTATCTTGTCATCTATCTTAGAACTGCAGTACATTTAGTGCAAATTAAACAAAATTGTACACATACCTTGAAGAATATGGGCCCTCATCTTCATAAGCCCGTTCGCGGTCTCTATCAGAGCTTCTGCTTCTTCGGCCATAGTTGTCACCATCAGAACTTCTACCACGGGATTCCTCATCTCTATAACGATCCCGACCATATCGCTCTTCACCATAACGATCTCCATCACGACTACCATATTTGTCATCACCCCATTCTCTTTCCCTCCCGTACCCATTACGGTCTTCGTCTCTACTTCCATAACGGCCTTCATATCGATCATCATCAAAACCTCCCGCACCAGGAAATGATCCAGGCCTGTACTTTGAACTACCTGATGTGTTGTGAAACCTGATTGGAATGTAATGGTTACAAATCTCATCAACAAATTAAAAGATTAAGATGATAATTTTCCAGTGATCAAGTACTGGTTACTTTCATTATATCTAACTGCACATAAATAAAAAGAATGGTCATCATCATGAAATTTGCAACAAAACCCATTCTAAATATCTCATGGATTATGTCCGGAATGTTTTCATGAGAAAGTTAGGATAGTTGCAAAAAGGCAATAAACTTGGGTCTGATTTCTTGAACAACAAACCTATTTTAGCTAGGAAGAACTAGCGAAGTTTTAAAAATAAATTGACTCGACGTAACCTAAGGTAATCGGCTTTCATTTACCACCATAGAGGAAAAAATATCCATCAACAGACATGTCATCATTCTTCTTACCATATACCTTAGAGAAAAGTTTAAATCAAAACATATCATATAGATAGGTCGTTTCTGGTCCAAAATAAATTGGTTCATTGCCTATTTGTTCATTGGCATCTTCTAGTAATGTGTTGATCTTGTTCTGTGGCCACAAGATTCCCTTATTCTAGCATATTGAATAGCGTTTTAAATATTTGATAAAATCGACACACTTTATACAATTATGTACCGACACAAATGAAGTTAAACGAACTCACTTGTCCCAGTTGGCTGCAGCCTTTTGCCTAACTTCCTGTATTTTTTCATTATCATTCACTAGAGCCACAAGACTTTGCGATTTCTTTCTTACATTGTTCCCCTGATCCCTCCCAGTGTGATCAAGATACTGAAAATCAGACAAAGACTGCAACAAAGAACAGACATAGAAATTAATAAAGCAACGCTAAGCTACCAATAAAAATGCCAGAATAAGTTTCAATAGATAAAAATATACCGTTATCTGGTAAGCATGTTCCCTAATCTCAGCTATCACACGCTCCGATCCATTTGCTACCAAGTATTCAAGAACAGTCAAACCCTGGTGCAAAAGCCAACAAAAAAACCCCAGTTATGTTACAATGTAGTCATTAACGATTGGACATATAAATACTGGTCGGTCTAAGTTTAAAATCTTCGAGAGAATCAAGATACGTGAGAGTGGGTCAATTGGGGTAAACTTTGATATTAAGCAGATCATATGGGGTATAGGAACTAGCTTAGAAGGAGTGTTAAGAAAGTTGCCTAAAGTATACTTTAAATGCATAAAACCTCCCAGATTATTAAATTTATAGAAATAGATGACTACTGAAATTATAACTGTCGTTCTAGTTATTGAAAGGCTAAATCTTCATTTTAAAAACAATAAGGTGACACAAAGCATTCATAAAAACCTGATTTGATTCCTACAAAAAGTTTACTCATCTTTGACCCAGCCCATTTTGACCTTTTACCAAACCCACCCATTTCCCCACCATATAAGAACATAACTTCACATATGAACACTTTAAACCTTGTACACGTGGCGCCAATTTTTCCCAGTATCATTAATACGCTTCCAAATCACTGTCATGATCATCTGGTATTCATGACTGCATACAACAAGAAATAAGTTTTTTTGTTGCAAAAAAAAATCATTAAGTTATTTGTTTGTATATGTAAAAAATACAGATAAATCATACTAGTTTCTTGAAGCCATTGCAATCTCAGCCAGAAGCGATCCATGGGGACCCCAAGACTCATTACTAGTTGCCTCAAGAACCTAGGGAAACATAGATTGAAGCATTAATAATTCGTTCGAATACATAAGCTATAAGGAAGAAATAAATAAATAAATCACCTTTTGTTCTATGGAAGGAACTTTAAGAACTTTCTTATTGACTCCTCTTTTACTGCAAGAATAGAATCAGAAAATCAAGCATCTTTGAAAAATCAATACTTTGTATTTGAAACATGTCGGAAAAAATAGCCTTAACGTACAGGTCCCTGACAGTTTGATCGAAGGCCTTCTTCATTGTCCAGAAGAAGGATTTAAACACTCTTTAACTGTAACACCCTAAGAAAATATTCTGGTTAGGGGGAAATCGAGAATTTAGAAAGGATATAATGCTCAAAATGATACTGGAAAAGAACACAGTTTGTAAAACTACATATCCAAGTTAGTCATCGAGCAGAGAAGGAAATAATTCCCAACGCAAGACCATTTTAAGATATTTATAAAGCATAACCTAATGTAAAAGTCCCAATGTCATTCACAATACGATTTTACTCCGCAGAATTTATCACAATCCGTTCTAACAGCTGACAAGATGAAAACTTACAACGAAATGTGTGAAATCCCAAAAATTTTGTCCACATGACAGAAGTGAGTATTTTTGGCACTCAACTTTCGACTCTTTTGATGATAGTGATTATGATTCTGAATTCTGCTCTTTTTTCTGTACTATAACACACACCCTCATCGACAACCGCCCGGAAATTTCCAAATAATTCAAGAAAAAAACATTCGATACTAATAATGGTCCCTGCTTGCACGGGGTAGCACCCTAGTTCATATTCGTACTCAAAATAAAGACATTTTTCATAAGATGACTATAACTATGTAATGTAAAACAAACTAATTATCACCACTAGACTATATCCAAACACATATAAACTATTTCCTATAGATTATGACTAAAACAAAAAAATCAAATACTCCAATATTTCTAATAATAATCATTACTATGCAGTTTTTATTACTATAGCTTATACAATACAAATTATAATCTATTCTGTTCTTAAATATATATATATATAAATATATATATATATATATACATACACAAATCATAATTCATTAAAAACAGAATAAGATCCGATTGCTATTACTATTAACAAGCAGATCAAATAACAAAGTGAGATCAAATACCTGGTCAAAGTGATGGACTTGAGATCTGAGAAAAAGTCAAAATTCAAGAATGAATTGTACTAATTGAATTGAATTGAATTGAATAAAATTAATAAGAAGAATAAGAAAAAGAGCTAGTATTGTAAAAGGCGATGTTGGTAAGATTATTGGCGGTCTGACTGTCAAACCAATTATTTAGGAATCCATTTTAGACAACTAATTATTACTGTATTATTTCTAATTCTCTCACAAATTTCCATTTTCCATGTGGCTATATATATACACAGTATATATGCGCCTGTATCTCTATGTATAGATATATATAGATGTATAGATGTATCATGTATGTGTGTAACAAAAACTTTTTTTTTTGATTTTGATTTGTTTATATGAGAAAGTTATATCTTTCTTAAATTGCTTTTAGGTGTCATGTAGTAGTTATTAGTAGTAGAAAAGTCTTTGTTGGTGTCTCTTGTACTTTCCTTTCTTGTCCATTATGAACTAGTTTTTTTTACCCCAGGCGTTGCCCGGCATCGACGTTGCGTCATGCAAACATATACATACAACATTACCTAAAAGTCTGTAAACTAAAAGTTTACTATAAGGGGTGGAAACTAAAAGAATAGGTGGCTAAAACCAAGAGTTTGATGGTAAAAAAACTACACTTAAGTTTGTATACAAAAAGCTAGACTAAAGTTAAAAAATCTAAAAGTTAAGTGGTAAAAATAAGTTAAAGTAAAGTATACTTGTATACAAAAAGTTAGACTAAAGTTAGTTTGTATACAAAAAGTTAGATTAAAGTTAAAAAACCTAAAAGTTAAGTGGTAAAAATAAGTTAAAGTAAAGTATACTTGTATACAAAAAGTTAGACTAAAGTTAAAAAACCCAAAAGATAAGTGGTAAAAATAAGAAACTCTAAAAGTATACAATCTTAAAAAAATAAAAAAATAAAAAGACAAAATTGCTGACGTCAGCGAAAATTACTGTAGCTAAGGTTGTTCTACTTTGTATATATATATATATATATATATAATATATATTATATATATATATATATATACTAGAAGGGTGTCCGCGCGTTGCAGCGGCGACGGTCTATAGCGCCAGATGCTGTAACGGTTTATAGCGTTCAGGTTACTTTCATGAGATGCGTCAATGCATCATCTAACCTTATCTATCATTCTAAAAATAAATCGCGAATTAGGTGCAAGAAATAATGAAGTGCAAAAACTAACCATAAAAAATAACCACTTACGATTGTATGAAACATACAATTGAATTGTAGGGGGGAGGCTAATGGTGTCTAGACGGGCAATTTAAAAGAAAATAGTCAAAGATTAAAATTTAGTAAGAATATAAAAAAGGGCACAATTGGTTAGTAATTTCGTGAGTTATAAAAGGGTAATTATTGTTTAAACATTTCGTGATATAAACTATGGCAATTAAGATGGTTTTTCTTATCCGTCGCAATGCCTTCGGCAATAATTTTAGAGTTATATTGTGATAGTGACTCTAAGGTTCATTTCTAAAGCGTAATATAAATGTTCAAATGACAAAGGCATTATTATTATTTTAGAACAAAGCCATCCAATATTACAATCAGAAAACTTCCAGAATATGCACAAATGCACAAATAGAAGTTTGTAAAGAAATGAAGTGCATGCATTTAAATCGTATAATTCCGTCATAATGATACACAAATTCTGGTTAACCTACGAAAACAGGCCCCAAGGGGTCACATAAAAAAGATACATAAAAACGGTTAAACTAAACCGCATCGGAAGCTATAAATTAAGAGATCAGAATAGCCGTATTGGAAGAAACTCGTTGCAGGGTCACACAAAACAATTGATATGCATTGTTGTAAGCAGCTTATTAATCGTTGCCTTATCATTCAGTTTCAAGTAAAACTCGATTTCAGAAATTAGGTGCCATTTTAGGTAGACCCTCTCGGAGTGGCATCTTGGTTTCCTATTGTGGCACTCGAGTCAGTAGGTTTCGTTCACAACCTGAAAACGAATCCAAGTAAAAAAATGAGTAAAGAAAGCGATGGATGGATGGCGAATATCGTAAGTTTAATTCTTTCAACGGTCTTTCTCACATGAATACTCTTTGATAGCAATACAAAAAATCATTACTAAACTTCCAACATGCAACATATATAATCCAATACCTCATCATCAATATCATCGTTTTTTTTGTACCCCACCCGGTTACTTGTATGAACTACTCCACCATTATTTAACCAAGCATCCCCAAATAATATTGACAAACCATATACTATCAGTATATGTTGTGTAACAAAATCTGACTCATTAAACCAATGCCAGCAAACATTATCAAACCATATATCTATCTATCCTAAAAACACACCGATCATGCTAGATGCCATCAATATATCTATCCTAAAAACATTTAAAATAAAATCAAATATACCTTACTGAAATTTTTGTACAAAACTATACAATAGCCCAATTTCCATAATCTGAACTTCATTCTTGGAATGAGAAAGAATATCCCCACCACCAATATTGGAAATTAACAACAGAACTGAGCAAACGAACCAATTAATAAGAAAGGCGATGGATGGCGGTCAATCGAAAACTAAAAGCAAACCGTCCCATAGTTGAAAAACAATATAAGAGAAACATAAATGCAAAAGAAGCTTAGCAAGATAAGATATAACAAAATTAATAGATATAAAAAAATAGATAGATATCAAAATATATAACAAAATTATATAAAAAAAACCTAAAATTATAAAATAACAAAATTAAAAAAGAAAGAAGAAACCGAAAACTAACCCGCATAAATCAGTATTCAATTAATACGAATATAACACACTACCTGGTCGTGGTGATTGGTGGCGGGGCACCGGTGGAGAACTTACAGTTCTGATATGGTCAACCAAAGATGATTGCGCAGCAACCGAACCAAAATATACGGTCTTGGAAATTACAATTCCTATATAAAAATTAAAGATGTATTACCAGTATATTTACTATATTAAAAAAACAAATAAATAATAAAAAATTATCTATTTGTGTTTGTCATTACAGTCAAACGAAATGTCATCTTTGTTTATCCGGGGGGCTTGGCTGTATCCATAACTTTAAACAATTATATAGTATTTACAAAAAAATATATATATTAGTATTGATTATAAATTAAATGAATGTAAAATACATAAAAAAAAATACCAGATAAACTAATTAAGCAAGTAAACCTGTCGGCAAATTTAAAAAATACGATTGGCGGCGGGATGTAGACGGTGTCTCCGGTAGAACGTGGTATTGTGATGGTGGAGTAGTGATGGCGTCTGGATGGAGATGGCGACGATGGAGATGGAAGGCGATGGTGATAGAGGGCGGTGGGTGGAGAGTGTGAGGCTGTGAGATATGTGTGTTTGTGTGTATGTGTGTTTGCTGTGTTTATTATGGTTTGGCAGAAGGGGTGGTGATAGAGGGCGTGTAGGGTTTGGTTTTTGAGTAGGGGTATTTTGGGCTGGAAAAAAATGCTGAAACTCTTAATGCAATATGTTTTATAAGGGTTTATAGATTTATTGAATGATATATACTTCGATTTAATATTTATTACTATTAATATTTTTTCAGTCAAATATTTAACTTAATTAAATTTTTTTGTTTCCATTTTAAAGAAAAAGTATTTGAACAAATTAACTTTCATTTTTACAAACAATTGGTTGAATATAGATAACTAAAACAAGGGATAGCTATAGATCTTGATTTTTACTATGTTATTGCAAACCAGATCAAACTAATACATAAATATCACGTTAAAGACAAAAGGAATATCAATGCAATACGACAGTGATGGTGGAGGTGGTGGTATAGTGGAGGTGGTGGCGGCAATGTGACTGGAGGTTGTATAGTGATGGCGGCGGCTAGTAATATAAGTAATTGATGTAAATGTAATTAATGTTAATGGAATAATATAAAATATTTTAAGGGTGTTAATGAAAATATTACACATTTTTAACATTTCCAAAAATAAAAATCATGATATCTATATAAAAAAAATACTAGCACGTTACCCGCACAATGCGGCGGTGGTCGTAGCGGCGACAATGTGGTGGTGGGGGCGACTGTTGATGGTGCATGAGTCGTCGAGTGATGTAGATATTTGATGTAAAAGTAATTGATGTAAAGGTTTAATGTTAATGGAATAATAAGTATAAAATATTTTAAGGGTGTTAATGAAAATATTACACATTTTTAACATTTCCAAAAATAAAAATCATGATATCTATATAAAAAAAATACTAGCACGTTACCCGCACAATGCGGCGGTGGTCGTAGCGGCGACAATGTGGTGGTGGGGGCGACTGTTGATGGTGCATGAGTCGTCGAGTGATGTAGATATTTGATGTAAAAGTAATTGATGTAAAGGTTAATGGAGATATTTTAAAAGATAAATGATTGATAGTGTAATTTAATCATTAATGTTAAAGGGGTAGTGTAGGTGAAAATGTTTTAAATAGTGTTAAATAAAAATATTACATATTTTTCAGCATATCCAAAAATAAGTTGTTATTCTCTCTATAATATAGTATAGAAGTATGGATAGCTTAACACATCAAATCGTGAATGGAAAATAAAAAGTGTGAGAAAACTTAAGGGGTGTTTCGTATTGCTTTTAAAAAACAAATTGTGCGTTTGCAAAACAGATTATGCGTTTTTAAAATTGTGTTTTGAAAAAGCATGTATGTACATGTTTCTCCAAAACTGCGTTTTCATAGCAGATAATCACTTTTTCATACAAATATTTTTTTAGATTATTTGCGTACAAACATAATAATCAAATAATTACTTTAAACGTAATTTCAAACACCCTCTTTAACACACACTAAAATCTCTGATAATGAAATTAATTGTTTTAGTATAGTAACTAGTTTATAAACCCGTGCGTTGTTGCGGAACACGTTTAGAGGAGAAAGTCTTCCGCCTAACCCTACTGCTTGCTGGGAGGCTAGCTAGAATATATAATAAATTAGTTTAATGCAAATACATTGATGTTAAATCTTAGAAACCAAATTTAAAAAAAGGCAAAAAATATATAACACTAATAAAAGTAACATATAAGAACAATAAAAATTATAGGTGTATAAAAACATAGAATAAAACAATTACTATATTACACAAATAATGACACTCTGACGACGGTGGTGTAATATAGTGTCTTCCTTTTAATGTTACATGAGCGTATAACGTAAGATGACGAAAAATATAATATAATAAAAAACGTTATATATAACCAAATGTCTAAAAAAGAGAACGTAAATGTGGGAAAGTAGTTGGATAGAGACATGAGAATTCAAAAGTTTAGTGTCAAAAATTGAAAACGAAATCTTTGATAAGGGCTAAAAGTTAAAAGATAGAAATTTTGAGGGGTAAAAATGAAATGAGTCGAAAGTCAAAGAGTGTTAAAGTTATATTATAATTGGGGTAAAAGTCAAAAGTTAGAAAGTTAAGGGTAAAATATCAAAATTGGCAAAAATAAAAAGAGTTGTACCTAATGCAAAGAGACTTGTACAAATCATATTAGTTTTTAGTATATAGATAAATATCATTATCGACTTTATATTACAACATCCCCTATAACAATTGACCACTATCTACAATAGTTAAAATCTAAACTTCAAAAAACTTTAGGCTAGGGACGAGACTTAATAGTCCGATTGGAGCTAAGTAGGTGTTGGTCTCAACTGGGATTTTGGTTAGCATATTGGTTTTTAGTTAGCATGTAGTTAACATGTTGTTTATTATTATCGATACGTAAAAAGAAATGAAAGAATTCAAACACATCTGTTACAATATACGAAGTAAAAAAATAAAATGATCAATTGAATAAAAAAAACATAAATTACTTAACTTATACTTAACCCATACATGAATTACACATGTGTAAGTAAATAAAATAAGTCAATATTTACGAAAATGTCACCGCATCATTTACACATGTGCAAGTAAACGGAAGAAAAGAGAAGGAAATGAGTGGCTGAATTTTGTCCCCCAATCCTTTTTAGAAGGGTGGTCTCAAATTATCATTCTCAGTTTATCTCTCTCTCACACACACATACATATATATATATATAATAAGAAACTATTTATGTATTAAAATTATATGGAAAAAAAATTGGGTAGGTGATGACACCAAATTGGATAGGATTTTGGTAAAATTGGATAGTTTTGAATTGAAAAATTTTTATTGGGTAGGGATTGGTGACAATTTGGATAAGTTTGGGTACTTAGGTACCACTCCCTCCACCCTTATTGATTGTATTATGGTTCACAACAAATACCATTAAGCCGATCGTCAAATAAATTATGCTTTTATCATTTAAAAGTCATCGCTATTTATGATAAATGTTTGTTTAGGTCATATAAGGTTTTTGTTTTAACGATAAATTTGGATCACATGTGGAAACTTATCATAGGAAAAAAGAAAAGCCTCCAAGTCAAATTAAAACCCATTTTTTTTTGTCACATGAGATTTGAATTTATGTCTTTCTCATTATTAAAATAAGTTAATATCTCTCCTCAACCACTTCAACTGAAGATTATTGGTAAATGGTAATATGTCTATTTGAATATTGTACTATTTTTGTACGAATATACAAACCAAAGTTATTTTGTAAGAATATCCAAGAAACTTTTGCTACCTATTTATGTTTATAAAAGAATAATACGTTATTTATTTATTTATTTATTTCGAACAATTCAGTCGGTATACAACATCGGGAAAACCTCACCGTATAATGGTGAAGCCTTGCACGTATTGACGTACCCTAGACAACGAGATGTTGACCATGAGCCGTTACAAGTATTTAGAGGGAAAACCCCCAAGGTTTTGTCATCCCTAAGGATCGAACTCAAGACCTTGGGTAAAACCGGGAAGTACATCTGATCAGTTGGACTGACCTTCACTGACTACGTTAGTTTTTAGTATTTTTTTTTTTTATAAAAGTTGATAAATCAATGTCAATGTCCAAATTTAAGCTCGAGGTCTTTATAGTAACAAAGTCTTTTACCTCTCTCCCTTTAACTATTATCTACCTAACCTTTAGTTTTATTGCACTTGTTCCCAATTTCTCATACGTTGTTTATAAAGTTCTTATCTTTTTACCATGGTTTGTTGAGAAAAAAGGCCTTTAATAATCATTCCATGTGACCATGTGAGAAACAACCTAAAGGTGTTTAAATCATAGGAGTATATAAATTGGTCATCTTATGCACTTAAACAGCATTATTAAGCAAACCATATGCATCAACTTTTTAAATATTTTATTAATATTTTCACTTACACAAACAGTAATAACGAGGATGTTGAAATAATACCTACTTACCACAAGAATATTAATTAATGTAACAAAAGGTGACATATAAGGCCTACTTACCACAAGAACTATTCTTGACATTAGAAGCAAATTAACCTTATCTATTGTTATATAGACGACATAACAATTCACACATGTCCACATGAATTAACAAAAAAAAACTCGGGAGTAACAAACTGTCAAACTAACAAGCAATGAAAAGACTGTATAAGTTAGTTGAACGTCTATAATTTATGAGGAGATGATACATACAAATTTCGGTGTTTGAATTACGTTTTGAAAGAGTTATATGATTATTTGGTTTACAAGATACAAAGAAGTAGAATAAGTATTTGGTTTTAAAGTAATTATCTAATCTAAGTTTACTTAAAGAGAAAACACAACATAATTTGCAAACATATCCTTAATTAATGAACCTCCTCTTTTGAAAAAAGTTAGATGGGAAATTATCATTTTACACCATCCGTCTCTTATCTTTTAAAATATTTCAAAACATTGTTTAGATCAATTAACTACACAACTCGTCGTCACCGTTATACCGCTATTGTACCATGCGAGTTTTTACTAATATATCTCTCTTGGTACATATAAATCTCCTTTAGAATTGTAAGACGAGTTATTTATTCAATTAAGCATAGTATATACTATAATGTCACTACAAAAAAAATAATGATTTCTCACGGTTATTTATCCACACTTTCAATGAGTGTGTACTTTTTTTAAATTAAATCCACGGTTTTATGTGTTCTAAATATTGTATACGGTATTTGCAAGAATCTTAATAAAAGTTATAAAAGAGTTCACGCTAAGGATGATGGCAATGGTCTAGGCATGGGGCTAGGCATGCCCATGCCTAGCGGCAAACACCGCCGACAACGTCAAGGCATGGGCTAGGCATGAGTGATTTCGGCATACATTGCCGCTTAGGCATGGAAGAGAGAGAGAGAGATAATCAATGATTTAAGGAGGGATAGGAGAGAGAGTGGGTATGATTGGAGGAAAATAGTAAAGGGATGGTGAGGCATGGAGAGGCATGATTGCCATAGGTTAGGCATGGCTAGGCATGAGTTAGGCATGAAATGATGTGGCAGTATATTATTGGTAGATGGCTAGGCATGGTTAGGCATGGGAGTGACCATTGCCATCATCCTAATAACCAGGGACAAAGATGTGGTTGTTCATATGTGTTAAGTGGCTATAGTTAAAAAAAATAAAAAAAATAAAAAAAAAAGCCAATATGGGTGAGAGGGAGTATGGCAAGGAAAACAAGTGGGAGGAGGTGAGGGGTAAGAAGAGACAAACAGACTACAGCAAAGACTTTCATAATCGTGGCTTTGATCAGGTGGTTAAGTTTTTTGTGGGTGACATTCCAAATGGTTGTAGGCCGTGGGATCTCTCCAATAGCCTTAAAAAATATGGGGAGTTAACAGGAGTTTACATTGCAAAGAAACTAAACAAGTATGGCAAAAGATTTGGTTTTGCAAGTTTCAAGGGAGTAAAGAACTGGGAGGAGTTGGAGAGGAGTATGAAGTATGTTAAACTGGGAAGTCACACCCTCAGTATAAACAAGGCTTTTTATGCTGTGGAAAATGAGAAGCTGACTACCAATAGAAGGGAGAATATGAGGTCGAATCCTACTGTGATGATCAATGGGAACTTTAACCAAAAGGTTGGTGGACGTTCATACAAAGAAGTTGTAGGAGGTGGTGGCCGCTCTTACAAAGACGTTGTAGGAGATACAAATAAAGAGTTGGAGGTTATCGTTGACGACGAAATAAATGGGATGGTTGACCTCCATCATCGAGCTGTCGTGGTCAGATGCAAGTCCTTCGATGCTCTTGTGTCTCTTCATGGCAGGTTAAGTGAGGAAGGTTTTGCTGGTATGAAGGTTCAATACATCGGGGGTTTGAATATGCTGGTTATTTTCGAGAACACGGAAGAAACTCAAAATTTCATAGCAAGAAAGGAGATTTGGGAGTCCTGGTTCTCTCAGCTGGACGAGTGGGTGGGTCAATCCATCCCTTTTGAACGTATTGTTTGGGTTGGGGTGTATGGTGTTCCTCTTCATCTGGAAGATGCACACGTTGTTAACCGTATATGCGATAAGGTGGGAAAGGTGGTGAGCCCATCAAATGCTAAGGACGGTGACAATAATCAATCGGTTGAATGTGTTGGTATCTTGATGGGTGATGGAAAAGAGGTAAGGGAGGTGGTGTCGTTGGGGTGGCGGAAGAAAAAATTTCGGGTTTGGGTAGAAGAAAAGACCATAGATTGGTGCCCACCGTGTGGTCCGGTTAGGGGTGCACCCAAATGCGCCAGCAACGAAGATGGGGGTGGCATCACGGCGGTGGTCGAGATTCCGGTGGTGGAAGAGGAGGTGGAAGACGGCGAATGGAGGTTCCCTAGGAGGGAACATGAAACAGACGTGCATGGGGAAAGGGAGAGGCGTGCTGAGCATTTGTTGCAAATGGGGGAACCAAAAAAGGATAGTAATAACAATTTTGTTTTTGCTTCTTCTGATGTGGGTCCTCTCAAGGATCAGTCGGCTGAGAAATTAACTAAAAATACTCATGGGGTGGGTCCCAGAAAGAAGGCAGGCGTGGCATCTTGGTCACGTGAGAGACTGAATAAACAAGATGGGCCTATGTCTTAGCTTGAGATTAATTGGACTTTTAATGAGGCTGATGGATCTTCAAGGCCAAAAAAAGGCCCAGAGAATCCTTAGGTTTCACGTTTGATGGGCTAGAAACTCCAAAAGTGGATGACGATATTTTTGGGGTCGAGGTTATTATATCTGAGTCAAATAAAAAGGAAAAAGAAAAAGAAAACAATATTAAACTCCAACCTTTTGAGGTCACTGGATCTAAAATAATTGAACAGAGAAAAAGGGCAACCTCAGTGGATGAAAAAAAGAAGAAACATATCGAGGTGGAGGTGCAAAAAACACTTGAGATGGGAACTGATTTTGGGGTCAATCTCTCCCGCTGCCAAGAGAAAGTCTGGTCTGCCATCGAGGAAGAAGGTAACAATCTTATCCCAAAATGAATATTTTATCCATAAATATTAGAGGGATTGGGGGAGATGGGAAGGGTAGTTGGATCAGAGGTATTAAGCAGGGCGAAAAGGTGTCGTTTTTAGTAATACAAGAAACTCAAAGTGGGGGGGTTATGGAGGATACGGTTAGAAAATATTGGGGTAACTCGAATTTGGACTTCGAGGTGGTGGAGCCAAATGGAAGGTCGGGGGGTCTCGTGAATGTTTGGGATCCCGGGGTATTTAGGAATATTGAAAGTTGGAAGGATAGTAATTACCTGATTACTAAAGGTATTGTTAAGGGTTGTGACAAGCCGGTGTATATTACTAATGTATATGCGCCTCAAAAGAGTCGTGATAAAAAAGTCTTATGGGGGGCGTTACTGGGGATGAAGGAAAAACATAATGGACATTGGGTTATGATTGGGGATTTTAACTCTGTTAGGCGTCCGGAGGAGAGAAAAGGTTCCAACTTTAAAAGACAATGTGCGATGGCGTTTAATAGTTTCATTGAGGAGGCTGATTTATATGAGTTCCAAATGAAGGGGAGTAAATTCACATATCTCAAGGAAGATGAAAGAGGGAAGAAATTAAGTAAGATAGACAGATGTTTGGTCGACAGAAGTGTGGTGGATAAGTGGCCGGAGGCCGGGTTCAGGTCGCTTCCCAGAAAATTCTCTGATCATAATCCTATATTGTTGACAATGGTGGATCTCAATTTTGGTCCGAAGCCATTTAGGTTCTTTAACTCTTGGCTTGACAGCCCTGGCTGTGAAACTGTGGTCTCAAAAGCGTTGGATTCCTTTTCGTTTACTGGGCCACCGGATGTAAGGCTTATTAGGAAGTTCAAATAACTCCGTCAACACTTGAAAGATTGGAGAGATGGATTGTTAAATAAGGAAGGGTTAGAACTCGAGATGTGCAAGAAGGAATTGGTGGAGTTAGATTTGCAGATGGAAGAGGCCGAATTAAATGAAGAGGAAGCATAGATAAGACAGGAGTGTAAAAGAAAAGTGTATGAAATTGAAAACAGGAAAGTCAAAGATCTGAAACAACGGGCCAGATGTAAATGGGCATTGGAAGGGGATGAAAACTCTCGGTACTTTCATGGGCTGATCAACAGCAGGAAAGTCTCGAACTCTATTCAAGGGATTTCTGTGAACGACATTTGGGTTTCAAAACCCAAATCGGTCAAAAAACATATTTTTTCTTTTTTCAGGGACAAGTTTCATGAAGATTGGACGGAGAGACCAGTCATGGATGGCGGGTTGGAAGCTAAAATCTCGGAACAGGAAGCGGAGAATCTCATTACCAAGTTCTCTATGGAGGAAATTAAGTGTGCAGTATTCCAATGTGGCGATGAGAAAGCTCCAGGCCCCGACGGGTTAAGTTTTAAGTTCATCAAAAGGTTCTGGGACAGATTTGCTGATGGTTTTATGGAGATTTTCAGCTCTTTTTTCGATAATGGCATTATAAATAATGGTTGTGGGTCTTCTTTTATCACTTTAATCCCTTAAGTGAAGGACCCGACCAGTCTAAACGATTACCGTTCGATCACGTTGGTGGGCATAATAAGCAAAGTCATCTCCAAGGTCCTAGCTAACAGGTTGAAACCGATTCTTCACTCTCTTATATCTCCTAATCAGACTGCTTTTATAAACGACCGGTTAATTCTCGACGGTCCATTAATCTTGAATGAGCTGATTTCGTGGGTTAAGAAAGAAAAAAGGAAGGCGTTTGTTTTCAAAGTAGACTTTAACAAAGCTTACGATAACGTGAATTGGGGGTTTTTATTATGGATGATGGCCGAGATGGGCTTTCCAAAGAGGTGGTGCGACTGGATTCGTGGGGTTCTCTCTTCTGCTAGATCGGCGGTCTTGGTAAATGGGTCCCCCACCTTTGAATTTCAATGTTCAAAGGGAATGAGACAGGGAGATCCCATTTCCCCCTTCCTTTTTCTAATTGTTATGGAGGGGCTGTCATGTTTATTGAAGAAAGCAGCGGATAAAGGTATTTTTTCGGGGGTGAAACTGCCACATAATGGTCCTTCTATTTCACACCTACTGTACGCAGATGATTGTACATTTATAGGTGATTGGTCATCAGACAACTTTAGAGCAGTCGCTAGAATTCTCAGAATCTTCGGCTTGTGCTCTGGTTTGAAGATAAATGTGGGAAAGTCACATCTCTATGGGATTGGAGTGGAGGAAGGAGAGGTCAAAGTGGCAGCCGATGATTTGTGTTGTAAACCTGCTATGGTCCCATTTGACCTCGTCGGCATCCGGATCTGATGGAATATGAATAGAATAGCGAGCTGGGATTTCTTATTTGAAGTTTTTAAAAAAAGATTGTCTTCATGGAAAGCCTCTTGTCTTACCATTGGGGGAGGGTAACGTTAATTAAAGCGGTTCTTGAAAGCTTACCTACGTATTACTTCTCCATGTTTAAAGCCCCCATCAAAGTAATCGAGGGCCTAGAGAGCATTATTAGACGATTCTTATGGGGTGGGTCGGATGATAAGAATAAAATCCATTGGGTGGCGTGGGAGAAGGTTACGACTCCCATCTCGTTGGGAGGGCTCGGGTTGAGTAGGCTGTCTGATGCTAACTCAACTTTACTCTCTAAATGGCTGTGGAGATTCAGATCAGATTCTACCGGTCTATGGAAAAAAGTCGTGGTTTCTATCCATGACACCAAACGTGGCTGGTCTCCAATGCCCGCTGATAATGCTATGTCAGGGGTTTGGAGGTCCATCGTCAAGGCTGTAAGTAAGATCAGCGTAGCTGGGACCAACATAAATTCCTTGGTGAAAGGTGTTTGTGGTGACGGGAACATTATTAGATTCTGGTTAGATCCTTGGGTATGCAACGAACCGTTAAAGGACGTTTTCCCTCACGTTTTCAAAAAAGACAGGGACAAGAAAGGCAAGGTCAGGGACAAGTTTGACTTGACCTCTAAGAAGTTTACGGGTTTTGGGAGGGACGATTCCCTCTCTTTATCTGACTCGGAAGCTGAAGATAGAGACAACATCTGTAAGTTATTAGATAATGTTGTGTTATCCAACAGGAGCGATAGTTGGGTTTGGACGGGAAGAAAAGGGGAAATTTTTAGCGTCAAGGGAGTTAAGAAGTTTCTTGGTTCGGGCAGGGATTTCAGTAACAACTTTGTCTTCTCTTGGTCAAAGTGGTTACCTAAAAAATGTAACATTTTCATGTGGAGAGTCGGGTTGGGTCGTATCGCGACATTATTGGCTTTAAGGGAGAGAAAATGCACGTTCAACTCATTGTTATGTGGGTTGTGCGAGAAGGAGGATGAAGGCATGGAGCACTTGTTCTGCTCATGCGAGGTAGCCATGGCCATATGGAACAAGGTAAGCGACTCGTGTAAAGTCAAACCCTTATATTTCTTTTCGGTTAAAGATATCTTCGAGTCCCATACTCATCTGGGAGCGGGGAAGAAAAAGGAAAATATATTACAAGGGATTGTATTTGTCACGTGCTGGTGTATTTGGAGTTCCCGTAATGAGAAGAGGTTCGAGAATGGCAAGATTTCGATCGAGAAGATTTTTTATATCAAATCTATCGGATTTTTATGGTATAGAAATAGGAAGAGAAGTTCTGTAACTTGGGAAGAATGGTCAAATTTTGATTCGTTGTAACCATTCATGCATACTTATACCAATCCACTAGTTTGTGGATTTGGTCTTCTGTGAATAAAGTAAAATTTCAAAAATAAATAAATAACCAGGGACAAAAAGTGTTGTCCACATTAAAAACTATAAACTAGTATTTTAATAAAATAACGTTAAAAACCGTGAAGAATTTTTTGGTATGTTCTCACTAAAAACCGTGAACTTTTCCTTTTATAAATTCATAATAAACACCTTGGACTTATTTTCCGCAAACCAGAATTAAATATGAAATATCCAAAATCACATCACAATAAACATACAAAAGTCACAATCGTTGTTTTACTCTCACCACCATTATAATCTCCGATCTAAAACTGCCAATCGCCGATGTTCATTAAAGACACCGCCGTTGATCGCTGTTAACATTGAGTTTGCTGCCAATCGCCGATGTTCTAAAACTCCAATCACCGCCAATCGCCGTCGTTACTCCAATCACCGCGAATCATCGTCGTATATCTTCGTCGTCACTCCGTCTCTATTTGTTACTCCGTCGTTACGCCAATCACCGTTGATTGCCGCTGCTACAATCACCGCCAATTGTCGATCAACAGTCATCCGCTTTACTCCAATCGCCGCTGGTTGCCGTTGCTGCACTTTTCATCTCCGTCGTGAGTCGTCATCATTGCAACGCTTTTTTTCTCCGGTTTGTATCTCTATTTCTATATCTATCTCTTTCTGTATCTACCTCTTTCTGTATCTATAGGTCTAATTTGCTATCTGTTTCTGTATCTATCTTTTTCTGTATTTGTCTCTTTCTGTATCTTTTTCTTATTTGTCTCTTTCTGTATTTATAGGTCTAATTTGCTATTGTTTTTGTATCTATCTTTTTTTGTATCCGTCTCTTTTTGTATCTATGGGTCTATTTTGTTATCTGTTTCTGTATCTCTATTTCTATATCTATCTCTTTCTGTATCTACCTCTTTCTATATCTATAGGTCTAATCAGCTACCTGTTTCTGTATCTATCTTATTCTGTAAATGTCTATTTCTGTATGCATAGGTCTAATTTGCTAATTTGTGTTTGTAATTGATTAATATAACTGTTAGGATTACTTGAATATGGATAAAAGTTGGATCACAGCTCCGGTAGCAAGCAACATTTTCAAAAACGGAGTTCAGTATTTTATCAATTTTGTTAGTGTTAGAGCTATAAGAGGATCTTGTATGTCCATGTTATAGATGTTGTAATTGTAAACTGTTGGCGATAAATAGTGTACATGCCCACATATTGCGTTATTAAAGCGGAGGGTCTTACATTTTGTTCAAGATATTTTGAAGGTGTAGAGACTATATTTAATCGTCATCCTAGAAATGACGACCATGTTCCTAGAAAGGAGATGTATATGCTTAACTCGGGTGGTCGTAAGCTAGGAAAGGTTGAGGTTATTAGCTTGATATGAACATAGTTTTAAGTAATACATTTATATAGTATAAGATTGTGATCTATTTTTGTAGCCTTTTTTTGGCAGAAAAACAAGCTATTATGAATGAGCGAATAGACACTTGTTCAGGAATTTCCATCTTGGTTTAGAGGCCAGGTTATTAGTCGTTACATAGTATCAATGAACGTTTTTTCTATCTTTTAGGGTCATAAACAACCATTATGCAGTTGTGCTACCTCTTGGATTTATCACGAGTGGTGTTAGATAATATAGCAAATGAAAACAGATACTCTTGGATAAAGTTGACACTCAAAGTAAGCAAATTGAATCTCAAAGGGAACACATAGAAACTCAGAGTAGGCAAATAGAAAGTCATAGTAAGCAAATGTTCGACTTAAACCATCGCTATGCTTTATATATTGTTGATTTTGAGTGTTTAACTCATTTACTATACCAAGTTACCATCTACAAAAGCTGAGTTGTAGCTGATTTCGAGTCAATTATTCAGATTAACGGGTTAAAGCAAGAAACTTTGTTGAACGGTTCGGGTGGGTCTGACCCGAAAAGCTATTTTTGAAATGTTATGTGCTAAAGTTTTACTAATCTACTCTTCTACTCTGTATAACCCGGGGCAATGCTTTTAAGTACGCTGTACAAACTCTTTGGTTAATGGACATTGTATTTGGGATTCATATAAAAGAAGTTTGCAGATTTTGTTTAGGACTTCAACTTCGGTTCTTATCATTTATTAAGTTTTGTTTGGTAAAAGATGCCCGATAAGATTATGACTCAAACCATAATACCATATACATATCTTTGTATTGTGTTTCTTACTATAATTGTCATTTTTTTCCAGACATCTTCTCGTGCATTACATCATGATCATCCATGAAGCTTCTTCAATCTTTTGCATTGTGAAAGGTATATCTCTTTTATATATTGATGGAGTATTATAAGATGATGTTATATGATGATGATAAAAACATCTGTCACCCCCATCCTTTTTCTTTACTAGAATTATGGTTAGAAGCAAATGCACTATTGCTAGGCTTAGTTGTCTAATAGCATCTTTTTGCTACAAATGTTATCTATATGGCCCAAGGTTAACCTAAGGTTAACTGGATTATAAACTTCTCTAAGAGTATTTTAAGTTTCAACTTATTAATGTAGGAATGAGTTATTATAACTAATTAGAGTCGTAAATCATATGGAGTATTATTTTATTTTTTAATGCTCTTTTCTCTTGTTCCAGTTACTATCAGTGGGCCCGCAAAGATGTTAATGATATAGTTGTTTTTGTATGTACTGATATATGTAGTGAAAATAGGATAGGGATTATCTAAAGTTGTACCTGAAGTTGGACAACTCTTGACCTTTGGATTGAAATCAAAGGTCAAGATTCTAAACTCAAATTTGAATCTTGACCTTTGATTTTAATCAAAAGGTTGAGATTCCTCCAACTTCGCCTATGAAGTTGGTATAACTTTAGAGGATCCTTATCCGTGAAAATATGTTAATGAATTTTATAAGCTAAAATATGTACATTTGTGCTCATGAATGTATTAGTAACCGTTTCTATAAAATATGTACATTTGAGCTCTTTTGATCTAGAACGGTTGTTTTTTGTATGTATGAGTTGTATAGACAAACTCACTTTTGTGGGCAACTCACCAATTGTCCACCCTAATTTTGTTCACGCTTTTTTCATTATATCAGTTCAAATTTTTGTTAACGCTTTTTTTTGTGAACTTATAAATTTTGTTCACGCTAATTCCTGTGACAACTTCAAAGTTTGTTCACGTTAATTTTAGTAACAATTTAACTAGTGAAAAAATTCCCAAACATTTTTCACTGCAAAAACTGTGGACAATTTAAAATATGTTCACGGTAAACAGTGTTAGCAATTGCCTAATATGTCTACCTAAAATACCGTGCACAATCTATATAATTTTGTAACGCCTGTTTTGTCCACGGTTTTTGTGGCCGTGAACAACATACTTATACACGCTTTTTATTGTGAGGATATAGCAATAAAAACGTGTACATTTAACCACTTTATTGTAGTCCTAAATTCACATAATAAATTGTGGAGCGAGTACCGTATCGAAGTTATGGTATCGGTAGGCTTGGTATTGGTATTTTGGGTAGCAAAATATCGTAAGACTACAAGGCAACCTAAAATCAATTTTTCATGATAAACCGGCTTTTCTACATCATCCCGTAATGTGAAGTAACCATAAAACACCTATTTCAACAAACATATATTCGAATCTACAACATAACTAGATGACTAGATACCCATAAGGCCATAACCCATATTAACAAAAACAACAATTTCGCGAAACTTGATGAAAAATTGATAAGTTTATATATTAGAAAAGCATTATCTAAGTCGTGTCAAAAATGGAGTAACCATATTGGCACTTTTTAGCTCGTAGGCTGATATTTCTCTTGAACTTTTGATTGTATATAGAAGCTCCCATTCTTGGCGTTCCGTCCAACTAAATTATCATGCTTCTGTACAAAACAAATAAACAATGCATATACATTACCCACATGTTATAAAAATCTGTAAAAAATGCAATAAAAATTGGCCTATCTTACTGATAAAATGGAATGTGTTGTGGGCTTGTGGCCCTTCTTTTGGGATGCAATTTGGACCCCTTAACTGAAGATTGGGGAAATATAGGTTATATGTTTAAACTCCTACGAGCATGGTACCCGTGCGATGCGGCGGCGGTGGTGGGGAAGGCGGTCTATGGTGTCGGTGTGGTACTATTGGTGGTGGTGGCGGTGTCAAGTGGTGTAAGTTGATGTAATTGTGATAGTCGAAATGTTTTTAGAAAATAAAGGCTTAAAGTGTTAATTATTAAAATAAAGGTTTAAAGTGTAAATCAATTCATTAAGGGCAAATTTGGTATTTTATAAAAACTCTTTCCATAGTGGGTGTTTACTAGAGTGGGGGGAGTGCCTCACCACCCCTCCCCGATTTTTCTCCTCCTCCCCGCCCGCTCCCTAATGCAATGAGTGCTTCCCCGCCCCTCCCCACTCTTTTCTATTTAATTTATTTTCTATTTTTTTATAAAAACTAATATAATTTAACTAAAACAATAATAATAATAAATATTGAAAATCAGATAGTGTTAAGTTAATATTTTTATTATATAAAAATCTATCTATCTATCTTGATAATAAATACAGCATCACACGTTTGACACATATGACATCCCACTATCAATATTCTATATCTTTTTTCTTCTTTCTCACTCGCCGGAAAAAATGGCGGTAGAAAGAAACAGAGGAAGAAACAGAAAGCCACAAAAGAGAAGAAAATAAGGAAGGAGAAAAAAACGGGGGCAAGAAAAAAGAAGAAAAGAAGGTTTTTTTAACAAATCAATCATTCGTAACAGTCACAATAACCGACAGTGAAACCGGCACCACAATCCCCAATCTCCTCCCCACCTTACTGGTACCGGTACCACGGGGCGGTGTTCCCTTAGGTACTGGACCGGTACCTATTCGGTCACCGGGGCACTCCGTGCACCCTTAAGGGTAATTTAGTAATTCCGTATGTAACTATTGTGTAACTATTTCTAAAAATGGGGGGTGTGATAATTTTTATAAAAGAGTATAGATAGGTCAAATTAGGGATGTGCAAATGGCCCGACCCGCGAAAACCCGGCCCGACCCGCGAACCATAAGTGAATGAAAATCGAAACCGTGACCCGGCCCGTGATGGGTCGGTTCGGGCGGATTACGGGTTTCCTTCACCTTTTTTCGGTTTTTGGCTTGACCCGCGCCCGACCCGCGCAACCCGTGACCCGAAAATGCAACAAAAGCGTGACCCGTGACCCGGCCCGTTAGCCCTTCGGGCGGGTCGGGCCGGGCCGGTTCCGGGTTTCGGTCCAAATGCTCATCCCTAGGTCAAATGGACCAAATTCAAAGTTTGGCTAAATATGCAACAGGTAAAGTGGGTCGTTTGACCTCTCAAATTGGCCTGATTTGCATCTGATTACAGAAACCCTTCCTTATTCTTTCACACGATATGTTAATCAATTGTGTTGTTGAAATTAATCAAAAGATTAACTTCGAACATGACGCATCTACAGTTGACTAAGAAAACTGAACAAATGTTCCTTGTGTTTCAACATGTTAAGCCTTTAAAAGGTTTCTACTTTACTTAATACCAGTTTTTTAGCTAATTAGGAAGCCACAACATATTATCATTCCTCAGGGAAAATTTTCTTGCCCTCTCGCTAAAGTAAAAAACTTCCAAAGGCAAAACTTACTAAACATCATTGTGCGTATCAATTTACACAAAGTCATAACAATTATTTAAAACACTTCCCAAACTCTTATATTAATAAAACAAAATTATTTTCAAAAGCTATTTTTAGAAAAAGAATGAAGTGTCAAGTCCTAATCCTTTGCTAGCACAATTTCTAAAAGGACATGACATCATAATTTTTTGTATTTTTATTTTCCTATTGTTTTTTTTTTGTGCCTAAACTCAATTTTTACTTCCTTTACTTATCTCAAATTTTCATCCCTTTTTCTATCCTCGTATAAAAATTTTTTTAGACATACATAGAATGATAAACGGAGTCATCAACATTAAACCTCTTTTTTTAAAACAAAAATTAGAATTCGTCATGTTTTTTTTCTTTCTAATATTGATCTAATTTGTTTCCCAATATTAACGAAAGTTGTCCGGGTTTGAACCAAATTAACTTAAAATACCCGGGTTGATTAGCTAGTATAAAATAACTAATGACTTGATGCGTTGCAATTAGGAAAACACTAGTTAGAAACTGATTTTAATATTCACATTCAAAGGAGAAGTGTCTATTTGGACAACCTCATCAGCTTATTACTTTATTTGTGACAAACTATGTCCGGCCTCTTCAACGTATTTAATTAGTCCAAAGGTCAAAAACTTTTTGTTAGAGCGTCAGAACGCATACAACTCTTCTGAGTTTAATGAACTGCCACATCGAGATTATCTTTCTATATATATATTTTTCTCTACTCTTTAGTCTTCAATTCAACTCGAAGAGAATTTATCATTTCTTGTTTTCCAAATAAAATCGAATGAACAATACATATATGTACTTTAATTGACTCCTAGCTACCAATCCAAGGCAGCATTGCCAGTTTGCCACAAAGACTCTTGACATATAGACGGGTGAGCTTTTCTCTTCGTATGGTTGTTTACTCATTTAGAGCATATCACATGATTGCATAATGAACCAAATGTCCATGGGATCAAAGATTCTAGAGGTTGCTTAACATATAGACATATAGTCCTAACTCCTAAAAGATGTATCAATAAAGATAAGGAATTATGACACTGGAGTGTAACCAATTATGACTCAATGATTATATAATGTAGTGACCTTTCAAATTGGCTATCTGATGAGTACCTTCCATTTTTGTTCTTTTAATGTACCGGTTGACCTGTTGTACCGGTAGCCGGTAACAATGTGTAACACCCCGAGCTAGGCTCGAAATGCACCGAAAAGCATGACACAAGATGGAATTATCGTAGAACGAAACTATATGAAATTAAAAGGATTCCGTGAACCCAAACATTTAAATTACAATGTCACAAAAGCATAAGGAGCATACAACCATCAAAAGTTTACAAAATAACATCAAAGATGGCTAATGATCCTAAGCAAGTCCCATCATCAGGTAAATGAATCACGGATCCAAAGTCTAAGTCCAACTCCTAGCAATGCACATCAAGCTCTTGGGTTCTCTTGGTTACCTGAAAAGTGTACTAAACAATGTCAACACTAGGTTGGTGAGTTCGTAGGAAAGAATGACAAGAATCGCATGTCAATGCCAATCACAATATGAACAAGTATAAGCACAAGTACGCCGATAACAATAAGTATCTAACACGTTCGTCATACATGTAAATCAATGTCCCTCAAATGTCCTCATGTCATCCGAAATGTCTTCAAGTACGTAATGTACCCGTATAATGCCATCAAGTACTTAGAGTACCCGTTTATATGTCATCAAGCACTCGAGTACCCGTTTGTGTATTATCATGTCCGTCATGTCCATCATTGTTCTCAACACATCACATCATAACCATCAATGACCCTCAAATGTCCTCATGTCATCCGAAATGTCTTCAAGTACGTAATGTACCCGTATAATGCCATCAAGTACTTAGAGTACCCGTTTGTGTATTATCATGTCCATCATTGTTCTCAACACATCACATCATAACCATCAATGACCATCAATGTCCACAACATCACCAAAACACCATGTGCATACACTTCATACGATACTACTTTTGAGAAATCATAGATGCTTATATATAGGGTCACCCGCAGCCTTCCCACCACATCTATAACCTTTCAAAGGCATTACCGTCTTCCATGTATGCACAACTATCCTAATATACACTTAAACAATCCCATACAATAATCACATCGCAATCAAATAGTCATACGTCACACAAATAAATTCAACGATCATTCAATCAAAAAATGTAATCATGCACATAGGTACACTTTTCAGCCCGACTCTCAAACGAGTAAGGGAACTACGAAAACTCACCTTTGCTTGGCAACAACAAGTTATAAGCAAGTTAGAATCGTTCAACAACCGTCTTGTCCACAACCTATCAAAATGTATCACAATATGGCCAATGTTAACACTAACTACCTAATCAATAAGGTCTAGATAGTTTTGGTCAAGTCATAACCCTCCAACGCCTTAATGGCTAACCCGAGCACAAACAATGACACTTTAACCTATCATTTTTAGAAACGGAGAAGGACTCATCCCAAATGGATGACACCATAAGAAAGTAGACTCTCATATGATTCCAACGATAGGTCATACGTTAAAAACGAACTTACGGTTTAAAAGATATGACCGTTTCAATTTATAGGTTCAGCCTCTCAATCTCGACGAGGCCATAATTGCCCCTCGCCGAGATTGTAACACCCCAAGCCAAGGCTCAGAATATCACGAAAATCATATAGCACAAGGTGGGATTAATGTAGAACATGAACTAAATGCAAATAAAGGATTCAGTGAATCCTTGCAGTAAGATAAACAAGAATCAAAATACATAAAGAGCAAGTCATCATCAAAGATTACAACAGAACATCAAAAGATGGCTAACGGTTCTAAGTACAATGCAAAAGAAGGCAAATGGATCCTTGATCCATATAAGTCCAAGTCCGGGTTCAACAGCAAGCAAATAATCAGACTCCACGCCCTGGATTAACCTGGTTACCTGAAAAGTGTACTAAGCATAGTCAACACAAGGTTGGTGAGTTCGCAGTAATGGTCCATTAGAAACCATCATCAATAATCATAATATACGAGTAGAGGCGAAACATGACTTACAGTGAGCCTCTATGAAAAACACAACAACATCCACAACAAGATTACACAAAACAAGTAAAACGTGTAATAAACAATACACTCAAGTAATATACGTAACATCCACTCAAATCAAGTATCATATCCTCTTCAGTGGGATTTATACACGTCATATGTCGTATCCTCTTCAGTGGGATTTATACACTACATATGTCATATCCTCTTCAGTGGGATTTATACACTACATATGTCATATCCTCTTCAGTGGGATTTATACACTACATATGTCGTATCCTCTTCAGTGGGATTTATACACTACATATGTCGTATCCTCTTCAGTGGAATTTATACACTACATATGTCGTATCCTCTTCAGTGGTATTTATACACTACATATGTCCTATCCTCTTCAGTGGGATTTATACACTACAATATCACAATCACATTCGTAAACCATCACACAATCAATCAAAACTATCTATCAATCGACAATCAATCAGAAATTAACTAGACAGTCAATCAAATCAACCAAACAATCCAACAAACACGTATATGTACACTTTTCAGCCCGAATCTCTATTGAGTAGGGAGCTACGAAACTCACCTGAAATGAGCAATAAATTCCCAAGTCGAAAGAAAGTAGAATCAATGTCCACGATAGATGAAACCTATCATACACGTATCACATTAATCCTAAAGCATCTCAAGAGGTAAGGTCCTGTCAACATTGACCTAATATTACTATAAAAGCTTTATTATGTCCAATTTATAAGGCTTTGATCCAACCGAGGTGGAATCATTACGTTTTGTTTCACAATGACTAGTCGGGACTTGACCACTGTTGTTTAATCGAAACCTTTGGTATGTTAAAATTATGTTTTGGACTCAGAGACCTATACCATTAGAAACTAGACTCATTTACGGTTCCGGGGCCGCTGGAATCGTCAAAAACGGACTTACGGTTTAAAAGTTACGGACGTTTGAAAATAACTTTTATGCAGTTTATCACGGCGCGAGAAATTGACTTCGCGGCGCGAGAGTGTGACTTCGCGGCGCGAGAAATTGACTTCGCGGCGCGAGATTTTGACATCTCGTCGCGATATTTTGATCTGCATTCGAAATTCTTGTAAACCTGAAGCCTCAAGACGCGACTAAGGGACCTCACAGCGCGATTTTACCCAGATCAGTAAGAAACCAAGCCCAAACACGACCCTAAAACCCTCCTAAACCAATTTTAACTCTAGAAATCGACCAAGGGACCTTTCCAACTCGTTTTTGGACCTAAATATACATATATACACATAATCAAACCCAACCCACTTCATGGTTTCAACCCATAACTTCAAAATCACTTCCAAATCATTTCAACCCTAACCAAAACCCTAATTTGACCCAAATTCCATTTTGAGTCGATTTAGAACCTGTGAATGTACGAAATGACTAGAAACGAGTAAACAAACATAAATAGATGCAAATGGGATGAATTTGACTTACCAAAACTTTCTTCTTGAGCTCAAACCCGAAATTAAGCTAAATGGGTCGAAATCCTTGAACTATGAGATTCAATCCTTTGATATGACGACAATGAGATGAAGATGATAATGGTTCCCGTGTTAAACCAATTCCAAAACACCAATTAATGCAAGAGAAATGAAGGAAACTAGAGATTGGATGGTCTTGCTTTTGCTAGAGAGAAAAGAGAAAAGAGAAAGAGATATGTGTGGTGGAAATGAAAGAGATAAGGGAGGCTCATGGGTCATAAGGGCTCATAGGTCATGGGTTTGGCCCATGGGTCGACCCGTTTCCTTTAACAAGCAAATTTACATATCGTTTAGCCTTTAATCACCGATTAAATCACACTATTGACCCAACAAGCATACCACATTGTCATTTAATCACAAAACGACCCAATTATTCCATTAACTTAAATTGTTAGTCAAATTACACGTAAAGTCAACAGGTCAAAACTCACGGATGTTACAGAGATCAACACCAAAAATATGGCACTGCAATTCAATCTCGACGAGGCCATAAATGCCCCTCGCCGAGATTCAACATCAGATCAGCACACCATTCATGAACCAAACACGACCCAAATTCGATCCAAACTCATTTTTGAACATCTAAAGACCATTTTGAAGCTAGAAAACATGTTACCAACATATTTTGGACAAAACCCACCCCAAAACTCAATCCATAACAACAATTTCATGCTTGAACCCGAATTTGACCTAATTTACCCATTTTGAAACCCTAATTTTGACCCATTACGGTTTTGACTTGAAATTTGACCAAGAATCACTTCTCTTAGGCTAGAAACATGTTTAATAACATAAAATGAAGATTATGAGATAGGATTTACTTACCAAAAGCTTCACAATTCACCAAATCCGAATTTGAGCTATAAAATTAGATTTCTTGCACTTTAAACTCTAACTTTTTGATATGATGATTAGATGATGAAGAAGATGATGTTTCTTGTGCAAATCTTACCCAACAACATTCAATGAAGCTATAAATTTAGAGAGAGATAGTGTTTGAGTGTTTGTTCTTGCAAGGGAGTTAGAGAGAGGGATGAGTAAATGTTCTTGCATTTAGTTAGATAGAGAGTGTGTGTGTGAGAAATGAATGGATGGATGGAGATAGGGTAAGAGTTGGGAGTGGATAGGGTTGGGTAATCTTGATGGGTCATGGGTCATGGGCATAACCCATGGAGGATCCATTTCAATCTCCTAGTTAATTTAAAATGTTATCAAAAGTGTAAAATCGATTAGCACTAACTAATGAACCTCGACTAGCACATAAGTCTCACATTCAATAATAAATTGACCTATATGAACACATTGTACTCAATTGAACCCCAAATTGCACTTGAACATATATTGATTAACTAAATACTTAGTCGAAAGGCACACGTGGTCAACAAGTCAAATTTCATGGTTGTTACATCATTCCCCCGTTAAGGGAATTTCGTCCCGAAATTCGATAGAACCCTAATCACTAAACAAATGCGGGTATTTAGACCTCATAAAGTCTTCCCGCTCCCAAGTGAATTCGGCTCCACGTCTAGCATGCCATCGGACTTTAACTATCGTGTAACGTTTGTTCTTCAATTTCTTGACCTCACGTTCTAATATTTCTACCGGCTCTTCAATGAAATTGAGCTTCTTATCCACTTGAATCTCGTTCATAGGCACATGTAGTGTAGGATCCTCCAAACACTTTCTTAAGTTACAAATATGGAACACGTCATGCACGCCACTAAGTTCTTGAGGTAGTTTCAATCGGTACGCCACCTTGCCCACTCGTTCAATGATCTCAAAAGGTCCAATGTATCTTGGTCCAAGCTTGCCTCTCTTTACAAAACGAACAACACCTTTGCATGGGGAGACTTTCAAAAGCACATGATCACCAACATTGAACTCCAATGGTCTACGCCTCACATCGGCGTATTTCTTTTGTCTCTCACGGGCTAATTGTAATCTCTCCTTAATTTGAGAAATCACTTTCTACCATAAAGTGCCCTAAATGGAGCCATTTGAATACTCGCATGATAACTATTATTATACGAAAATTCAACTAATGGTAAATGATCTTCCCAACTTCCACCAAAGTCAATAGCACAAGCCCTCAACATGTCTTCAAGCGTTTGAATGGTTCTCTCGGTTTGTCCATCCATTTGAGGATGAAACGCCGTACTCATGTCAAGTTGAGTACCCATTGCTCGTTGAAAGGCTCTCCAAAAATTTGAGTTATACCGGGTATCTCTATCGGAGATGATAGAAACCGGAACTCCATGCTTAGACACCACTTCTTTAATGTACAAGCGCGCCATGGTGTCAAACTTATCGGTCTCACGAATAGCTAAGAAGTGAGCTGACTTTGTCAACCGATCCACAATCACCCATATAGTATTACGCCCACTTCTTGTCTTCGGTAACTTCGTGATGAAGTCCATTGCAATCCGTTCCCATTTCCATTCCGGTGTCACCAGTTGCACCAATAAACCGGGTGGCTTCTTATG
Organism: Erigeron breviscapus; assembly: GCA_034093135.1. Taxonomy (NCBI): domain Eukaryota; kingdom Viridiplantae; phylum Streptophyta; class Magnoliopsida; order Asterales; family Asteraceae; genus Erigeron; species Erigeron breviscapus. Next base: position 59,547,260 of record CM067171.1, on the reverse strand, counting down.
ATCGGCTTTCACTTGTAAGCAAGTAAGGCACTCACTTACATACTTAGCCACATCACGTTTCATGCCCGGCCACCAATAGAAATCTTTCAAATCAAAGTACATCTTATCTGAGCCCGGATGGACCGAATAAGCCGACTTGTGGGCTTCATTCATGAGAAATGTCCTCAAATTGCCGAAAATGGGAACCCAAAGCCTTTCAACTAAGTATAGCCCATTGTCTTCTTTTCTATCGAATTGTTGCTCCATGCCATCTAAACTTTCATTACCAAAATTTTCCGGTAAAGTAGCTTGTACTTGAGCTTCTATGATCCGGTCACGAATACTTTGTCCCATCGTGAGGCTCATGGCTCTTACTCTTCTCGGCTTGACTCTTTCCTTTCTACTCAATGCATCGGCTACAACATTAGCTTTGCCCGGATGGTAGCGAATATCACAATCATAATCGCTAAAAAGTTCGAGCCATCTTCTTTGCCTCATGTTCAACTCACTTTGATTAAAAATATGTTGAAGACTTTTATGATCGGTGTAAATCACACATTTGGTGCCATAAAGATAGTGTCTCCAACACTTCATAGCGAAACTAACCGCTCCCAATTCCAAATCATGAGTGGGGTAGTTTTTCTCATGCACTTTAAGTTGACGGGAGGCATAAGCAATGACCTTGCCCCGTTGCATAAGTACACACCCCAATCCTTGTCCCGAAGCATCACAATATACCACAAAATCTTCAATTCCATCCGGAAGACTCAAGATAGGAGCATCACACAACATGTCCTTGAGAGTTTGAAAGGCAATTTCTTGCTTCTCACCCCATTCAAACTTCTTCTCCTTTTGGGTTAAAAGGGTAAGTGGTTGTGCAATCTTGGAGAAATTTTCAATGAACCTCCGATAATAACCCGCCAAACCAAGAAATTGACGAATCTCGGATGGCGTCTCGGGTCGCCTCCAATTCTTGACCGCTTCAATCTTGCTAGGATCTACATGAATCCCGTCTTTGCTAACCACATGACCTAGAAAATGAACTTCTTCCAACCAAAACTCGCACTTAGAAAATTTCGCATACAACTTCTCTTTTCTAAGCAATTCTAGCACTTCGCGCAAATGTTCGGCATGATCTTCCTTTGTTTTTGAGTAAACAAGTATGTCATCAATAAAGACAATGACAGACTTGTCCAAGTATGGTCGACACACCGGTTCATCAAATCCATGAACACCGCCGGTGCATTAGTCAAACCAAAAGGCATAACAGTAAATTCAAAATGACCATACCTTGTACGAAACGCCGTCTTTGGTATGTCATATTCATGAACTCTAAGTTGATGATAACCCGAACGGAGATCGATCTTTGAGAAATATTTGGCACCTTGCAGTTGATCAAATAGGTCATCAATTCTAGGAAGTGGATACCGGTTCTTCACCGTGAGCTTGTTCAATTCCCGGTAGTCGATACACATCCTAAAAGACCCATCCTTCTTCTTTACAAACAAGATAGGAGCTCCCCAAGGCGATTGACTAGGACGAATGAACCCTTTCTCTTGAAGCTCCTTGAGTTGAGATTCTAACTCTTGCATTTCCGTCAATGCAAGTCTATATGGGGCTTTAGCCACGGGTGCGGCTTCAGGAATCAAATTAATACGAAAGTCAAGTTGACGAGACGGGGGTAAACCCGGTAGGTCATCCGGAAAGACATCGGAAAAGTCACGAACGATAGGAACGGTTTTCAATTCTACCTTTGTGACGGTAGCACTAAAAACCTTAGAATTAGGGGAATCGGATGTTTCACCTTGAACTCTAAGAACTTTACCATTAGACAACGGTATTTTGACCACTCTTTCACCACAATCAATGACCGCATTCACCGCCGTCATCCAATCCATACCCACAATGATGTCAAAGCTTCCAATATCGAAAGGCATAAGATCAATGAAAAATTCGACGTCGTTTAAAGTCAAGATACAATCACGAAGTACTTGACTAAGTCTAGTTAGAGCACCATTGACCATTTCAATATCAAGCACATAATTTAAGGCACAAGGATGAACATCTATCAAAGGAACAAAACTATGGGACACGAAACTATAATCGGCTCCGGAATCAAATAACACCGTGGCATAATGACCGTTAAGAAGAAATGTACCTGCCACCACATTTGGATCATTGCGGGCTTCATTTGCATTCACCGCAAAGGCTCTCCCCCTAGGTTGCACTTGATGGCCTTGTTGGCCACGGTTTTGGTTAGGACCGGCGATTTGAAGTTGGTTTGGATGAACCGCCACTTGAACATTTTGTCCCACCCATTGAGGGCAAGCATTACGATAATGATTGGTGCTTCCACATTCATAACAAGCTCCCCGTTGGCCCCTTTGATTGTTAGCTTGAGGAGGAAATGCTTGGAGAGGAACCGCATGGGTAGGAGCCACTCTTGGGTCCCTACAATCTCTAGCAAGATGACCGATTTGATTGCAATTATGACATGTCCCACAAGGAGTGGTGGGAGCATGATGTCGGGAGCGTCTATTACAAAGTGGATGAGGGCCCACATAAGCCTTCTTTGTCGATTCAACCACCGCAAACACTTTCCCTTTGTTAGGGCGTTTAGGGTCAAACCTACACCACCGCAAACACTTTCCCTTTGTTAGGGCGTTTAGGGTCAAACCTACCCACTTTCTTCACCCCACTTGACTCCGGTACATCCTTTTTGTCAGTTCAACCACTGCAAACACTTTCCTTTTTTTCCTTTGAAGTACCAAAAATAATTTTATTAAGTTTCAAGATACATAAGTTTTTGATAAAAGATAAAAAAACATATAACTTTTAGTTTTTTGGATCTGAAAAAAAAAGAGCTAAAATAATGAAATATTTTCACAATGGAAGTAAAAAGGGGCAGAATGCTAGTGGGCTTTTTTGAGTATTGTTATGTGTTGTTTATAATTTTCATTTTATTTACCATAAGCTTTTGAGCCTCAATTTGGCATTTTTTTTTTAAAGATTAATTTGGTATGTTTCTTTTGTTCATATTTTTATTATCTTTATTGTAAGTTTGTTAGTCTTTCCACTTTCCTTCAAAAAAAAATGCAAGTTACTTTAAAAATAAATATTTGTAGAGAGGGTTTTTTTTTATATATATATATACTTTATGATTTTTTGTGTAAGAAACGGATGTTTTTTATTTTTACCGTAACTACCGTGTGGGTGGTAAGTGTATTCATACAAATATATATATATATATATATAATATATATATATATATATGTAAAACTTTGTTAGTGTTTTCACATTCCGTAAAAGAAGTGCAAGTTATTTTGGAAATGAATATTTGTTGAGAGGGGGGTTTGGTGGGGGTTTTAATATTTGAACTGAATTTTATATATTTAGTGGTTTTCTAGTGACCTTGTGGTAAATGGGGTTAACATGTGGTAAATTCATGTTACACATGTTTAGATTAGACTACTTACATCTATGTTTTTTTATAAATTCATTGTTTCTTTTGAACATTTTTATTTTAAAGAAAGTTTGATAAAAATATAGAGTATATATTTATCTATAGTTTTTAACAAAAAGAACTTAAAATGCTTTAAAAAAAAACTCAATTAAAATTTAACTTTTGTTGGAAAATTATACTTTGGGTTTTATACACTTTTTACATCTTGTAATAACATGGTTTATCTAGTTTTGTTTTAATACCGAAGATATACTTTTACTAAATTTCGAGTTACATAAGGTTCTGTAAAAAGAAAAATGGTCACAAATTTGTTATTGGGTTGGTGGTTATTTGCTGGGTTGAATTAGATAGCCATGAGCCCATGAGTAAGGGAAATGGCCAGAATGATAGTGGGCTAAATATATGGTTTGTTTTGTTTTAATTTGTCCCATTTATTACTGAAGCTTTTGGACCCATAAATATAGGGATACTTGATTTTAATACTTTGATATCTTAATCAGGTGTTGCACTGAGCACTGCTGGGCACCACACTGTTAGTGGGTGAGGGGAACCTGACCTATTCAGAGGAGATCCTGAGACAAGAAGTGATACATCCAAAACAACTGGTGGCTACTGTGTTCGAATCCGAGGGTAAGCCTCTCTCTATCTCTATAATATAATAGTTTAGAATTATGGAAGTTTATCTTTTTCTGTTTTTGGTTTGGCCATAAAATGATTCCAGCTGTCCATTGATTTTCTTCCATGTCCTCAAATTCCAACCACCTCCTACCACCACTACCATCATCTCCGACCAGCATTCTGAAACGTATAACATAGCCGGTCTAATAGCCACTCTGTAGAACTTGCCTTTCAGTTTTAGCGGGATCCTCTTGTCACACATGACTCCAGTAGCCGCTCTCCACTTCATCCACCCAGCTTGTATCCGATGTGTCACGTCTTCGTCTATCTCCCCCGATTTGTGTATCACCGATCCTAGGTATCTAAAAGACTCCTTTGGGCACAATATTCGTTCTCCAATGCGAACATCCTCGTCCCCAATTCGTCTTAACTCATGCCTATCGAAGTCACATCGCAGGTATTCTGTCTTCTCTCGGCTCACGCAGAGGCCATTGTCTTCAAGGGCTCTTCTCCATTTCTCTAGCCTAAGGTTTAACTCTTCCGGCGATCTCGAAATAAGCGCTATGTCATCGGCAAAAATCAGGCACCATCGTAGTTCCTCCTGTAGTCCACTCGACAACTCGTCTAAGATCAAGGTAAAAAGATAAGGGCTAAGAGCCGAATCCTGGTATATATATACTACAAGAAAGTCTGTGTATATATATATATATATATATATTTGTTTCAGATTTGGCATACAAGAGATATAGTGGCATCGATCAACTGCAGCTACACTGAGGAAACAGGGAGTGACTGTTCTATTTGGCATCGATGCAACAACAAGCCTTGGTAGTAACACAGTTTTACAGCATATCCAATTTAATTATCCACACCACATCACAGCGAAATCAGAGGATTTAGAACCAAACCAGAAACTACTTACTGGGTTTTTTTAAAGAAGCCATACCTCTTTTGGAACAAAACGGGTTAGTTCGGGTTTTGTTAAACACCAACTACCCTTTTGGAGAACTAAAAGTTACTGCTGCTGCTGGTGTTAATGATGGTGATGTAGAGGAGAAGGTAGAGGAGGGTGCTGATGATGATTGGAAGAAGGGTTGGAACATCAGGAGGTGTGCTGAGGAGGCTGGCCTGAAGCTCATCAAGTATGAGGATTCTAATTTTGGTGATCACATTCTGTACAAGCCGACCAAGGGGTTCGGCAAGGACCCCGGTGGCAGACGGGCGACTCCCTCTTCTATGATCTGCAGGTCGATTGAGTAACCCAGAGAATGCCAATGTGAGTAGTAAACCTTCAATTTTATTGTAGTGTTAATTGATTATTAAATGATCAACTTTTGGGTTTAATAACTATTTATAACGAGAATTTTAACCCGGGCGATGCCCCGGTATAGATAACGATACATAAAACGTACAATGGAAACAATATATGATACTCTATCTGTTAGTCGGTGATTAACTGTCTGTTAGAATCTTTAAACTAAACAATTAAAAAATCTAGCATTTTTAAGATACATTAAAAAAACTTTAGAAGTTGACTCTCTTCTTCATAACAATAGTACAATAGACTGTGATGGTTACATGGTTATTGACGGGGATAAGAACAATAACTATTGTAGATATATCACCACCTTTTAAATATTCATTTGGGCCTTTAAAAAGTAGTAGACTACTTTAAAATTTTAAATGTATAAATGTAAAGGAAAAAATACAAAATCATTTGATAAATAACAAAACCATCTGACAAAATCAAAACGGTGGGTTACTCTCCCACTTTTTCCCTTCTCTTATTTCCTCCATCTTTTCTTTTCTTTAGAATTTTAACTCTCTCTCTCAAAACTAACCAAAATTTGGTGATTTAGTGTTCAGTGACTCCATTCTTGTATGATAAAATTAAATTTCTTATTTTAATTGTTCTATCACGTCCGATTGAAAGATTACTTTTTTCTTGATAATTTGGTTTCATCTAAAGTGATGTTGTTTAGAGGAATGTAATAAGTAGCAACATCCAACATCGATAACAAACCATCAAAGGCTACTACCACCACTTCAACCACAACCTTCGGCGGTTCCTATCAGGTACTCCCACCGTACACCAACACCCCCCACCCACAATCAACCTTCGTCCTCACCAATTAAAGGCTAAACGGCACCAGACAGTCAACCCAAGTCCAATACGGTTTTCGAGACAGCCGGCGATGTACGATTCCGTGAACCACCCACCGGAATGTAATAAGAAAGGTAATCTGTTCGACCACCGATTACCCGTTCAAGCTGTCGGCCGTCACCTATGACCGGAGTGACAAAAGAATAGATGGGAGGAGATTGGTAGTTGCTCCGATGGTTGTTATCGACGATGGAGACCAGCGACGGTTGTATACTTATATGTATATGCTGAGATGCACAGTGGTTAATGCTACAGGCAGCGGTGATCAATGGTGGTTACCGGTGGTGGTTCCAGTGGTGGTTGTATAAGAGTTGGTGGTTCATGTATATGTATGTTGTAGAAGTTGTACATGCTGTTTCAGAAGTTGTACGTTCAGATGGATATGGTAGCAATAAAAAATTAATTTTTTTCTACAGTAATTTGCTACAGTGAACCATCACACACCGCCGACTTTTGTGTTTTGTTATTATTATAATGGGTAGTCTTCCACGAGTTATAAAGGAATAACTTTAACAAATTTTACATTTTAGTGAACAATTCTTTCATAGAAAATAGTTTAGTGTTCAACAAGTAAAGAACGGAGCTCATAGCATAAAACGAACAACAACAAAACACATGTAGTCTTCAAACATTAATTACATTATTTGTATAAAAAAAGGGTCGTTATTTGGGAATCACAAAGTTACAAATCCAAAACAAAGTTAATGGGCTTGCAAGAAGGAAATGACTTGAACTATGGGCTCAATTTTATTTTATTTTTGTTTTTTTTTCCTTTTCATTTTTTGCCTTTACTTTCTTTCCTTTTCTTTCCTTTGTTTTTTTTTCCTTACACACACATACATCTTTTTTTTAAGTTTTAACAACGCAAAGTCAGATCATATGTCAAACATCAAATATACAAATTAATTATCAAATATAATATAAATAGTGACGGATCTAGGATTAAAAATCCCATAGGTCCAACTTAGTTGAGACAACAAAATGAACGCATAAACATGATATTTATGTTCGATGATGAGTCAAGTCGGGTCTTCATAATACATCAAAAATATATGTAGGTTACCATACTACTCTCTATTTAATGATCGTTGTTACATAAAAATCGTCCATTCTGTTTTTTATAGACCTTAAGCACTATAATATACAAAAACAATGAATTAAACATAATTATTCAATGGTTTTTTTATGTAAGTAATGCGCTTAACTAGCAATAAAGTAGTTAACCAACAAATTAACAATTAATCACTACACTAAATAAAAGACAATTGTTATGACATCATATTTTTCAAAAATAACTTATTTGTCATTAAGGCTGGCAATTGGGTACCTGTTAAGACCTGTTAAAGTAACTGTTAAGCAAAAAATGTACTATGCAACTTTTTCTAATTTTAAAAATAATTGTTTTTAATATTTTAAAGTTCAACATTTAACTTTTTTGATACATAAAACGAATAACTGTCACGCTCAAATCATCAAAGGCAAGTGTTAAATGAGTCGTTTTCATGTTTGAAAGCTGAGAATTTTGTGCGCACCGAACCTGTTAAGACACGATTTGCCAGCCTTATTTGTCATCTCTACTTTTTTTTTCTTAAAGTTTATTTCTTTTTTATTTAATTTATTTATGATGTCATAAACACTTTCCTTTTTAAAACTTATTTCATTTTTATTTTTGTTATTTATGATGTTTTTTTAAAATGTATTTATTTTTTTTCCAAACTTTAATAATGTATATATGTTTTTTAAATTTTCATCATCTAAATAATTTTGTCGTAACATATTTTTAAATTACCCGCATATCATGTGGTTAATAAGCTAATTATATTTATTTGAAACATAAAGCATATTGTTCCGAGGTTATTAGTAATATATTAATGTTTGTTTATGCACATTATTTGATACAAAAATTTAAGGTAGCTATATGTATTTTGTTTATCAAAACTAAAAAATGCTTTAGTAATTACCACATAGATATTTTGGGAATAGGCTCAATCTCGTAGTAACTTCAATGACAAAAATACGTTTTTCATAAAATTTTTATAAAATCCGGGTTAATTAGCTAGTAATAATAATAATAGTATTCGATTGGTTAAAAGAAAAACAAATTAAAAATAAAAGTTTTTAGGAAAATGATAATGACACATTTTAACAAAACCCAGAATTTTAAATACGTAATAGATGTTGTTGGACATACAGACGGAAGCCATTGAATGTAAAATGGCTACAACTAGAAGAGATGATGATATAAACAAGTTTAAAGTCGGGTGTGTTCCAACAGTCTTTTACATTCCGGACTTCATCTCTGATTCTCACCAAAAACAACTCTTGAATCATGTATGTATATTTTTATTTATCATCCTATCTTTACTTCAGTTTTGAGTTAAATTAATTAATTACCCCCCCTCCTTTTTTTTTTTTTGAATTTTATTTTATTGTAGATTTACACAGCTCCAGTTTCCAAATGGAAGTCTTTAAAAAACAGGAGACTGCAAAATTGGGGTATTCTACTACTACTCTGCTGTTTATTTATTTGTTAATTAGGTCATTTTATTTATATTGAATTTGATGAGTTTAGTTTTTTGGTGACAGGAGGGATTGTTCATGAAAAGGGTCTTTTGCCTCAAGATTGTAAGCCCTTTATTATTTTTATTCTTCCATATATATATACACACACACACACACACACTTATATATATATATATTATATGTTTATGTGTGTATATATATATATATCTATCTGTATATATATATATATATATATATATGTATGTATCTCATGTAGGTAAGTATCATATACATATATATAGATATATATATAACAGAGGAAGGAAGGAGTGACTTATCTCATGTAGGTAAGTATCATATACATATATATAGATATATATATATATATATAATATATATATATATATATATATATGTATGTATCTCATGTAGGTAAGTATCATATACATATATATAGATATATATATAACAGAGAAAGGAAGGAGTGACTTATCTCTTGACGTTTGATTTATCTGAACATCCATGACTTTCTCCGGTAATCGCATTTTTGATCTCTCCTGTCGCCAGTGTTACGTAGCTAGAAAGCACCTGTCCGCTGAGTCCGTTTACCTTGAAAGTAGAGAAGAGTAGCAAATATGCGACCTGCGAATACCTTAGCACAAGGTCGACAATACATATACAATAGAAACCATATTGAACATATTAAACAATATAAAAAAACGTAGAAACATTATAACCAAGACAAAATAAACACATAAGACATAACTCCTAGTCCTAAGGCCTCCTAACTAACCTACTCCTAGTCCTCTCACCTAACTCTCCAAACCACTAGACTAAAACTAGGCACCTAGTCCTCTAGCTAAACTCTCATTGGTCATGTCCTCCGACAGACAAAGCATTTTGGGGGCGTCAGACGCTAGAGTAACCTCCCCCCTCGGTTTAGGCCTATCGAGACTCAAGGCCAAAACCACTACAAAAGGTCACAGAGAACCAAAGTCTAAGATAAAAGTCTATAAAAAGTCTACAAAACCTATTCCCATATGCCTTTCGCTCATCGGTCCACGTCCTCCGGCAGGAAGCTCCTTTGGCGCGTTCGGAATTTTGTCCTTCCACCTCCGTCGGCCTCCCTCTTATCCTCCCTACTCTTGACCAACCATCACTACATCCTTGGGCAAGACAATATGGGAAAAGGTGTCTATCTTAGTCGCACAAAAACCTACCCTAACCTAATCCTCTACTCTAATCCTAGTTCTCCATGCAGTCCTATCCAACGCCAACTCCTTCCGCAAGCCAAGCTCTTTTAGGTCCTTCGCTATTCGCTCCTCCCATCTCATCTTAGGCCTTCCCCTTCTTCGTATGCCGTCAACGTGAATAGATTCCGCCCTCCTTAGTGGTGCTGTTTCGTCTCTTCTCCTAACATGGCCAAACCATCTCAAACGTCCTTCTCTTAGCTTGTTAATGATGGTCCCTACTTCAAGTTCGGCTCTAAAAACTCCTGTGGGGATCCTGTCTAATAGGGTCTTCCCGCAGGTCCACCTTAGCATCCTCATCTCCGCCACCTCCACCCGGGATGCATGGGTTATCTTCATCGGCCAGCATTCTGAAACGTATAACATAGCCGGTCTAATAGCCACTCTGTAGAACTTGCCTTTCAGTTTTAGCGGGATCCTCTTGTCACACATGACTCCAGTAGCCGCTCTCCACTTCATCCACCCAGCTTGTATCCGATGTGTCACGTCTTCGTCTATCTCCCCCGATTTGTGTATCACCGATCCTAGGTATCTAAAAGACTCCTTTGGGCACAATATTCGTTCTCCAATGCGAACATCCTCGTCCCCAATTCGTCTTAACTCATGCCTATCGAAGTCACATCGCAGGTATTCTGTCTTCTCTCGGCTCACGCAGAGGCCATTGTCTTCAAGGGCTCTTCTCCATTTCTCTAGCCTAAGGTTTAACTCTTCCGGCGATCTCGAAATAAGCGCTATGTCATCGGCAAAAATCAGGCACCATGGTAGTTCCTCCTGTAGTCCACTCGACAACTCGTCTAAGATCAAGGTAAAAAGATAAGGGCTAAGAGCCGAACCCTGGTGTAGGCCCATTCCTACCGAGAAAAGCTCTGTGTTCCCCACGGGGGTTCGAACACCGGTCCTCGCCCTATCATACATATCTCTGATAACACTAATGTATCTCCCAGTAACTCCTTTCGCGTGAAGCGTCCTCCAAATCAGCTCCCGTGGTACCCTATCGTAAGCTTTTTCCAAGTCTAGGAAGGCACAATGTAGTGCCTTTTGTCTTTCTCTAAACTTCTCCATAAGGCTTCTGATGATGTGAATAGCCTCCATCGTCGACCTCCCTGGCATAAATCCAAATTGGTTCTCTGCCACCCTCGTAACCTTCCTAAGTCTCATCTCGATCACTCTCTCCCATAGCTTCATGGTGTGACTTAGAAGTTTTATACCCCTATAGTTGACAGCATATATATATATATATATATATATATATATACTAGGTCTTTTACCCGTGTGATTTTGAATTGAAAGTTTGTTAAATAGACATTGATAATCCATAAGATATGGTTTACTTAGCATAGTTAATGTGCTGCACGGTGTTTGTTTGTGCAATCATATTCTGTACTGGTAATTGCAATTTGCAATCTGCCGAATGAATTCACTCGATGATTCATTGGATCTTTTTCAAGTTATTAGGTTACTAGTGTTTGTTTGAGTTGTGATAAAAGTAAAAGATATAAGCATGAGGAGAATCATAATAATGTAGATACATCATAATCACATACATATATCTATATCTATATCTAAAAAAAAGGGCAAATCCCAGGAACCCCTTAGTCCCGTAGATGAATTTTTCCTCTCAAGCTAGCGACCCTGCAACGCTGCCTGGCGGTGAGACCCTAGAAACCTTGGCTGGTTGAATATGCTTTTGCAGGGATTCGAACCTGGGTGGTGTTCCCACCAAGTCGCTTTTTAGGGGGGCAGGTGGCCACTGGGCTGTAACCAGATGGTTTATCTATATCTGTATTTGTACTACATTAAAAAGTATTTACTGTCTCCTTTTTGTCAACTAAATTTTTGATAACCCAAAATGCCCCTCTTTTGTTCACTAATTTAAACATCTCCACATATCAATAATTCCGTTAATGAAATTATTTACAACATACATCCCTCAACCCTTAATATAACTACATTACCTCTTTTACATCAACCACTTTTACATTAATAACCACACTGCTACCGCACCGCCGACCGCTGCCACCACTACCCGTCACCGACAGCTGCTGCCGCCTCCACACCGCTGCATCTCGTGGGCATTTAGCTAGTATTCATAAATATATCATATTACCGCACCTCAATCCATCATTTTACAATATAAAAACCCTATACACAAAGGCTACCAGCAATAATTAATAATTGTCCAAAAGCAAGGGCAAAATTCTAATGACTGCAATATACCAATAATTATATTTATGTCAATAATGGAACCCCATACTACCATTAGTCCACTGCAGCCATCAACCAAAACAAATACAACTATTTGTTTCAAATCTTTGCATACGACTTTAAGCTTTTCAGTAACAAAAAGTAATAAGTCAGAGATGTTTTGTTTTCAACATGTACAGACTCCTACAGCTATTAATATCTAAAAAAATATATTAGAAGAACCTATTAGAACTACTTTTATTATATGCAAAATGGTTTGCAAAGTAGATGGCAGTCCAAAGAACTTTCTAACTGAACCCATCAAATATGCTTTTCTTAAAAAAGTGTTTTAATCAGAAAAACCTACTCTAGCTTAGGGGAAATGGGTTAACATCAAATAAGCTTTTCTTAAATATGTGTTTCATTTAGAAAAACCTACTCTAGCTTAGGGCATATGGGTTAACAGAGTGGATGGTGCTTTGAAAGTGTCCCACTCCAGTGCCCTGTGTAACGTGGTTTGTTGCCTGCAAATAGATGAAGTCTGTGATTAAGTTTGGAAAATTTACGGACCAAAATCGAAGTCATCATTATTATGCAACTGTTAACACGTAAGCCTTTTAAAAGGGATAATGTTGCATTGTTCATTTAGTAACCAACCAACCAACATTGTTTCGAAAAACTATAAAAGAATCTTCATCAAGTGGTAGCTATGCAAACGCACATGATTAGCACGCTTTTCTCCTAAATTCATTTACATGTGTTAAACCATATTGAAAAATCCGAGAGACACAACAAAAAAAAAGAAAAAAAAGAAAGAGAAAGACCTTATCAAGTGTATAGATCCAATATGAAACTAAATGTTATGATATTCCATTAATATTGATCCAACTAAATACAGTTATGCCATATTAAAGGAAGCTTAAATGTCCGAGTCATATTCTCACAACTGAACCAATCAATTAACTTTGTATCTGTAAGCCTCTCTTTTAACTTACATTGTAAATTATAATATCTCGAGTAATTAACATAGCAGTAAGATGTGTAGACACAAGAATAGGAATATTGTTAATATGAAGAAGAAACAAATTAGTGAATTAAAAAAAAGGCTTACCTCCGTGCCATCACAGAAATGGTGTCTGCAAGGCTCAATGTTCAACTTTGACAAGCTAAGACACAAGAAGCTAGAAACGAAGTCCTAAGAGCAGCCCTTGTAAAGTCAGAAGCACCATTGGAGATAATAGTTTCAATCAACTCCGTAATCCCATCAAGCTTTTGATAGGTGCTCAAAAACCAAATTGAATCAAGTTAAATGCACAAAGTATCATTAAACGTTTGCGGGTCAGCTAATAATATCAAAAGTCTCTGCAACTTCCGAATCATGTGAACTCACGCACCCTGAAACAAACGCTTCAGCTCAATCCTGTCTTGTGTACTAAGCATCTTCTGTTGCACACATTCCTCAACGTTTGTAATTCCCGACTCTGTAGCAAGCAAGCTACATTCTAGTTTACTTCTGTCATTACCGGTACAAATCACAAGAGGGCCCTCCTTGAAAACACCACATTTCCATCCTGTTCGTGGACTTACGTATTACAACATCAATATCCGGATCATCTATTATCACCTCATGGGTTTCCATTTCATCACCAGACTGACCCACATCTTCATGGTTCGTATGACTCCCTAACAGAAGCATGGCATCCTCATCTCCCATAGCTTCCACAACTTTCTTTTTATCCATTATCCACCACCACTTCTTTCCAAATGAATAGTTAAAATCACCAATTCAAACCTTTAGAAGAAGACACAGCAGCAGAATTCAGCCCAATCAAATCCCTCAGACCTTATCCATGTTTTTCGGTTTTTCCTATACCATAAAAACCTCAAATATTTTTCCACCACATCAATCTAATCTCGACGGAACTAATGGATTCCCAGCAATGATTTGTTTGATCTAGAGAAAAAAACCCGACTTTCCAGATTCCTAAAATGTTCACAGTTCGTCTGATCTAGTCATCTAGGCTGTTAAAATTTTGCAAACTACAACGTTATGCATTTCAACGCACAAAACCCACGTCAAAAAACTATATCCATACGAATACACCAAAAGCCGTAATTTAATAAACAACAAAGAAGCTGTTGCAAAGGGTAAGAGCAAGAAAAGCCTAATACATCAAACCCAAATAAATACAATCAAATCACCCAAAAAAAATCATCTTTAAAAAAACACAAATCCAAAGATTTTTAATACCAAATTATAACCCACCTAACACATCAATCTTTCATAATTAATGTCATTGCCCGTTGGTGTGTCTCTGACTCACAATTTAATCTGGATACATTTTCACTGAAATGGTTTGATGAATTTAATCCATTATCTGTTGATGTCACTCATAAACTAGAATTTAATCCATTATCTGTTGCTGTCACTCATAAACTAAAGACATAAGATGAAGCATACACAATCTACATGAGTAGGCCCCATCAGAATTTCGATTCCATAAACACATGTGACATGGGGAAAGAGCAAAACCTGCTGGTATAATTCAGGATGAGGAACATACGAGAATCACGTTTAGTTGGCACATCAATGTTTATTATTATAGATATCTTATAAAGGGATATTGTAGAAAACATAAATGATGACTTGTAAAGAGCGTAAGGTGACACTGTTTATATAGTAAAGTGCATTGTGTACAATTCATACTCAGGCTCTTACAAAGAATCAAGTTTTACAGGTACATCAATGTTTACTACCATATAACCCGACAAAGTCTAGAAAAAATGTAAGAAAAGAGAAATAACATGGATGGAAATTACCTTTTATAACATAATTAAGTAATTCAAATGCACATAACCTTCAAAAAAGAAAAAAAAAGCATTATATTTGAGAAATAAAAAGTGTGAATGTTTACTTACCTGAATGTTTACTGCTGGTAGCCTTTGTTTAATATCTGGATGCAGATTTCAATCATGAGGATTAAGTCTCAACCCTTTCAAATAATCCAAATAACTAATATAGTGCAAATAGTATACACTATTTGATGAGTATCTAATAAGACAATAACAATAGCAGAAACGAAAAATACAGTTTGATGATACCCATTAATTCGTCATCTCGATCCACTTGAGCTATGAATAAGGACTTGAAACTTCTTCAGGTTAACAATTTATCACGAGGAAGGACGGTTTAGGCAAATGGGTAGCATGAAACAACCGGGTGGGCTTAGGAGGTCCGCATGTTTTTTTCATTTATTTTTATTAGTTTAAAATCCAAATTAATAAGGCTGGTTCAGGAGCTAAAAGGAGGTTTGGAAATAGGCTTGGGATTGTCTTTAGAGAGGTTTGGTAAGTACTATTTTAGTTAGTATATATATATATCGCGCGTGTGTGTGTGTTTTTTACACTTTCACTATAATATAAATGAGTTTTGTAAACCACCTGGCTCTAAGGCGGCCCAATAGTTACTCATCCGTTTACCCAATAATTGAGTTTTGTGGATTATAATCAATAACATTGTTATCTTCCAAGGGTTATTAGATGATAAATGTGTGATCTTTTTTAAAATATTAAACGTTAGTAATACAAAGAAAAAATCTTGCATTTGTGTTTATATGTATATAAGAGTCATGTTTCCTAACAAGAGGTTTTAGGTTCGAATCTTGCCCCAGGCATATCTCATGTTTCCTAACAAGAGGTTTCAGATTGGGTACCTTTGTTGTCGTGTTACTTTATATCTGATTGAATTTATGTAGTTGATGAAAATTGTTATATGCATCTATGATTTGTTACAAAAGAATAATGCTTTTGGTACTCTAAGAATACCTTGGATGCTCAAGGCTATAACTGCAATGTGTAGATAAAGCGGTTCTCTTTCAATTTAGTTTCATTTAAATATGGAGGCTGTGATTTCTATATTTTTTTTAGGGTGAAGGAAGTCCTTACCACCATGCCAAATTTTGGCATGGTGGTATCCTATAGGATGATGCCACATAGCCCCCAAAAATTCCATACTAGTTCCACACCAAAACCAGGGGAGTGGCATGTCGACTGGTACTTATTCAAAAAGGGAAGAATAGAAAACAGTCACATACACACTCCCAACGTTCACTATCATCGGTATGGACACACTGATTTCTTCTGCCGCATACCGATACCGATGCTTAGCGAGTGAAAGGCGATGAGGATGCCGCGTGCTGATTGTTGGTACCGAGCTCCATACCGCAGGACTCCCTTCACCCTTAAAGGCAGAGATTTATGTCCCTACCTGCCTATATTATAGTGATTTTCTAAGTTCTTATTGATTTTAAGATAATGAAATGGGAATAATTAGTGTAAATTGATGCAAAAGGCAATATTGTTAGCTTCGTACTTCAGGCAGAAGATGTGACTGCAGTTAATATTGAAATCAAACTTGCTTTTAGTAATTACGTATGCAAAATTGGTGTTATGGATTATATTTACAAATCAATACTAAGTCATATTTTCTCCTGTTCTTTCCTGTGTATGTGTAGTACCATCATGGCTGACAAAAATTACAGAGAAGATTAGCAGTGAATCATCGTTGTTTCCTTCTGCCATCAATCACGTACTGATCAATGAGTACCTTCCCAACCAAGGCATAATGGTTTGTATTAAACCTCTCATGCTTCAAAGTTCATCTCATTTTTTTTCTTTTTCTTTACATATCCATAATCAGTATATGTCATAATCTGTTGCATATGGATGAAGCAAGTGAAAATCTGTTCGTTTTGAAAAGTCAAACAAAAGAAGTGAGCTTGCCTTGTACTTATGTATACTTTTGTATGGGGGTGGCATTTATGGCCCGTTTACCTTATAAATGGGTCGATTAGGGTTTCATTTTATCTTCAATGTGTCAAAGGGTATAACCATAGACCTCGCTTTAAAGCAACCCTGGTTTAACAGGTCGAAATTCACGCAAACTGTTTTAAAATGGTTAAAACCTCCTATATGTTAACTAAAAATTGTTTAATTTAAACATACAAGTTTAACAATCTTTAACACATTAATTGCTACTAATGTTCAAAAAAAGTATTTGTGGGTTGGCCCCACCCAGAGCGATCTGATGGACTATATCAAGGAGATACCTGTTTTTGACTCCTTAACCAACGGATCTGAGCCGTCCACTTGCAACCTTTACTTCTATGAATGTAGTGTAGTGACATGACTTTTTAGGCAAATTTATTTAATCTCATCTTATTTATGGTTATAATGTTAAAATGTAGCCTCACCAAGATGGTCCTGCTTATTTCCCTGTGGTGGCTATTCTTTCATTAGGATCACCCGTTGTTATGGATTTCATGCCCCATCCGAGTTTAGCAGGCAATAGAAGCAATAGTGAAGATAGAGGTATCACGGAAGGAACTGATCATGTAACTTCACCTACCCACAACCGTTTTTCTATTGCATTGATGCCGCGCAGTCTATTGATATTTAAAGACATGGCGTACGCAGGTGGGTGTGTTTCAAAATTCAGATGTTCTTTCTGATCCCAATGAATATATTTCACTTTTGTTTATCTTGCCTTGTAATTTGTTAACAGATTACTTACACGGTATAAACGATTGTGAAATTCAGCAATATGATACGGTAAGAATGTATGATGTTTGAAAAGATGAAGAGGTGGCAACATATGGGTTGTTTAAGTGGTCAAAGTTGGAAAATTTTGGTACGGGTCAAACTGGGTTGACCTAAACCACTGTCCAAAGTTTTTAACTTGTTTCATTGAATTACAAAAACTTGGTCAAAGATATATATTTTGAAATTAATTAAATGATTTAGGAGGTTTTATGGATAAATAAAATACGATTTACTTTCCGCCCGTTTGACTTGTTCCATGCTATTGTAAATGAGCTGATATTTGCACTGTATTGGTAAAAATGTGAGAATGCAAACTTCTATTATGACACTTATATTTTTTGTTTTCAGGCAGTAAATGCCACTGAGGTTTCACGTTACCGAAGTGTAAATGAAACACACGACGAGGATTTGAAGGCTATTCATAGATCTACTACTAGGGTTTCGTTGACATGCCGTGTAGTATCCAAGGTTCACAGGAATCTGTTCAGGTTCTGAAAGTGTTTTGAGTGGTTGTTAGCTGTTTTACTATATATGATTCCATGATGGAAGTGTTTTAAGTAGTTTTCTTAGTAGTTTGATCCTTAGGCTCGAAAGGTTTGTCTTGGAAGGAAATTGCTTGTTTTACTTGGGTAACTTTTTGGGATTATTACCTATGGATGTAACTAACTATGACAAAATGTCTATGTTATGTCCATAGGTAATAATCCCTAACTTTTTATGACCTTCGAAAATAGTCGGTCACTTCATATATGAATGCCACATTCCATGGTTGTGTAAGAAATTTCACAAAGCTTATACAGAAAATGAACCAAAACACTATACGAAAATTACACCATTATGTTTTAGTTGAACATGACATGTTCAATAAGTATTTACACACAATATACTCGAACAACGAATTGCTTTACGTTTTTTTAACTCAATTTCAATTTCCAATTATAGTTCGTACTTGTTAGGTTTTAGATATCCATGCAGTTGACTATAAGCATTCGTACAGAGGCTCAAAAAGGAATGGGTATCTTCAGTTGAAAACAACTTTACTAATATAGTTAGAAGTATCTATCTTTGATTTTAGTTCAAAAGTTGATTTTATTACTAAAGGTGTCTCCAACTTTAAAGGATTTTAATCCCTCAAATATACACGTCACAAAGTAAACCTATTAAACCTATGTATTATATTATTAAACAAATGTGTGTAGTGGATAAATGATTTTTTTTTTTCCCTTTCATATTTCTTTCTTTATATTTTATTACTGACACATCAATTTCTTAGACTATAGTTAATATGTTGTAAAATGTTTTAAAATAAAAATGGTCTCCTTAAAACATAATTTTCAGTTGTCATGTACAAGACATTGTTGCAAATTAACTATAGTCGTAAGGGGGATAGATTAAAAACTCAGGTAGCATAAATATTTGGTTTGGTTATGATTTATTTGATTTGGCTGTTCTTAAATAATCAAAATTATTCGAACCTAAAAGCAGTATGCTTTTCGACTTTCAGTTTCATTTGGCAGCCGCAACCGGCTCATCTTCTCATTTCTTTAGCACTTGCTGTTTCCGTTTAACTAAACTGACATTTATAAGTCCAAGTGCAACTTAAAGCGCATTGAACCTTGAACAGTTGAACATGGAGTTCTTGATATTGTCAATAGTGCATATATATCTTTCTTTTCTTTGTGATTTGTTGCATAATGATATTGTTGGCTATGATCATGATTTTTTTCCTTTCCTTCATATGATTTCAGATGCGTTTTGTCCTCGGCCTCAGCAATTTTGTGCGACTACAAAACTTGATGGACAACCATACAACAGTTGCATTTTTACCCAAAAAGTGTCCTAGGTGGGATGTAATGGATGACGTTAGAGCCCTCTATCTAGTCCGCGACATGTATGAACTTCCCTAAAAAGATGTAGAATTTTGTTACGAGTATTCTCATGGTATCATTTTAGCTTCTATATATATATATGATATGATATGATATGATATATAGATAATGGCAAGTTAAAAAACATGTAGAAAATTTAGAAAAGTTCCCGTTCCATCACTTTTGATATTAACTAAAAACGTGGACTAATCTTTTTGTCACACGTCCTCATAACAAGTTTTTCTCTGGTAACAAGTATATATTGTATGTTAATATTGGAACAATATTAGAAAGTATGTTGCATACATTGGTAATGTTCAATTTTTAGGTTTCTTACCTACATCGGGATAAAACAGAAAATATGTTGCTACTATATAGCTTAAAGCCTTAAACCAGATTTCAAAAAATATGGCCCCATGCTTTATACCCACTTTTAAGGCATTATTGTTTGGGAAAGGGGATTGGGAAAGGCATTATTGTTTGGGTGTGGGGAAGATTTTCGTTCCAACACAACACCTTGTAAATCTGGTGAGTGTCGGCCTCAACCGCGAAACTCATCACATAAAAATTCCAGGGGCCGTTTGATTGTAGAAAATATAGTTTAATTTTGCATTTACAATTTTTTAGAAAATGAAAGAGGTTTTTCATTACTAAAAAACAAATGAAATTTTTGAAAATGTGTTCTAATTGGAAATATGTCATTTTCATTTTACATGTTTGAAACAATACAACATGTTGGAGACCTGGGAGATAGAGAGAAGAAGATGGAAAATGAAAATGGAAAATAGAAAATAGAAAACAATAAAAAGATGTTTTCATATTGTTCATTGAAATGTGAAAACCATTGAATTTTGTCTTCCCAGGGAATTTTCTTAAAAAACTATGATTCAAACGCGTTTTTGATTTTTCATGTTTTCTTGGAAAACAAGAGGTGTTTTCTATAACCAAACGCACCCTAGGTATCTCTTCATTTTTTTAGTATTCATACACAAAAAATCTTTCTGCCAAGCCATCATAATTCATGAGAAAACTATTATCTATAGAGATGTACGAGGAATTAATGTGTAAAATCTGTAGAAAATATGTACTGTATCATCAATCTTATTTTTGGTATGTGTGAAATCATTGTTTATGGTTTGTTATATTTGTTGCAGAATTGATGGATGTCTTTGGTTGTGTACGTATACACCGCCATTCAAACATGGTTAAACTTATTGTAGGGCTTGAAGGCCCCGATTCTCAAAGAGAAAAAAGGAACCTGGACTTGAAAAATCACTATGTCTTCAAAATTCGATCTGTGAAACTAGATACATAGTATTTAAAAGTTTTTTTATTTGATTCCCTTTTTGGGCATATCTATGTCGGTTAAAGAACAATGGGGCTTATTTATTTATAAAAAAAAGTCTTTAGTACTGTCCAGCTTAGAGCATCTCCAATGGAGCTTGATAAAAAACTTTTTTTGGATGAAAAAAGTCTTTCAAAAAAGCTTGACACCATCGGGTGCAAAAGCTTTTTATGTCAAAAGTTTGACCATGATCAAGCTATTGAGCAAAAGCTTTTTCCAAATCAAGGTTATTTAATCAAAAAAAAAGCTTTAGAAAAAGCTACCATTGGCGTAGATGACTTTTTATAAAGGTTGAAGTTAATGGATTTATAGATTTATGAGGTGACAAGAAAAAAAAAGCTTTTAAAAGCTTTTTATATGCCTAATCGTGCTTAAAAGTTAAAACAGTCTGAGACATTCTTTGAGCAGATATTTGATCTGAACTAGAAGTTGTCAGGCCCAAATCAGACTATTCTACAAGTGGCCGGGGATCGAGTCTAATTCAGACAAAGATACGGAAATTAAGTTCCTATTTATGCTGTATGCTTTCTTTACACTGATAAGTCATACAATCGTACCTATCCGGGGGGGGGGGGGGGGATCTCTTAGATTGAGTTATATTAACTAGCACGGTACCCGCGCAATGCGGCGGTGGTTGTGGCGGCAATGGTGTGGTGGTGGGGGCGACTGTTGGTGGTGGAGGCGGCGTCGAGTGGTGTAGATTATTGATGTAAAGGTAATTGATGTAAAAGGTTAATGGAGATATTTTGGATAAATGACTGATATTGTAATTTAATCATTAATGGTATTTTAGATAATTTCTCATAACTTTTAAAGAGAGTGTTGTTTTATTTATTAAATAGTATAAAAGTATAGATTAGGTGTATAGGGGAATTATGATTAAGAAATAAGGGTATTTTGGGTATAAAAAGTGCTGAATTTCCTAAAATAGAAGAGGCCAATATGTTTTATAAGAGATTATAGATTTGACCACAAGAATAATCAAATTAATTTAATATCAACTAAGAAAAATTGAAAAACACTAAAAATAATTCCCGGCAACTCTCACATATACCTTGATAAATCAAGTTGAATTTACTAAAAATATAAAAAGTCTTGAAAATCATAAAGTATTTAAAAATCTTAATCTTAATATATAATAAAAGACAACCGACAACTTTTACTTGAGTTTTTAAGTTCCTTAAAGTCTCTTACTGGTCTTGTATAGATCAGCCATACACCTCCCCCCTTATCTAGTATTAGAGAGTCCTAACGTCGCTCCTGGTATCCCTTTCTAAGATTGTATTAGTATGCTCTGCGTCTGCAGCCTTAGTTGCTGATCTCTCGCATCAGAAAACCAATCTTACAAGGGTGTAACAGACTAGTCCAATACTTCGGATTCTTATTGAGTCGGTAGAAAGCTTGTTGTGTGCGCAGTAAGGCAAGAGGCGTGGTAAGTCACGATTTGGTACGAGCTTGGAAATCTCAATAAGTGTTGCTGCAAGTATCTAAACCCTGTTCTGAACCAAGATGACCGATTGTCTTGCTGTTCTCTCCAAAGAAAAATCAGGCATAGGATATTTCATATTCTCTTGATGATTCAAACATCCCTATTATCCTTAACACAACTCCAGATTAAAACCATAAATACCATTATTGTTCAATAACCTTTTTTTTAAAAGAAAAAGAAAACCAAAATTTTTAATTTACCAACATCTCTAACATATCAATCACTAAGCTAAACAAAGTAGCAAAAATTTTTGTAACTTTCTTTTATTTATTTTTCTTTTAATATCACTTTTTATATTTAAACAATACCAGCAATCCTTTTTCATATCAAACACATCACAAACTCAACCACTTTTGTTTTTTAAGTAACATTGTTTTTATATGCAATGTGGTATTCTTTTTCTAATTTTAATAATGTAGGTTCTTTTATTAGTAATGTAGGTAAATGTTCATTTGAATCTTTAATTTTTCTTGAAATCCAAGGGTCAAATCCTAGCCATTTGATCATCTTAATCAATGGCTAGGATTGAAACTTATGCCTTAATTAAAAAAAACAGAGGGGCATTTATGTAAATTTGTTTAACAAAAAAAAAAACTCCTCTTTTCCATTAACAACAACAACAAATGGATGATGATGTTCTAGATATTATTAGAGTGAGATTTTATGTAGTTAATGTTTTTTATATAAAAAGTAGATAAACAAACCATTTTTATCCATGATTTGTAGTTCTTTTCTATTAATTTTGTTTTTTCATATGATAAGAAGTTGTATCATTGGTTGTTGTTGTTTAAATTTTTTTTAAAGAATTTTTGCCCACAAAGTGTTTGATGAAATGTCTAAACCAAAGTGTATGTACTAAATCAAATTTGATTATGTTAGACAATGGGATCAGAATCCCTAAATTAGAAGATCACGAAGACTTGGAGCACACACCAAGGAATTAGAATTAGAGTCGGTTTCTTAGCCATGACTTTGTTACCATATTTTGCTTATTATGCTTGTATAAATAGAGGTCTTCACATTGTAATTTTAACAACAATTCAATACAATCATATAATTTTGAAACCCTTTATTTACATGGTATCAGAGCCAAGAAATAATAATAAAAAACAACCCTTAAAAAATTCGACGATACGTCGAAATCCAAAAATTGCCGTCAAGACTCAAAAACAATCAATTCTCATCATAAATAAACCATTGTTTATTAAATCTAAATCAATTGTGTAAGGTTGACAACCAGAAAAGTTCGAAGATTTTGGGACGTGAGCAGCCGTTTTACAATTAGACAAATCACAAAGAAAGCCATTAAACTCTAAGCCACCATGGCAGCTGCCGGCGGCGAAGGTTTAGGTTCCGAATTAGAACTTCAAATAGCAAATTTAATACAGAATAATAACAATCAATCACAAAACCCAAAACTTTCCGATAACCTTCAAATCAATCTCAAGCTCAACAGTCAAAACTATGCTCTATGGACTCGAATGATTCGAGTTGCCATAGGCGGAAAATCAAAAAATTTATTAAATCACTTAACCGAATTACCTCCTGAGAAAGCATCATCCGAAAAGTTTGAAACTTGGGAGCAAGAGGATCTTATTGTATTCTCTTGGCTCATCCAAAATATAGAGCCGAATATTGCCGGAAACTTAACCGAGTTTTCCACCGCCAAAGATTTATGGGATGCTCTAGTCACGACTTATAGTAGTGGCAAGGATAAGTTACAAGCTTTCAACCTTCATGTTAAAGCCAACGAGATCAAACAAGCCGACAAATCGTTAGAAGATTTTTGGATTTCGCTTCAAGGGATTTGGGGCGAGATTGATCGCATTGATCCTAACCCGATGAAGTGTGCAGAGGAAATCAAAGCTTATACAAAGATTCGATCCGATCAAAAATTGTTTCAATTTTTGAGTGGGTTAGATAGGCGATTCGAATCTGTCAAAAGAGAGATTCTTAGAACCGATCCTCTACCGACGGGTGAAGCCGCTTATGCCATCATACGAAAGGAGGCCGCTCACCAAAATTTTTTGGGAGCAACCACCGCCGCTGCTGGAGAATCACAGGGCATAGCCACCGGTTTGATAGTTAAAGAAGAAGATGGATTTGGTTTTGCCACCAAGAGATTTAATCGATTAGATGACAAGAACAAATCAGTGATTCAAGATGACAAGTCACATCTTACATGTGATGAATGTGCTATGAAAAGGCACACACAAGATCAATGTTTCCGATTAGTCGGATATCCGGCGTGGTGGACGGAAAACAAAAAAGGCCGGCGATTTAACCCATCAGAGAAAGATAAAAACTCTACCGCTCGTACTAACCCCACCAAAGAAAGCAGCAGTGACAGCCGGAGATCGGAGAAAGGGTTTGGTGGGGTTGCGGCGGCTGAGATTGAAGATGGGGGAGGTAGGTTTTCGGTGGTAGAAGGTAAGGAGAGAGAGTCATCAGATTCTCAAAACACTTTCCATATACTCATATATCTATATCTAATAATAATAGAAGTGGGGGAAAATATAATATAGGTCATGGGTCGATTTTTGTTGGGCCAAGACTCATTAGTGGGTCGGCTGGTCCCGAACCACCCCCAGCCCCCAAAAAAAAAAACACAAAAACCACACACACACAAAGAAGACTCATAGTGGGAACGACTGATGTTGGGTTGGGGAGTATAATGGACCGAATTCCATAGCAAAAGTATATATGGCCCAATCTGATCATTCTAAAACAAATGGGTCGTGGATTTTCGATTGTGGTGCGACCGATACTATGACATATGAGTTATCAGATTTTTCAGTTTTTTCAAAACCTAGGAAAACTCATATTCGAGCTGCTAACCCGGGAAAAATGGATGTTATGAATGGAGGAACTGTTACAATTTCTCCAAACATCAATTTAACTAATTGTCTTTATGTTCCGTCATTATCTCATAAACTTTTGTCAATAAGTCATGTGACAAAGGAACTTAATTGCTCAGTTCTCATGCATCCAACTTTTTGTCTGTTACAGGATATCAGGATGGGACGGATCATTGGGCGTGGCACTGAGAGAGAGGGACTGTATTATGTTGATGAAGTTACTGAAAGTGGAATTGTGATGCTTGCTCATGGAACTAGTGAAAGAGAAGCATGGTTATGGCATAGAAGATTGGGGCATCATTCAGTTAGTTATTTACATGTTTTGTTTCCGAAACTTTTTCCTTTGAATAAAAAGATTGATTGTGAAACTTGCATTCTAGATAAAAGTCATAGGCAATCTTTTAAACCTCGTAATACTAGAGTGCAATTCCCTTTTTCATTAGTTCATTCAGATGTATGGGGGCCTGCACCGGTTGTTGGAGGTCATAATTTCAAGTATTTCGTGATTTTTGTTGATGACTGCACAAGAATGACATGGATTTATTTTTTGAAAAATAAAGATGAAGTTTATGATAGATTCACTGGTTTCTATAATATGGTCCAAACTCAATTTCAAAAATCTATCAAAATTATGAGAACAG
Source organism: Erigeron breviscapus (assembly GCA_034093135.1). Lineage (NCBI taxonomy): Eukaryota > Viridiplantae > Streptophyta > Magnoliopsida > Asterales > Asteraceae > Erigeron > Erigeron breviscapus. The sequence continues at coordinate 59,521,298 of CM067171.1, read as the reverse complement.
ATAATGGTGGAGAATGTGTGAATTCACAAATGAACTCGTTTTTTCAATCCAAGGGAATAATCCATCAAACCACTTGTCCTCACACCCCAGAACAAAATGGTGTTGCAGAAAGGAAAAATAGACTTCTCTTAGAAATGACTAGGGCACTTATTATTGAGTTGCTAGTTCCAAAAAGTTTATGGCCAAGCTTTAGCTACTGCTACACTCATTAAAGTCTTCCTACAAAGTATTGCATCAGTCATTAAAGTTTGCTACACGTCATTAAAGTTTGCTACACGTCATTAAAGTTTGCTACACGTCATTAAAGTTTGCTACACGTCATTAAAGTTTGCTACACGTCATTAAAGTTTGCTACACGTCATTAAAGTTTGCTACACGTCATTAAAGTTTGCTACACGTCATTAAAGTTTGCTACACGTCATTAAAGTTTGCTACACGTCATTAAAGTTTGCTACACGTCATTAAAGTTTGCTACACGTCATTAAAGTTTGCTACACGTCATTAAAGTTTGCTACACGTCATTAAAGTTTGCTACACGTCATTAAAGTTTGCTACACGTCATTAAAGTTTGCTACACGTCATTAAAGTTTGCTACACGTCATTAAAGTTTGCTACACGTCATTAAAGTTTGCTACACGTCATTAAAGTTTGCTACACGTCATTAAAGTTTGCTACACGTCATTAAAGTTTGCTACACGTCATTAAAGTTTGCTACACGTCATTAAAGTTTGCTACACGTCATTAAAGTTTGCTACACGTCATTAAAGTTTGCTACACGTCATTAAAGTTCAGACTAGTCCAAGTGTGTAACACCCTTCGTTTAAAAATACGGGTTTCCAAAAATTTTTGCCTAATCTCATTAAAGTTTGCTACACGTCATTAAAGTTCGCATGGAAATATATGATCAGGATAGATAACTTCAACCGAAACCTACACGTTTTCCTTACGCCCAAACACAACTTTAACACTTCACAGATCGAATGCAGCTTCACATCATAACATGATGTTCATAGAATGGAAGAGCTTCATGGTTAAAGGGTTCAATCATCCATAGTGTTATCTTCTTTACTTGCTTTAGCTTCATCCTTCTTTAACCCATAGATACATGTCTGCTCTTCACGTGGTTGAATATAATACCTTTCGGTAATTCCATCATTCCCATCTTCACTTCATTCGGATCAACACAGACACAGTCTCACAAACACACACATGTCGTGATACATTTACAATTACGTTCGCGACCGAAATTGTAACTGTATCCTTCCATACGTGTACCCGGTAACCCTTCTGTGCATCACCTACTTATCACCCTTCAAATATCCAGCATTAACTCTACTTGTCAAGTTCAAGTCCATGTCCTTTGAACTAGTAGACTCAACAACATTGTCTACCAATCACTTCACTCTTCACCTACCTTTAAACTTCATTTAACTTCATGTACTTCATAATCATCATACACATTTAACTGGCTATAACTTTTCACCGATCTTCACACATTTCCACGCACTTGAGGCATCAACGTCATTAAAGTTTGCTACACGGTGTTTACTCTCGACACATAAGGATTCAATACATAGAAACCTCTCCAACTTCGTTACTTTCTGCACCGGTCAACACAAGCATGGCCATACAAACACGCCCGCGTTGTGATACGCTTGCAATTATGTTCCGGACCATAATTGTAATTGTATCCTTTCAGACGCATGTTCGTTACCACGTTTGTGTATCGCCCCTTTTTCCCATCAATTCCAATTCACATGATTTTCAACACACATACAACATCTCATATCCTTTACGGTCTTTGTCACTAACCCCATGGCTAGACAACATTGATGGAACACCATCTCACCTAATCCTCCAACCTTTGTCCATCTCAACAAATTCTCACATAATATAAAGCACAAGTTTATCAAATTCAGTTAGAGGAATAGAAGATCACCTCGAGGACCGTCTATCGTAGCAATAGGATAACTTAGCGACGGGAAAAACAAGAAATAAAAGAATAAAGGCTAAAAACATATTCACATATCAATAAACAATCATCATATAGCCTTAATCCTACACTCTCACTCATCCCAAACCCGTCCTAAGGCATTTCATCTCAAAGCTAAGCATGCCTACTTAAGCCTAACTTGTCGTTTGTCAGTTTAAGTCCAATTCCTAAGGCACACTTATAGTTATTGGTTCACTTAAACCATTTCTCTGATACCAACTTGTAACACCCTTCGTTTAAAAATACGGGTTTCCAAAATTTTTTGCCTAACGTCGTTAAAATAGAGCGGAAGAAACTTTAAAAGTCCAAACCAATTAAAATCTGTTTGTTTCCTTATTCATTGGTGTTACTTATTCGTACCATCAAAACAAGTCTAAATAGAAACCCGTCGGCTGCCTAACACAAAACAACCGACTACATGTTAGAAATATAAATATGGTGTTAAATTGTAAATATTCAATAGTAGAAGGAGTATTAGTTATAATTAGATCATAAGTATAAATACTCCTTCCTTAATCATTTTGTAATAAACCCTTGAATGAATAAACACATAGTTAACACACTTTCTCTCTCTAGATCATCTTCAACCTCCCTTTCACACACAAACACACTTTACACATACTAACCATAATTCCACCATTGATACATCAATTAAGCTCATTTCTATTCTTATCAATTGGTATCAGAGCAAAATCGGTTAATCCGAACCACCCGAAATCATAAAATCAACTGATTTTGTTCGAAATTTCGAGATTTTGAGCTTTATTTGAATCTGAAAATTCTGTTTTTCACGGATTTCGAGGCTGTTTCAGTGTTATATTCACAGATTAGGAGTGGATTATTGTTGAATTTGATGGATATGTGATCAATTTCGTCAATCTGTTTGATTTGAGGCTGTTAAAAGTTTATCTCGGCAAATAGCTATAATAAGAAAAAGTCACCCGTTTTGTGTTGTTTTCTGCTATAGTAGTATCACAAATTTCAAGGTGCAGATTTCGATGAGTCAACAGTAAAAAACTATCTCAGTACAATCACAATTTCAATTTTTCATTTATTAATTAAAAAAAAAAAGAAAAAGAAGAAAAAAGAAAAAAAAAAAAAAAAAAAATAATATTCTTGAACTTCTTTCTTCGATTTCTGCTTCATTTGTTGTCAAATCAACCTGAAAATCATAAGGATTTACTCGCGATCAAATTCTGAACAGATTCATCTTTTCAATTTTCCGATTGGTTGACTTTCACTGGCGGTTACTTTTTTCGGCGATCTGACATTTTTTCCAGCGAGCGGTTCTTTCAAATTTTTTGGTCAGGAAATGTGCGGAATCTGTTTGTGAGTATTTTGGTGGTGATTTCGAGTTGTAATTCAAAGAATTGAGGAAATAATCGTGTTTTGAAGTTTTCCGGCGAGATTTTTGCAGATTCCGGTCGCCGTGGTGTGGTGTTCTTCATATTTTCTGCAGAAATCATCAATTTACCTTTATTTGCAGAATTTAAGCCAAATCCACCATTTGCCGAAGTGAAAAACCTTATTTGCAGAAGTCGAGCCAAAACAACCATTTGCCGAGCTCGGCAAACACTACACTCGAGTTCTTTACCCGTGTTGGCCGTCTTGACCGATCTATAACTCGTGTTTGCCGAAGTAACTTCTCGACCAGATCTTGATAACTCGTGTTTGCCGAAGTAACTTCTCGACCAGATCTTGATTACTCGTGTTTGCCGACTTCAATTTCGACCAAGACTCCCAATACCCGCATTTGCCGAGCTCACTGCTCGGCACTCAATACATTTCAAAACTCTTAGAAATTTTTTCGACCAAAATTTTCTAATTCAACTATCTGCCGAGTTCATTGCTCGGCAAACCATACATACAGAAAATTTCTCATTTCAACCTTTTGCAGAGCTCATTGCTCGGCAAACCATTCAACCAAGACTTAGAATTTTTTCAACCAAAACTTTTCCTATTTCAACTATTTGCAGAGCTCTGAGCTCGGCAAACACTACACTCGAGTTCTTTACCCGTGTTGGCCGTCTTGACCGATCTATAACTCGTGTTTGCCGAAGTAACTTCTCGACCAGATCTTGATTACTCGTGTTTGCCGACTTCAATTTCGACCAAGACTCCCAATACCCGCATTTGCCGAGCTCACTGCTCGGCACTCAATACATTTCAAAACTCTTAGAAATTTTTTCGACCAAAATTTTCTAATTCAACTATCTGCCGAGTTCATTGCTCGGCAAACCATACATACAGAAAATTTCTCATTTCAACCTTTTGCAGAGCTCATTGCTCGGCAAACCATTCAACCAAGACTTAGAATTTTTTCAGCCAAGTTTTCCTATTTCAACTATTTGCAGAGCTCTGAGCTCGGCAAATAGTACAATTAGCCAAAATTTTCTATTTCAACCATTTGCAGAGCTCTGAGCTCGGCAAACAGTACAAACAGAGAACAATTTCAAAAATATTTTTCAAGTCTTTTTCAAAATCATTTTTGTTACTTACCCTTTGTTGGTGTGAAAATTTGTTTTTGAAACCCCCATTTGCCGAGATATATGCTCGGAAAATAGTATTTTTAATCTTCAAGTGCTTGAAACGTGGCTGTGTGGTGTACTGGTGTGTACTTGGGTCTCGTACTTGTTCAATCTTATGTGATTGAATATATTTTGGTGAAGAAAGAGAGCAACAGAAAAGATAACAACTGATTTTTTTTTATAAATAATCATAGAATTGTTGATCAAAGTTGGTGATTTATTTTTGTGAGTGGTGTTCATTGAAAATGTTTTTTTTGATGAATGGGTTTGACAGAAACATAAGAAAGAGAGAGAGAAACGGTAGTGTTCAAGAGTAAAGTTTTTTTTGGTGAGAAGTAAAAGTATAGAAAAGAATACGCGTGATAGTGTGCTGTCACTTTCTTTGTCAAGATTCAATACGCGTGATGTATATGTTGGAAGACTAAAGCATATTGTCAGCTTGCGTGTTTCAATTTTCAAAAACGTGAAGGAAGAAAACGTGTGTCAGTGTGTATCTATGATTCACATTAGTTGGCTTTGAGGGGTTCACGAGATTTACAAAAGTTTTTTTAAATATTCTTTTTGATTTACATTGTCAAAGTGGGCTGTACATCAAGAGTATCCAAAGCTTCTTTTTGAAATATTCTTGTCCATCTCGTGTTTTGTCAAAAGGTTGTTTGGAACTCAATTTTTTTATCCATCCGTTTTTTTTAGTCATAGTATTTGGATTTATTTCTTCTCATTTTAATTTTGTTGGACTTAAGCTTTTCTTTGGTCTAATCTCATCGATATTTTTTTTCTGGACTTAAAATTGTTTTTGGGCTTAGATTTCATTGTGGGCTTATACTTTAGGATTGTTGGGCTGATTTTTTAGTATTTTGGGCTAGTAATTTGTGTTGGGCTAAAATTTGAATTTGGACTTAATCGTTAAATTTTCTTGTTGGGCTAAACTTTTAGGATCTTGACTTGTTCGTTTATTTAGATTGTCATCAAGTTTTGATTCAATATGTCTATTAAAATTACGGACAAGTTTGTTGCAAGAGTGGTAGATTTTTTAATGGGTGAAGAACCAAGTTGGGAAGAAATACGTCGTCATGATAATCATATTTGTTGGTGTACCAAGAAGAGTAAATGTGCAGTGGTTGTTTTTGAAGAAAACAAAGTCGATGTGAATATTTTTAAAACGTTTGTGAGAGAACACCAGAGTTTTCAACTTGAAATTAAACAACTCACATCTGAGAACAAAGAGCTCAAATCTGCTGATAATTCCAGTTTGTCTGTCATGGAAAGTCTTCAATCAGAAGTTGACCGAATCAAATCTGAGAACAAAGAGCTCAAGTCTGGTAATACTCTCAATTTATCTGCTATGGAAAGTCTTCAATCTGAAATTGACCAACTCAAATCTGAAAACAAAGAGCTCAAATCTGCAAATGATCTCATTTTGTCCAACATGGAAAGTCTTCAAAAAGAAAATGATCATTTGCAATCAAAGATTTTCAAATTAACAAATGAGTTGGACAATTCTTCCAAAGAGCTCAATAAAATTGTTTTGGACAATCAATCAAAAGAACTTGTTTTACAACAAAAGATTTCTAAGCTTGACCATGAGTTTCAAAATAAGTCCATCATTTTTGAGAGAAAAGTTGACGAAGAAAGAACAAATTTTTGTGCTCAAATCAAGTGTCTTGAAGACAAGTGTTTGCAACTTCAGTCAAACGAAACATTGTTGACCAAAAGAATCTTCGATCTTGAGGCTGAATTGTCAACACATCCTATGACTGTGAATTCTTCTGTACAAACTGGTTGTGATGATGAATTTCATGAATGTGTTGAGACTACCGAGTCCTCAACTCAGACTGATCTTGATTGTGTTTGTAACAAGACTGAGGTGTCCAAAAGTTTTCCAAAACCTATTTCATCCAAACCTAAAGTTGATGTTCCAAAGAGGATTTACACGGGTAAATCTTCAAAACCTTTTGAAAAGAAAGTCTCTCAGTTTACTAATTACTCCTTGCAAAAGGGTAAGAAGTACACTAAGAAACCAAATGTTGATGGAACAACTACTTTAGTGTCTTTTCTATCCTTCGAGGATAATTCATCACACATTTCTCAAGCAAAATCTCAGCTGACTAAATCTAAATGGAAACCGATTTCAAAAGATAAGTCAGTTGAGTCAAAATCATTCAAATATTCATTTTCAGAACTTTTTGATCTTGCACCAAAACCTGTGAAAGCAGTTGTGCAAAAAGTGAATGATTTTGCTTCGAAAAATCATTTTTCAACTCAATCTCACAAGATTGGAAGTTTTTCAAAGAAATCAAATGATTTTTCACCGTTGCTTCCACGAAAAATCTTTTCAACTAAAACACCGAGTTTTAGTTCACCGTGGAATGCAACTTCGATTCATCAAATCGATGAGACTTACATTTGGTCTTTCAAGAGTTCAAAAACCATTGGACCCAATTTCAAATGGGTTCCAAAGGTAATTTTGAAATGATTTGATGAAAAGTAGCTTATGCACACTTCAGTGTATAACCCGCTCTAAAATCGTTTTTGTAATTTCATCATTTCTTTTAGAAAAATCCAAAAAGATTTTCATTTTCTTATTTTTAAAAATCCAAAAAGATTTTATCTTTTCATCTATTTTACTTTGTCTTTTAGTTACTCACAAAGTATTAGGATGAGATGCAAGGCATCGAACGCCTTTGTGTACTGCCTTTGTAGTCTCATTTTTAATATTTGTAAGCAACTTTCAAACTTTTTACTCACCCTTTATATGCTAAAACTTTGTTTATATCATGCATATATTTAGGGGGAGTTTGTTTATAAAACCAAAACTTCCAAGTGTTCAAACGCTTTTATCTTTTTAAAACACTTTGGATGATTTTCAACCATTTTCGATCATATTCAAAGAAGTTCGGTGTTAGATTTGCACACGAGAGTTTAGGCCACTCATTCATACTCCATGATCTTGTCATCGCCGATGAGATCTAACCCCGGAGTTAAATTCTCAATTTTAGTTTGTGAGGGTTTTTGAGTGTGGTGATGATGTTTGTGCAAATAGGACATGAGGGAGTAGTCGAAAAGTGAGAGGTTACGGTGAAATGATGTGAGAAAGGGCTAAAAGAAATAAAAGCCCTCCCCAAAATTCTTAAAAAGCCGGGTCAACACGTTCCTATCGGATTTCATTTGTTGATTTCTCGATATTGAAGAAGACTTCATGGACCCAGTGAAGCAATGCACATCTTTACCTAACCACTCAAGTATTTCTTAACAAATGCTTGTTTTATTCTCACGGAGATTTTCACATATCTATCGACTCTTCATTTGGAAGACGTTGATATAGAAAAAGGGAGACACTCTGCTCCGGTCCCCGACTTCATTTGATCACTTATTGAGTCTAGAGCGTACTTGAAATATTCTTTCATTTGACTAGGACACATAGAGTCTTTATATGTCTTTGTACATTGCATATCTTTGTGATATTGCCGGAACATTCGTAGTGATATCATATTTTTGATATTTCACGATGATCGAATGGAAATCCTACCAATGCTAACATCTTTTCCAACGTTGAACGTAGGTCTCACATTTTCATTTTATGAATTTGTTGAGTTAACAAGAAGTCTATGTGACCTCGGATTTATTTTCCCAAAAGTCTTTGAGGATAGTAAGACATGGTTATCGAACGCCTTTGTGACACTAACCATGAATTACATTCTTTAAAGCAATCTATCGGTTGAAAAGCCATAAACCAAACCATTTAGAGATAAGCTTTGTGCATTTCTCGATGATAATGGGAAGTCCTAAAAATAGTAATCGTATTTTTAGGCCACACCATTAATCCTTTTGATTTTTGGTTGTGTCAACGGATCATTTTTATCCGGATTTCATTTCTCTTCACACAAACACAAAGAACACAAACACCATTATAAAATCTTTTTCCAACAACGCAACCTCAAATTCTAGTTCACCAATAGGTTCATTGGGAATTGGGTTGGGTTAATTTGCGTGCTTGTTGTTTGTTGGCATCTACCGTTTATGCTATCAATCATTATTGTATGATGAACACGTTTCACATATTCATCATAAGGGGAGAAATGATTAAATGATTGATAGATAGAATTCAAGGTTTTAGGTAGAATTTGATTGATAGATAGAATTCAAGGTTTTAGGTAGAATTTGATTGATAGATATTGATTGAGGATAATTCATAGTGTTTGGTTGTTCAAAGGATCGTTAGTTTAGGTGAAGAGAGTGAATAATTATCGTGCTAAGTTGAAAGATTGTTTTGAGAAAGTTAAAGGATTGATTCGAGATCGAGTATATTCAAGATGATGTACATGGTCGATATTTGAAAGATTTATTGAATAATTGACCATTTGTTTGATGATTAGAAAAGTTTGAGATTGAATGAAGATTGTTCTTTTGATAGATACTTGGATTGTTAAGATCCAAAGATTGTTCATTTGAGGGGGAGCAAGAGTAAACTCATGAGTCGTTAAACATGCTCCGAAATGATTGTTTGTTCGAGGGGGAGCAAGAAATTTGAAGATAACCGTTTATTTGATTGAAATGCTCCGAGATAGTTGTTTGTTTGAGGGGGAGCAAGAATTAATTGATCAAAGGATCAAATGCTCCAAGATGATTGTTGATTCAGAGACAAGTTAGACCAAGAAATGAAATTTCCGCATTCCAAAACCAAGCTTCCGCAATGTCAAGAGAATTTAAAGAAAACCAAGCTTCCGCAATACCAAAAGAATTCAAGGAATTCAAAGTCAAAACCAAGCTTCCGCATGTTACTCAAAGTTCAAGTTACTTCTCCAAGCAACATCAAGTTCAAATCAACATTCAAAAGTTCAAGTTGTGAAAGCTCAAAAGATACAAAGATTTCAAAGATGCTTCCAAAGTAGTCAAAGTTGCAAGAGAAGATCAAGGTTTAATAAGTCATCGTCAAATATATTTGTTTGTTGAGAAGATTCAAAGTCAAGGTTGATACAAGACATTGAAGACAATGAGAAAGCTTCAAAGTCCAATCAACATAGAAGATTTTCAACAAATGGGCTCATCATGTTATTTAAAGACCGAAGACGATGCAACATTTATAATTCAACACCAAGGGGGAGATTGTTAGAAATATAAATATGGTGTTAAATTGTAAATATTCAATAGTAGAAGGAGTATTAGTTATAATTAGATCATAAGTATAAATACTCCTTCGTTAATCATTTTGTAATAAACCCTTGAATGAATAAACACATAGTTAACACACTTTCTCTCTCTAGATCATCTTCAACCTCCCTTTCACACACAAACACACTTTACACACACTAACCATAATTCCACCATTGATACATCAATTAAGCTCATTTCTATTCTTATCACTACATAACATGCAAACTTCATAAAAGACAAACATAAACAAATGTCTATAAAAGTTCTGCATCTATGGGTAGCTAAGGTCAACAGCAAGCTATCTACTCATTCCTCACACTTCTTCATCAACTACCTCAGCTACGCTAAACCTGAGGGAGCAACACATTTCAAAAGACAAGTGTTAGCTAACGAATTAGCTAAGTAAGATAACACTTAAGTTATAAAACATTTGTCCATTTCAAACATTATGGATTTATATACTTCATTAAGGCACAACACACATCAAACATACCACGTCATCAACATAACATATTAGGATGAACCACCCTAAATGTGCCTATCCTGTTTTACTTCATTACACACATATAACCACATAACTGCTTTCTACATTTAACTGCTTTTGTAACATTTGCCATTTTAGTCCATTACTTGTTATATATGATAATGGCAAACTTTATGAATATAAGAAAACTTTGGGTATTTTTGGTGCATATATATATATGTGTGTCGGACGAGTGAGATATTGTAATATCTGCTATCTGGATGATCTGTTTCATTAAGGAAACGAACCCGAAACACTCGCAACCTTACATCTAATCCAAGTTAAGACATAATTAACTAAGGTTAGTTAACTAAGGTTAGTTAACCAAGGTTAGTTAACTAGCCCATGGTATTGCAAAACCATCAAACTAGCCCATGGTATTCCTTAACTTAACCATAGTTACCAACAAACTAAACTAGTAACCATGGTAAATTACTACCTATAAATACAAGCTAAGGTTTTCATTTCTAATTGCTAATTCACACTCTCAACACTTCTCTTCTTAAATCCCTATCATTCCGAGATCCATACTTGTTCAAGTTCAAGCATATCTTACACAACCTTTCATCATCCCAAGCTTTCGATTCAACCAAAGTTGTTTTGAATTCGTTGGTTTCGAAATTGTAAACACGACGTTGTTATTGCGAATTCTTTCAAGAACTTATCAAAGCCTAGTTATAATGGCCACATGGAGTTAGGATTATTCCATATTCATCAAGTTTACAAATCCAAGTTATAGTCGATTCTCTCAAGATCTTCTTTGGAGCTCATCCCTATATCGTTACTTTGATCTTAGAACTCATAATATCTCCATACTTGTAAGTGTTTCTATGAAACCTTACTATACTTTGCTTTATGATTATATGACTATATGTTATGTATTGAAATGCTTGTCAACTTAATTTTATACTCAATTGATACATAATTGCATTTAAATACGGTAACTATCGCTTTTATATATGAATATTGAAATATTGTTACTATTGCGAAAAATGAATTATTAGCGAAAGTACGAGAAATCGTAAAACTTTTATTAAATCATTTTAAATACTTATTATGGTATATAAACAAGGGCATAGTTATATACCTAACTATCCTAATTCATATAATTACTATTCACCATCTGTGAATTATTTCGTATTTTCGAATTGTTTGATTTATGGATAGAATATATCCTTGATACGCTTTTAACCGCACAATGTTTCCGAAAGTGATTGCACCTTGGGCCTCTTTGGCTTATACCGGAGGAATGAAAGGTAGTTCGCGAAAAGTTTGCATAAGCATTCACTAAGCAACTTAATTCGCCCCGGTATTCTCCACGACCCAAGGCCAACCCTAACACAACTTGGAAATAAAATGCTGGTTTTTCCTGCCATTTAAGGTATTTCTTCAATTGTAATCAATACATTTTGTATTGATTATAATACATACCATTCAAGGTATCTTTTCATATCTCTGCTATTGAAAACATCTATTCGTTACAAGATTAATACATTCTTCGTATTAATCCTATTATTTAAAAATACTTCAAAAGGATTTAGAAATATCAGAGGAATACTTTATATATCCTACGGATACGTATTACATACGGAAAGTTACATTTTTACCCTACAGTTTCAAAGGTATCATTTTTCGTCCTTATACTTTGGACATTTGACAATTTAGTCCCTCAAGTTTCAAGAATGACAATTTAGCCCCTCAAGTTTCAAGAATGACAATTTAGCCCCTCAAGTTTCAAGAATGACAATTTGGTCCTTTTAAATTTTTGCAACACAAATGAGTTTTCATTTAGAAAATACTTGAAATAATACTTAAAGATAAATTCAAAGACTTATAAAAACACAGGAAGTAAATTACGTTGACAAGCGTATTAAAAAGATAACCTTATAGTTGTATGTCTATATTTGGAATTTAGCACGAATATAAATCAATTAACATTGAAATTAGGGAATACGTAACGTGGCCAGTTGACTCACTCGTCATCGTTGACTACATCAATCTCTTCTACTTTGCTGTTGAATTATCAAGAATAAGGTGAGTTTCGTAAACCCTCCCTACTCAATTGAGATTCGGGCTGAAAAGTGTACATGTTTGTTTAACTGTTGATTGTTGATTTGATTGATTGTATGATTGAATTGTTGATGTGGACATGTTAGCGCATTGTTTACGATGTAAGTCGCACCGTTAGCGCATTATTTATTATATAAGTCGCACCGTTAGCGCATTACTTATTATATAAGTCGCACCGTTAGCGCATTACTTATTATATAAGTCGCACCGTTAGCGCATTACTTATTATATAAGTCGCACCGTTAGCGCATTGTTTACGATGTAAGTCGCACCGTTAGCGCATTATTTATTATATAAGTCGCACCATTAGCGCATTACTTATTATATAAGTCGCACCGTTAGCGCATTACTTATTATATAAGTCGCACCGTTAGCGCATTGTTAATTATTAACTATGTAAGCCGCATCGTTGTTGATCGTTATTGATTGTTATGGAACGTTGTTGAACGTTATATGGAATCGTTATTATTGAACGTTGACTTGTATTGAATTGTGATAATGTGAAACCTTATAGGTTTTCCTTGGATGTGATTAGTTCTCCTAATCCTCACTTATTGTTAACGGTTGTTATCCGACACGGTTATTCCTTGTTACTTGTCCCTACGAACTCACCAACTTTATGTTGACGCTCTTTAGTACACTTTTCAGGTAATCAAGTTAATCAGAGACAAAATGGATGATTGCATGCTTAATTGCTAGGATTGGACTAGTTTTGGACTTTCTGGATCCATGATCCTTACTTCCCTTTTATGGGTTACTTTTAGGATCAACTACTATTGATTGAATTGCCTTTTATTATTGATTGAACATGTATTTCGATAAATGTTGATGATTGTATACGTTTGTACAAGTTTAAGGATTGTTTCAATCCTATGTTTCATATAGTTTGATTCTACATAATTTCCATGTCGTGCTGTGCTTTTCTAAGTGATACCCCATGATTCCGCCATGTTGGGGTGTTACAGAATGGTATCAGAGCCGTGGTTGTAGAGAATTAGGTGGATTGACCTAGTCTATAGCCATTGCACCCACATTTCATATTAGCATGCATGATAGGAAATTTTGTGTGCAACGTGAACTGTATGATGCATAAAAATGGTTTAAACGGAGTTCGTAGGTTACTTATGATTTGATGACTTGATTGTTATATGACAACTTGATGGACGTATATGATAGTGTCGGGATACACCGTGAATTGTGGAATTATTGTGATAAACGTTGATGTGTGTGGAATCTTGGATGCATTTATTATTTGTCCCCCAACAAAATGAAATGATGGCATTAATGGAGTATAACATTCGATAACCCTAGAGGCGCCTGATCAACAAATCTATGGTTATCCTATGTCATATAAAGTTAATAATCTCATGGATTGTGCCTCGTGGATAAAGTATAGTAGCTAACCCGGTATGTTTAATGAGTGTTGGTTAGGTGGAGGGTTAGCCGCTGGTACACCCTGTATACATACCCGGTCAACACTTAGAGAACATATCGGAACCAAGTTTTGGACATCCATTCTATATATTAACGGTGTGGAGGGTTAGCCGATGGTACACCCTGTATACAAACACTTTTAATGTGTCGAATGTTGAAGTTAAAATTCGGACTATGCTTTACTCACCTTGTTATGACTTGACCCTTTTATTTATATAGTGTTGAATGTTTTCGTGATTGTATTGTTAATTGTAAATTGTACGATTGCTGAAACCTTAGATTATTGCCATGGTAATATCCCTGTAGAGATAATTATATTCATGCAATGATTTATAAGGACTTGATGTGGAAATTGTGTATTACTTGAAGATCAATTTTGATATTCAAGTGTGGATTGTGTGGACTTGAATTTTATGTTAATAGAAATGGTAGTACAAGTATAGGATATTTTGGATGGGTTGGTAATGTGTTGGGCTAGCCAATGGTATGCCTTATATTATAGGCATTACCGGATGGCCCATGTCTAAGTTATATTACTTATAATTGTCTACAATTATCAGTCATTGTTGGAATAACAGTATGAGAATAAGATCTAGAATACATGCTTATTAAGGTCTTAGATACTTATAATCTATAATTGTAGACCAATGATTTATTATGAACTATAGACTAAGTTCAAACTTATAGTTACGATTGACTGATAGAATGAGCTAAGATTTTTGGAGACTATAATGTTTAAGTAAAGTGAGATATTATGAAATATTAATAGATCTAGTGTGTTAAGAGGCATTTTTTTTTACGAACATGGAGCTTAGGTTAGTAATTTGATGAATGTGTTCAAGAAAATGGCTGGAAAAGAGCAAACAGGATAGTAGTAGAAGATTATGAACTTAAGTGATTATATGCAGGAATCAAATCCCGTAGATTTCACCTTATATTGGCCTTGTACCTAGAATAAAAATACATGATTTTACTGAGAGGTACTATTCGCTCATATAACGTAAGCAATGACGTCAAATGAAAATAATTTTTTTTCAAAATGGCCGACAACAAATAAAATATCTGGATCTTCATGGAACAAGATAAAGTAGGATGGCTTTATCAGACTATTTTGATATAAGCAATAATAAAAGTGTTAACTACAAACAAATTATATATAAATTTCGCAATAAAGAAAAGAGGGAAATAGACATACGAAGATCACTAATTGTTTATGTAATCCTACTTTATAGTTTAAGTAGCCAAATTCCTAAATCTATGAAGATCACACATTTATCTATTCAATGCATACTTGTTAGTCCCATGATTAACCCAATGATCTTTCAAGTCAATTGGACAATCGAGATCGTACCCTTCTAACAATAATTTCTCTATGACCTTTGAGAATGTACTACAACCCATTCTTCTCCCCGGCAACCTTACAATACGACTTGGCCTGACATATGTTGGCAACGGATACATGGAAAGAGAAGTTGTACAACAAACGGAGGTCCATCCCTCTGTACTCCACCCGCGACAGGTCCTAGGTATCCCTGTGCATGAGCATATCGGTGTTGGCATCTCTGATATGTTCATTTCTTCCCCAAATACTACCAAAGTAGTATTTTGTTTCACAAACTGGTAAGACCTTTTTGACCTTACATTTCTTTGAGCTTTCGAGGATGATACTTTTGCAGACTTTTTCTTACGACTATAAAGCTTGCAAATATAAGCCCATGAGTCTTCCACATGCTTCTCAAACTCTGGTCCATGATTCATTATCGTATCAACCGGTTCCACCCTGTTCGAGGTTGAGACCTCATAATATGTGTCACCAATTGGATTGGGGTATAGTGTGGGCGAGTCTGACATTGGACGTTTTCCTGGTGCCCTGTTACTCTCCTCAGAAGGTACTGGTTGGAATGTTGATTCCAACTGGAATGTTGCTTCTGGTGTATCGAAAGAGAAGTTTTGATATAAAGGGTTCATTGGGATTGGAGATGAAACTCCATGATGTACTGCATCAACAAAAGTTGGGAACGATGCACTGACATTTTCTGTTGGGAGTTCTAACTGTGATGTTGGTACTGTATTTTGGAGAAGCCAATTTTGGCAAAAATCATCGATTGATGTTCCCCATTCACTAGTACCAATCATCTGGTTTTGCCTTGCGTCCATGATTATATTGAGTTCTTCTTATCTACAATAAGTTTTGGTCAGACAATTGACATAACAAATACATAAGAAACATTATCAACAATATTATTCTGATTTAAAAACACATTCTAGACAACTTAAGATTTGATTTATAAATTTATAACAGATTCCAAATATTTCTATAAAATCCTTCTTGATTTCAATAATTAGGAGTTCTGTCAGAGCTCGACCCTGACATGTTACTTCCCCCAGCAGTGTCTCTTTTTCTTCTCTTAAGAGGTGGAATATTGGGATTTTCTTCTTCTTCTTCAGATGACATAGCAAAAATGGACTTCTCCCTTTGAGAGAGATTATCCTCGTCTTGCTGAGCTAGGGCTCTTGCAAACTTTTCATCTTCTTTTATTTGACGATTCACAAGGATAGATTCCTCCTCTGTTAAAAAAAAATTGAGATAAAATTTTTGCTAGTTTTTCATCTTCAGAAGTTTGTTTCTCAAAAAGGTGGACATCTTCGTCTACCATCGCCTTGTAAACTTCAAAGGAAATACCTAACATCATGGCCTCCTGCTTAATCCTTTTTACCCTATTTGTTTCAAGATCTTTAAGATCCTCGTGAGCCATTGGCCTTTTGCCTTTTGGATCGCTCGAAGAGGCACCGAAATTTTTCATTATCTTATGATAAATCGGTGGAACAATATTGTTAATTAAGCGAACATGAATTAAAAGATAAAAGTTTTATATAAACATATAAATAGATAGTATATTATCCAAGATGAGAAAGAAAGAGCACAAAAATGTAGCTTACCAAAGAGAAAGTCGGAGATCTGTTAGAAAACAAGCTGACTGTGAACGGAATAGCTAAAAACAAATTGGCAGATGAAGAACTAAGTAAATAAAAGAGATAGAGAAAGAAGATTTAGTGTGCATTCTTCCTTAAGAAAACGCGTTTCTATTATAGAGGATGAAAAGGGAAATGTGACCTGGAATAACGGACATGTGTGCATAAACTACAGTAATTTTTAATCATTGCTACGGTAATTAGTAATTACCGAATTATTATTTTTTTTTCTTTTCTAAAGATAAAATTTCTAAACTTTATCATCCCTTTAACCAAGGTTGAAAAGAGCTGAACAGTTTACTCAAAAGTGTATACTATGTTGAGAAAATCCTCAACTTAATTAATAGCTTAATGAATAGACCGTCTTCCACTTCTCACTATTTTTCTTCACTGCTTCTTTTCAAGAACCATATCAATTGCTAATTCATCTTTTTGAACCCTAGATGAATTTTTGATCCAAACTATTGTTTCAGGAGTGATCTAGATAATATTTGTTTCTTTGACCCATGGATCGCCTTTAATGATTGAATTTAAGAAAATGAGACAAATGTTATCAACAAAAATATGTCAACTTTTCCAACTGGATAACAGTAGTGTCTTGGTAAAAGAACTTCAAATTTGAAAATAAGAATTATTTGAAAGACTAAAATTATGATGGGCGATCAACGATTAAAATACACAAATGAACTTGGTATAAAAATCTATCAAGACAAATATGGGAGATTCTTTTAACTGGGAATTTCCCTAATCGACAACAATCCCCAAAAGAGATCGAAGAAAGTTGTATTTCATTATTCGTACAATACAAGTGAAACTTGTTACGTTATTTAAGCGGAAATACAACAATTAGGGATACAACATATTTAAAAACCATACAAAGAAACCCAGGTGGTGACAAACAGTAAGGGAACCACGCCAAGAACAAACACTACTAACCACTGAATAGCCTCATTCAATGGAAGTTGAGCCACAGTAATTAACCACGCTATGATAATAATGTATATCATGATTAGGAAAGGGAACATTTTTGATATAAGGTTTCGGGTTTTGGTTAGATTCCGAAGAAAGGAAAATGTTAAGTTGATATGGCATGGAGAAAAGTATGCTAAGGTATTATTATATAGTCTAAGAAGGAGCCGTTTCTAACGGTCAATTACGGAAGATAAAGTGAATTTGAAGTTTTGTATAGTGTTTTAGTCAGACTTACCTGTGTACGGACAGATCATCTATACCATAGATGTGTAAGTAGTCTATACTATATGTGTACAAACTATTGATTTCTTCATAGTACAAGTTGTAGGATGTTATACATGCTAATTATAAATGCTAATCGTGTTTAGGATTGTGTGCAAGATCATCCTACTCTGTTGAGAGTAGAAGGATTCTATTTAGAATCATACGAGTTCATTTTACTCTGTTGAGAATAGAAGGCATCAATTAGGGATACGCCTTGCATCTTTCTGTTAATTATGTGTGATTATCTAATGTAGAATAGAGACTTAGATGCCATGTCCTCTAATATCGATTTACTGTCAATGAGATAAAACGAAAATCAAGTTAAGTATAATTTTATTCGATACAATCTAGATTTCGAGGGCGAAATTCCTTTAACGGGGGAATAATGTAACATTTGCCATTTTAGTCCATTACTTGTTATATATGATAATGGCAAACTTTATGAATATAAGAAAACTTTGGGTATTTTTGGTGCATATATATATGTGTGTCGGACGAGTGAGATATTGTAATATCTGCTATCTGGATGATCTGTTTCATTAAGGAAACGAACCCGAAACACTCGCAACCTTACATCTAATCCAAGTTAAGACATAATTAACTAAGGTTAGTTAACTAAGGTTAGTTAACTAAGGTTAGTTAACCAAGGTTAGTTAACTAGCCCATGGTATTGCAAAACCATCAAACTAGCCCATGGTATTCCTTAACTTAACCATAGTTACCAACAAACTAAACTAGTAACCATGGTAAATTACTACCTATAAATACAAGCTAAGGTTTTCATTTCTAATTGCTAATTCACACTCTCAACACTTCTCTTCTTAAATCCCTATCATTCCGAGATCCATACTTGTTCAAGTTCAAGCATATCTTACACAACCTTTCATCATCCCAAGCTTTCGATTCAACCAAAGTTGTTTTGAATTCGTTGGTTTCGAAATTGTAAACACGACGTTGTTATTGCGAATTCTTTCAAGAACTTATCAAAGCCTAGTTATAATGGCCACATGGAGTTAGGATTATTCCATATTCATCAAGTTTACAAATCCAAGTTATAGTCGATTCTCTCAAGATCTTCTTTGGAGCTCATCCCTATATCGTTACTTTGATCTTAGAACTCATAATATCTCCATACTTGTAAGTGTTTCTATGAAACCTTACTATACTTTGCTTTATGATTATATGACTATATGTTATGTATTGAAATGCTTGTCAACTTAATTTTATACTCAATTGATACATAATTGCATTTAAATACGGTAACTATCGCTTTTATATATGAATATTGAAATATTGTTACTATTGCGAAAAATGAATTATTAGCGAAAGTACGAGAAATCGTAAAACTTTTATTAAATCATTTTAAATCCTTATTATGGTATATAAACAAGGGCATAGTTATATACCTAACTATCCTAATTCATATAATTACTATTCACCATCTGTGAATTATTTCGTATTTTCGAATTGTTTGATTTATGGATAGAATATATCCTTGATACGCTTTTAACCGCACAATGTTTCCGAAAGTGATTGCACCTTGGGCCTCTTTGGCTTATACCGGAGGAATGGAAGGTAGTTCGCGAAAAGTTTGCATAAGCATTCACTAAGCAACTTAATTCGCCCCGGTATTCTCCACGACCCAAGGCCAACCCTAACACAACTTGGAAATAAAATGCTGGTTTTTCCTGCCATTTAAGGTATTTCTTCAATTGTAATCAATACATTTTGTATTGATTATAATACATACCATTCAAGGTATCTTTTCATATCTCTGCTATTGAAAACATCTATTCGTTACAAGATTAATACATTCTTCGTATTAATCCTATTATTTAAAAATACTTCAAAAGGATTTAGAAATATCAGAGGAATACTTTATATATTCTACGGATACGTATTACATACAGAAAGTTACATTTTTACCCTACAGTTTCAAAGGTATCATTTTTCGTCCTTATACTTTGGACATTTGACAATTTAGTCCCTCAAGTTTCAAGAATGACAATTTAGTCCCTCAAGTTTCAAGAATGACAATTTGGTCCTTTTAAATTTTTGCAACATAAATGAGTTTTCATTTAGAAAATACTTGAAATAATACTTAAAGATAAATTCAAAGACTTATAAAAACACAGGAAGTAAATTACGTTGACAAGCGTATTAAAAAGATAACCTTATAGTTGTATGTCTATATTTGGAATTTAGCACGAATATAAATCAATTAACATTGAAATTAGGGAATACGTAACGTGGCCAGTTGACTCACTCGTCATCGTTGACTACATCAATCTCTTCTACTTTGCTGTTGAATTATCAAGAATAAGGTGAGTTTCGTAACCCCTCCCTACTCAATTGAGATTCGGGCGCATTACTTATTATATAAGTCGCACCGTTAGCGCATTACTTATTATATAAGTCGCACCGTTAGCGCATTACTTATTATATAAGTCGCACCGTTAGCGCATTACTTATTATATAAGTCGCACCGTTAGCGCATTACTTATTATATAAGTCGCACCGTTAGCGCATTACTTATTATATAAGTCGCACCGTTAGCGCATTACTTATTATATAAGTCGCACCGTTAGCGCATTACTTATTATATAAGTCGCACCGTTAGCGCATTACTTATTATATAAGTCGCACCGTTAGCGCATTACTTATTATATAAGTCGCACCGTTAGCGCATTACTTATTATATAAGTCGCACCGTTAGCGCATTACTTATTATATAAGTCGCACCGTTAGCGCATTACTTATTATATAAGTCGCACCGTTAGCGCATTACTTATTATATAAGTCGCACCGTTAGCGCATTACTTATTATATAAGTCGCACCGTTAGCGCATTACTTATTATATAAGTCGCACCGTTAGCGCATTACTTATTATATAAGTCGCACCGTTAGCGCATTACTTATTATATAAGTCGCACCGTTAGCGCATTACTTATTATATAAGTCGCACCGTTAGCGCATTACTTATTATATAAGTCGCACCGTTAGCGCATTACTTATTATATAAGTCGCACCGTTAGCGCATTACTTATTATATAAGTCGCACCGTTAGCGCATTACTTATTATATAAGTCGCACCGTTAGCGCATTACTTATTATATAAGTCGCACCGTTAGCGCATTACTTATTATATAAGTCGCACCGTTAGCGCATTACTTATTATATAAGTCGCACCGTTAGCGCATTACTTATTATATAAGTCGCACCGTTAGCGCATTACTTATTATATAAGTCGCACCGTTAGCGCATTACTTATTATATAAGTCGCACCGTTAGCGCATTACTTATTATATAAGTCGCACCGTTAGCGCATTACTTATTATATAAGTCGCACCGTTAGCGCATTACTTATTATATAAGTCGCACCGTTAGCGCATTACTTATTATATAAGTCGCACCGTTAGCGCATTACTTATTATATAAGTCGCACCGTTAGCGCATTACTTATTATATAAGTCGCACCGTTAGCGCATTACTTATTATATAAGTCGCACCGTTAGCGCATTACTTATTATATAAGTCGCACCGTTAGCGCATTACTTATTATATAAGTCGCACCGTTAGCGCATTACTTATTATATAAGTCGCACCGTTAGCGCATTACTTATTATATAAGTCGCACCGTTAGCGCATTACTTATTATATAAGTCGCACCGTTAGCGCATTACTTATTATATAAGTCGCACCGTTAGCGCATTACTTATTATATAAGTCGCACCGTTAGCGCATTACTTATTATATAAGTCGCACCGTTAGCGCATTACTTATTATATAAGTCGCACCGTTAGCGCATTACTTATTATATAAGTCGCACCGTTAGCGCATTACTTATTATATAAGTCGCACCGTTAGCGCATTACTTATTATATAAGTCGCACCGTTAGCGCATTACTTATTATATAAGTCGCACCGTTAGCGCATTACTTATTATATAAGTCGCACCGTTAGCGCATTACTTATTATATAAGTCGCACCGTTAGCGCATTACTTATTATATAAGTCGCACCGTTAGCGCATTACTTATTATATAAGTCGCACCGTTAGCGCATTACTTATTATATAAGTCGCACCGTTAGCGCATTACTTATTATATAAGTCGCACCGTTAGCGCATTACTTATTATATAAGTCGCACCGTTAGCGCATTACTTATTATATAAGTCGCACCGTTAGCGCATTACTTATTATATAAGTCGCACCGTTAGCGCATTACTTATTATATAAGTCGCACCGTTAGCGCATTACTTATTATATAAGTCGCACCGTTAGCGCATTACTTATTATATAAGTCGCACCGTTAGCGCATTACTTATTATATAAGTCGCACCGTTAGCGCATTACTTATTATATAAGTCGCACCGTTAGCGCATTACTTATTATATAAGTCGCACCGTTAGCGCATTACTTATTATATAAGTCGCACCGTTAGCGCATTACTTATTATATAAGTCGCACCGTTAGCGCATTACTTATTATATAAGTCGCACCGTTAGCGCATTACTTATTATATAAGTCGCACCGTTAGCGCATTACTTATTATATAAGTCGCACCGTTAGCGCATTACTTATTATATAAGTCGCACCGTTAGCGCATTACTTATTATATAAGTCGCACCGTTAGCGCATTACTTATTATATAAGTCGCACCGTTAGCGCATTACTTATTATATAAGTCGCACCGTTAGCGCATTACTTATTATATAAGTCGCACCGTTAGCGCATTACTTATTATATAAGTCGCACCGTTAGCGCATTACTTATTATATAAGTCGCACCGTTAGCGCATTACTTATTATATAAGTCGCACCGTTAGCGCATTACTTATTATATAAGTCGCACCGTTAGCGCATTACTTATTATATAAGTCGCACCGTTAGCGCATTACTTATTATATAAGTCGCACCGTTAGCGCATTACTTATTATATAAGTCGCACCGTTAGCGCATTACTTATTATATAAGTCGCACCGTTAGCGCATTACTTATTATATAAGTCGCACCGTTAGCGCATTACTTATTATATAAGTCGCACCGTTAGCGCATTACTTATTATATAAGTCGCACCGTTAGCGCATTACTTATTATATAAGTCGCACCGTTAGCGCATTACTTATTATATAAGTCGCACCGTTAGCGCATTACTTATTATATAAGTCGCACCGTTAGCGCATTACTTATTATATAAGTCGCACCATTAGCGCATTACTTATTATATAAGTCGCACCGTTAGCGCATTACTTATTATATAAGTCGCACCGTTAGCGCATTGTTAATTATTAACTATGTAAGCCGCATCGTTGTTGATCGTTATTGATTGTTATGGAACGTTGTTGAACGTTATATGGAATCGTTATTATTGAACGTTGACTTGTATTGAATTGTGATAATGTGAAACCTTATAGGTTTTCCTTGGATGTGATTAGTTCTCCTAATCCTCACTTATTGTTAACGGTTGTTATCCGACACGGTTATTCCTTGTTACTTGTCCCTACGAACTCACCAACTTTATGTTGACGCTCTTTAGTACACTTTTCAGGTAATCAAGTTAATCAGAGACAAAATGGATGATTGCATGCTTAATTGCTAGGATTGGACTAGTTTTGGACTTTCTGGATCCATGATCCTTACTTCCCTTTTATGGGTTACTTTTAGGATCAACTACTATTGATTGAATTGCCTTTTATTATTGATTGAACATGTATTTCGATAAATGTTGATGATTGTATACGTTTGTACAAGTTTAAGGATTGTTTCAATCCTATGTTTTCATATAGTTTGATTCTACATAATTTCCATGTCGTGCTGTGCTTTTCTAAGTGATACCCCATGATTCCGCCATGTTGGGGTGTTACAGCTTTTCTACGTTTTAACTGCTTTACTACATTTTAACTGCGTCAATGTGTAACATAAGTTACACCCGACTAGATGACAACCATTCAGTTGAACATCAAACGTCGTTAAGGAATGGCAAGCCAATCCCGGAGTAATCCGTATGTACAAGACAAATGAGGGCGGGTCAGACCCCTCGTATTACTCAACTGCATCTCAATGACCATGTTGCTAGGAGCCACCCAAACAACCTACGTCAACGCACTTAGCCGGGCTAGGGCAAGTACGGGTTAAGCTTAACACTTTCCTGCATCAAAATTTTAACGAGCTCGAACCTGCATCTCATTTAGTTTAGGTGACTGCATTACCTAAACATTTACTACGTTTACTGCTTTTACGTTTTGGCCCTTAAACGTGCACGTGTCATGGCAACTTAACAAGTCTAGTGAACTAGATGAGCAAGCCATACAATCATGCACAAAACAACACATGCTACATATACTACATCTCAATGCATCACAAGATACTACATATACACTACATTATACTTCATATCATAACATACACTACATTATACTTCATATCATAACATTCACTACATTATACTTCATTTGGGACTGCATTTCAGGTCTCAATGGTCAACTACATAACCCATATCACCTCCCGTGTAACCCGAATACCCACAAGCAATTCAAGATATAAGTTGGGAAGTTATTATTTGAAACCATCTTTTCGTTGAACCCTCAGCGTGTCAAAGTAGTGTATCTTACCTCGTGACGATCAATAAGCAACGTTAATGTATCTTGTTTGTGATCCCGACTACCTATCTCAAGTTCATAGTCATTAAACCTGTATAAACCCAACCTAATAAGGTTATAAGACCATACATTAACTTAGGTACACTTATAGAACCCTTAAACGCTTGTTTCGGACCTCAAACGGGCTCACAGACCCTTTATGCGGCGCATGCTTTGAATATGCGTCGCATATTTGCTTCAAAAATCACCCAGAAACCTTCCAGGCCCCGATATGCGCCGCACATAGGTTTTATGCGCCGCATATGGAGTGCTGGTCTAAAGACTGACTCGCGCCCTTTACTTGCAGGCGACGTTTCGACCTCAAGACGACCAAATGAGTCAAAACTTAGTTCTTATGAAATGTAGGGAATTCAAAGACCTTTCCAGAAATATAAAGTTTGACTCTTGAAGTTCTCTTATGAATTAGTTATGGCATCTGCAAAACAGACCTACAGAATTCATCTTAAATCCGACCACTTCTGGAAATGGACATTTTTCACCCATATCTGGGAAAAATCAAAAGAAACATTGTTCATACCGAATCAAGAGGACACATAGCCCTTTTCAAAAATATAAGATTCATCTCATAACTCTTTTAATTGAAAGAGATATGATTTTTTCAATATTACTAAATTTTCAGATCTAGTAAACCCTTAGTTTTGCAAACAATTTTCGACCATCAGATGACCATAGCAACCATCACGACCTATAAACCTCATATGCACCCAAAATATGACTCATATGATGATTTCACATGATCACTTGTTCCAGGAACAAGAGGATACAATTACAATACATTAAATTACCCGAAACCTCAATAATCGACAATGAAACATAATCAAATCAATCTCAACCCTAGAGACCAGAAGCAAGATCCATATGATCGACTCTTATGATCACAAATCAAAGGGAGATCATCTATATTACCTGTAGATGAAAGCAAGGATGAGAGATCTTGATCAAACTTCACTTGAATCACACGTTTTGATGGATTTTCGCTTAGGAAATTAATGGGGATCAAGGGGGTGGCTAGGGCTTTGAGGAATGATAATATTATCAGCAAATAACAACTAATGATCATCCTTAGGACCTTAAACCCGTTTTTGACTTTCACACTATGTCAAAATTGGTCCCTAAGCTTTGTAAAGTCGTATTATTAGCCCAAAACACCTATTGGGACTATATACAACTCATTATACACTTTTAACACCTCAAAAAGCATATAACTACATCTTTAACACATTACTACATTAATCAATAAGACATTCAAGTCTCACACACATAACACATTATCCACATATAAGCATTAAATCTACCATAAACTTAACGAACACATTATGTTGACTTAACGACTCTAGTCAACCGTTAATTAAAAAGATTGGGATGTTACAATTACCTCCCCCTTAAAAGGATTCCGTCCCCGGAATCTCATCGGAAATTAACAACTCCGGATACTTCTCTTTCATCACGGACTCAGTTTCCCACGTTAGGCTTTCATCGTGATTATGTTTCCACTTTTTCAACACTAAATCAATCATTTTCCTGCGTAGCTTCTTTTGCTTTCTTCCAAGTATTGCTATCGGGTCCTCAATCATTCTTTTACTTGGATCGATACTCACATCTTCTTCCATGTCTTATATCTTTAATCAATTTACATATTAAGCACTAGCTTTACAACAAGCACGATTTCCCACGTCTTACGCACTAGCATTACATCTAACACGATTTCCCACATTTCACATATTACTTTAACATTAGGTACATTCATTACCTAATTAATCTCACATATACTTTAACGTTTAATCCCACTAACGTGCACAACTCATAGTAATTCATACGTGTATCTAGTAAACTAGACATACCATACTTAAGTGCCACATATAAGTCATCACATAACAACATTAAGCCATAACATCGACATTATCAACAACACATATCTTACACATATCATTCCACCGTCATTATAAGAATCATACTTCATATGCACATATATACTTCTACTTTAAACATCATCATATCAACATAAGTCATTTCGACATACATATATTCCCATAATACATTCAGCGAAGACTATTCATTTGGCGGTTAAGCCTTCCAAGCACGTATCCTTACTAACTTGCTATCACAACTCACATATTTCATTTGAACAAAGGGTCGACTCGCCATACTTTCGATGCATAACATATCCCTCCATAGTGGCTTATGGTTAGACCATATTACCCACTTTGCTCATAATAAGCTTCCTTTGTTCACCACAAAACCTTTAGACAATTTTGAGCTAATCAAAACACTTCTTTAACAATTCCAACTTTATGAACTATTGTCTTTATGATCTTTGGCTCTGCACTTTCCCCTTCAATAACTTGTCGTATCATGAAATGACATCCGACACCTATGACATAATCATTGTTGCCTATGAACACAACAATAAATCTCGAGGCACCATCACACCATCATATGGTTTTACCAAGTTTCTAACTCTTTCATTCTCTTTCCCATCAATCTAAGAGTGATAGGCATCACTTGAGTTCACCATTTTCCTCATACTTTGTCAAACATCTTTAAAAATTTTCATATAATGGTCGTCTCGATTCAAAACATTCAACCATTTACTTTCACACTTTAAGAGCACTTCTTGATCATACATCTTTTCTTTCATGTCCAAGGAAACGGTGCAATAGTTCACCATGAAATAAGCATTTTTGGACAACTTGCCTACTAATTGCTCATGTCATATCACTACCTTTAACTTCCACACAACTTTGTCTCTTATTCTAAGGTGACGTGACCACTCACTTCCGTCAGAGGGCCATTAAACTCTTTGTATTGCTACCAAACTTTCGGTGTCTAGTCTTGGCTTTTAACCCAATCACACGTCAACATATAAAATTTACTACACCTCGTATCATAATAGGTCGTATCACACTTCAGGCGGCATCCAAATGAGCATGTCACCACGGTTCATAAACTTCCTCAAGTACAACTTTTGGTCATTTCGTTCTCGGATACCAAAATCTTACTTTTAGACTTATAGTTCCACGCTGGTTATTTATGAATTTTCAGAATCCACTCACATAATACCAACATCTTCGTCTCTAGAAACATCACCTTTGACTGGCTCATTGTAGACAAGTGCTTACCATAACCTTATAGTCATGGAATTAAACATTAAATGGAACCCTGTTCCTTTCAATTCTACGCGTCAGCTTCTACTTTAACTTTTACTCACTTTGGGCGAATTTAAAATTAGGCCTCTACTTGTAGAAAATCATAGTAACGTTCCTTACACAGCATGATGTTCTTCATCATACTTAGAATAGATAATAATGTCATCACCGAACGTAATGACTGAACGGTCTAGAGAAACTTTAAACTTTATCCCTTAAGTTCACGACATGGTAAGGATCATTCGTTACATGCAGGTACTTCAAGAAACTCAATAGGGTCATAATGAGCGTATAATTAACCTAAGCAGGACTTTCATCATCAACTTCATCATATGATAGTACAAATCGTAAATCTATCTTATAGAAAAAAATATATCCCACAATCGAAAACATTAACTTCTTCCTATAAGTGAGAACAAAACGAATGGTGTCTTTGAATAAAAGTAGCACTCGTCACACATCAATAGAAGGTTCGACCTCACGATCGCAACGAAACTGAGAACATTAATAGAACATCTCGAAACTACGGGTGGCCTCGACTTTAGAAGTATAATCTTTGCCTTACATAAGTAGATCACATAGGCGAGAAACATGATCAATTCGGAACCGAATGCTCCTGAAAACCTCTACTTCTTGTGATTTAAGTATCCACGGTTAACTCCGTCATCTAACCTCTTAACTTTTCATAAGGGAAAACTCTTTATCTTGAGAAGCAGTCATACATAAGATTTTGTACAAATATAAGATATCAACATCACCTTTACATTCATGCAATATAAGGAAGAATCTCCCCCGTAGATACTCGTCCCAATTGTCATATATCGTCACATAGCGAAATCAAAACTAAACGAGTCGTAAATCCAAAACGGACCAAAATATGCGCCGCATGGATGGCGCATGCGCCGCATATTCCATATTTCGGCACAGAAAACATCAAACTTTTGAGCACACAAAATATGCGCCGCATGGAAATATATGATTATGATAGATAACTTCAACCAAAACCTACACGTTTTCCTTACGCCCAAACACAACTTTAACACTTCACAGATCGAATGCAGCTTCACATCATAACATGATGTTCATAGAATGGAAGAGCTTCATGGTTAAAGGGTTCAATCATCCATAGCGTTATCTTCTTTAC
Organism: Erigeron breviscapus; assembly: GCA_034093135.1. NCBI lineage: Eukaryota > Viridiplantae > Streptophyta > Magnoliopsida > Asterales > Asteraceae > Erigeron > Erigeron breviscapus. The sequence goes on along the minus strand of CM067171.1, from coordinate 59,492,436 downwards.
TTGCTTCAGCTTCATCCTTCTTTAACCCATAGATACATGTCTGCTCTTCACGTGGTTGAATATAATACCTTTCGGTAATTCCATCATTCCCATCTTCACTTCATTTGGATCAACACAGACACAGTCTCACAAACACACACATGTCGTGATACATTTACAATTACGTTCGCGACCGGAATTGTAACTGTATCCTTCCATACGTGTACCCGGTAACCCTTCTATGCATCACCTACTTATCACCCTTCAAATATCCAGCATTAACTCTACTTGTCAAGTTCAAGTCCATGTCCTTTGAACTAGTAGACTCAACAACATTGTCTACCAATCACTTCACTCTTCACCTACCTTTAAACTTCATTTAACTTCATGTACTTCATAATCATCATACACGTTTAACCGGCTATAACTTTTCACCGATCTTCACACATTTCCACGCACTTGAGGCATCAACGTCATTAAAGTTTGCTACACGGTGTTTACTCTCGACACATAAGGATTCAATACATAGAAACCTCTCCAACTTCGTTACTTTCTGCACCGGTCAACACAAGCATGGCCATACAAACACGCTCGCGTCGTGATACGCTTGCAATTATTTTCCGGACCATAATTGTAATTGTATCCTTTCACACGCATGTTCGTTACCACGTTTGTGTATCGCCCCTTTTTCCATCAATTCCAATTCACATGATTTTCAGCACACATACAACATCTCATATCCTTTACGGTCCTTGTCACTAACCCCATGGCTAGACAACATTGAATGGAAGAATCTCCCTAGATACTCGTCCCAATTGTCATATATCGTCACATAGCGAAATTAAAACTAAACGAGTCGTAAATCCAAAACGGACCAAAATATGCGCCGCATGGATGGCGCATGCGCCGCATATTCCATATTTCGGCACAGAAAACATCAAACTTTTGAGCACACAAAATATGCGCCGCATGGAAATATATGATTATGATAGATAACTTCAACCAAAACCTACACGTTTTCCTTACGCCCAAACACAACTTTAACACTTCACAGATCGAATGCAGCTTCACATCATAACATGATGTTCATAGAATGGAAGAGCTTCATGGTTAAAGGGTTCAATCATCCATAGCGTTATCTTCTTTACTTGCTTCAGCTTCATCCTTCTTTAACCCATAGATACATGTCTGCTCTTCACGTGGTTGAATATAATACCTTTCGTTAATTCCATCATTCCCATCTTCACTTCATTCGGATCAACACAGACACAGTCTCACAAACACACACATGTCGTGATACATTTACAATTACGTTCGCGACCGGAATTGTAACTGTATCCTTCCATACGTGTACCCGGTAACCCTTCTATGCATCACCTACTTATCACCCTTCAAATATCCAGCATTAACTCTACTTGTCAAGTTCAAGTCCATGTCCTTTGAACTAGTAGACTCAACAACATTGTCTACCAATCACTTCACTCTTCACCTACCTTTAAACTTCATTTAACTTCATGTACTTCATAATCATCATACACGTTTAACCGGCTATAACTTTTCACCGATCTTCACACATTTCCACGCACTTGAGGCATCAACGTCATTAAAGTTTGCTACACGGTGTTTACTCTCGACACATAAGGATTCAATACATAGAAACCTCTCCAACTTCGTTACTTTCTGCACCGGTCAACACAAGCATGGCCATACAAACACGCTCGCGTCGTGATACGCTTGCAATTATGTTCCGGACCATAATTGTAATTGTATCCTTTCACACGCATGTTCGTTACCACGTTTGTGTATCGCCCCTTTTTCCCATCAATTCCAATTCACATGATTTTCAGCACACATACAACATCTCATATCCTTTACGGTCCTTGTCACTAACCCCATGGCTAGACAACATTGATGGAACACCATCTCACCTAATCCTCCAACCTTTGTCCATCTCAACAACTTCTCACATAATATAAATCACAAGTTTATCAAATTCAGTTAGAGGAATAGAAGATCACCTCGAGGACCGTCTATCGTAGCAATAGGATAACTTAGCGACGGGAAAAACGAGAAATAAAAGAATAAAGGCTAAAAACATATTCACATATCAATAAACAATCATCATATAGCCTTAATCCTACACTCTCACTCATCCCAAACCCGTCCTAAGGCATTTCATCTCAAAGCTAAGCATGCCTACTTAAGCCTAACTTGTCGTCTATCAGTTTAAGTCCAATTCCTATGGCACACTTATAGTCATTGGTTCACTTAAACCATTTCTCTGATACCAACTTGTAACACCCTTCGTTTAAAAATACGGGTTTCCAAAAATTTTCGCCTAACGGCGTTAAAATAGAGCGGAAGAAACTTTAAAAGTCCAAACCAATTAAAATCTGTTTGGTTTCCTTATTCATTGGTGTTACTTATTCGTACCATCAAAACAAGTCTAAATAGAAACCCGTCGGCTGCCCAACACAAAACAACCGACTACATAACATGCAAACTTCATAAAAGACAAACATAAACAAATGTCTATAAAAGTTTAGCATCTATGGGTAGCTAAGGTCAACAGCAAGCTATCTACCCATTCCTCACTCTTCTTCATCAACTACCTCAGCTACGCTAAACCTGAGGGAGCAACACATTTCAAAAGACAAGTGTTAGCTAACGAATTAGCTAAGTAAGATAACACTTAAGTTATAAAACATTTGTCCATTTCAAACATTATGGATTTATATACTTCATTAAGGCACAACACACACCAAACATACCACGTCATCAACATAACATATTAGGATGAACCACCCTAAATGTGCCTATCCTGCTTTACTTCATTACACACATATAACCACATAACTGCTTTCTACATTTAACTGCTTTTCTACGTTTTAACTGCTTTACTACATTTTAACTGCGTCAATGTGTAACATAAGTTACACCCGACTAGATGACAACCATTCAGTTGAACATCAAACGTCGTTAAGGAATGGCAAGCCAATCCCGGAGTAATCCGTATGTACAAGACAAATGAGGGTGGGTCAGACCCCTCGTATTACTCAACTGCATCTCAATGACCATGTTGCTAGGAGCCACCCAAGCAACCTACGTCAACGCACTTAGCCGGGCTAGGGCAAGTACGGGTTAAGCTTAACACTTTCCTGCATCAAATTTTTAACGAGCTCGAATCTGCATCTCATTTAGTTTAGGTGACTGCATTACCTAAACATTTACTATGTTTACTGCTTTTACGTTTTGGGCCCTTAAACGTGCACGTGTCATGGCAACTTAACAAGTCTAGTGAACTAGATGAGCAAGCCATACAATCATGCACAAAACAACACATCTACATATACTACATCTCAATGCATCACAAGATACTACATATCACTTCATAACATAACGCTACATTATACTTCATATCATAACATACACTACATATCATAACATTCACTACATTATACTTCATTTGGGACTGCATTTCAGGTCTCAATGGTCAACTACATAACCCATATCACCTCCCGTGTAACCCCGAATACCCACAAACAATTCAAGATATAAGTTGGGAAGTTATTATTTGAAACCATCTTTTCGTTGAACCATCAGCGTGTCAAAGTAGTGTATCTTACCTCGTGACGATCAATAAGCAACGTTAATGTATCTTGTTTGTGATCCCGACTACCTATCTCGAGTTCATAGTCATTAAACCTGTATAAACCCAACCTAATAAGGTTATAAGACCATACATTAACTTAGGTACACTTATAGGACCCTTAAACGCTTGTTTCGGACTCAAACGGGCTCACAGACCCTTTATGCGGCGCATGCTTTGAATATGCGTCGCATATTTGCTTCAAAAATCACCCAGAAACCTCCCAGGCCCCGATATGCGCCGCACATAGGTTTTATGCGCCGCATATGGAGTGCTGGTCTAAAGACTGACTCGCGCCCTTCACTTGCAGGCGACGTTTCGACCTCAAGACGACCAAATGAGTCAAAACTTAGTTCTTATGAAATGTAGGGAATTCAAAGACCTTTCCAGAAATATAAAGTTTGACTCTTGAAGTTCTCTAATGAATTAGTTATGGTGTCTGTAAAACAGACCTACAGAATTCATCTTAAATCCGACCACTTCTGGAAATGGACATTTTTCACCCATATCTGGGAAAAATCAAAAGAAACATTGTACATACCGAATCAAGAAGACACATATCCCTTTACAAAAATATAAGATTCATCTCATAACTCTTTTAATTGAAGGAGATATGATTTTTGCAATATTACTAAATTTTCAGATCTAGTAAACCCTTAGTTTTGCAAACAATTTTCGACCATCAGATGACCATAGCAACCATCACGACCTATAAAACTCATATGAACCCAAAATATGAATCATATGATGATTTCACATGATCACTTGTTCCAGGAACAAGAGGATACAATTACAATACATTAAATTACCCGAAAACCTCAATAATCGACAATGAAACATAATCAAATCAATCTCAACCCTAGAGACCAGAAGCAAGATCCATATGATCGACTCTTATGATCACAAATCAAAGGGAAATCATCTATATTACCTGTAGATGAAAGCAAGGATGAGAGATCTTGATCAAACTTCACTTGAATCACACGTTTTGATGGATTTTCGCTTAGGAAATTAATGGGGATCAAGGGGGTGGCTAGGGCTTTGAGGAATGATAATATTATCAGCAAATAACAACTAATGATCATCCTTAGGACCTTAAACCCGTTTTTGACTTTCACACTATGTCAAAATTGGTCCCTAAGCTTCGTAAAGTCGTATTATTAGCCCAAAACACCTATTGGGACTGTATACAACTCATTATACACTTTTAACACCTCAAAAAGCATATAACTACATCTTTAACACATTACTACATTAATCAATAAGACATTCAAGTCTCACACACATAACACATTATCCACATATAAGCATTAAATCTACCATAAACTTAACGAACACGTTATGTTGACTTAACGACTCTAGTCAACCGTTAATTAAAAAGATTGGGATGTTACAAAGTGATATTCTCCAGGAAGAAGTTCTCGATCTACTAAGTATCCGGTAGGTAACTTTGTTAATGTTGCAGAAGGATATATGTCTGAAGAAGCAAAAGGATTTATAGCAAAGTTATATTCTGAAGAACTTCCATCAGGAGTAGAGCATGCTTTGAAATTAAAAAAGTGGAAGGATGCTATGGATACTGAAATGGAAGCTCTCATTAAGAATGATACATGGGAGAAATGTATTTTACCAATAGGTAAAAAGCCGGTAGGTTGCAGATGGATATATACAATCAAATATAAACCAAATGGTGATGTAGAAAGGTACAAAGCAAGACTTGTAGCTAAAGGATACACTCAGACATATGGTATTGATTATTCAGAGACTTTTTCTCCAGTTGCAAAATTAGATACAATAAGGGTTCTTTTCTCAATAGCAGCAAATCAGGGTTGGTCTCTTCATCAGTTTGATGTGAAGAATGCGTTTTTGCACGGAATTAAAAGAAGAAGTTTATATGGAAGCTCCTCCAGGTTTTTCTCGTGATTTCAGACAGGGGGAAGTTTGTAAGTCGAAGAAATCCTTGTATGGATTAAAACAGTCTCCTAGAGCTTGGTTAAGAAGATTCACTCTTGCTATGAATAAGTATATATATCGGCAGAGTAATTCAGATCACACATTATTCCTTCGTCATAGAGGGAATCTAGTGACATGTCTTGTTGTGAGTCCCAAATATAGATGGCTAAATACCCGACTGGCAAGTAATTCTAACTGGAAGATGACCAATTCAGAATACGATCCAGATATGGATGAACAATACGATAAAGGTACTGAAAGTAAATGCAAGAAACAATAAGGGCTGAAACTAAATAAATAATATGTATAGATCAAGTATGTAGCATTGAGACACGATGTATTTTTCAAGGTATTTGATTTATTGATATATAAACAAATACAAAGGTTGTTGCGGAACAAAGATAAACACCCAATAGTAAATATCTAAACAACCTAGAAATACAAGTGATCTAATGACTTGGAAATACTCGTAAGGATTACTTAGAGTATATCTCACAAGTTGCAATGCAAAGGTTTCAAGCCGTTTGCAAGTTGTGAGAAGACTTATATTTATAGACCAAGTCCATGATGACGTGGACCAGATCGTACAAATATGGTTGGGAGTATTTAAGGAATTAAAGCTAATTCCTTACATGTGTACTTTTAAGGTTTAGGTATATAAGTCGTTGATGTGACTTATCAAACCTTATTCCCAATCTTTACTTTACCTTGTACTTTAATTAATAGTTAAATCTATTAACCGGGTAAAGATATGTAAAGTAAAAAGTCTTCCTCGTAATCAGTGTAAAAGTGTGTAAGTGCTTTTACACTGAGATGCTTCAGTCTTCGATCAGGTAGAATCAGTTTCTGAGCTCCACATCTGAACTAATTCTCATTCTTCAGACTTCAGTCTTTGACTTCATTCTGAATGGTATTCTGATACGTTGATCTGAACTGAAGTGAAGCTTCAGTGAATTAATTCTGAGCGACCTCAGAATTCTATACAAGTATTCTTCACTGAGCTTCAGCTATTTCTGAACAAATTACACTTGGTCGATTTTCGACCTAACAAATTCCCCCTATTTGTTCTGAAATAGTGCATGTATCTCAGACTTCTATCTATACATGTTTGTAAGTCTGAAATGCAGTTTTTGTTTAAGTTGTAAAAATTTTCTAAGTACATCTTATAGATCATTGATGTCTCAGAATTTTACTTGTGGTTTTTCTAACTTAAACCTATCATCTACTTATAAGCTACAAAATGTAACATATATATACAAACTGAAGTGTTTGTTACATTTGCAAGTATTTATACAAGTACATGATAATCTGAAAAAGAAACTACTTCTTAGTAGGCCTTGAACCAGAAGGTGCTTCAGTAGGTTTCCTCTTCAGTGGAGAATGATCCTTCTTTCCAAACAATCTGCCTTCAATCTCTACCTTGGCCTGCATCTTTGTTGTATTCTTGATAACCATGCACCAATCAAAGCAGATTTCGGCTTCCCCCTCAGTATTTGGATCATCTCCCTATGCTCAGAAATCCCAAATTCGTGCACTGAAACCTGATGATATTCTTCAGCTGCCCTTCCTTCCCTTTTCACAACCAAGTCAAAAAGCTTCAATCCATCAGCTTTTGTTACTTCCATATCAACTATTTTGGCTGAATGAGATCGATGCTTCATATAATGCTCATATTGATCCCTTTCATGTTTTCTTTCAATTTCAATAGCATCATCAAACATTGGCTTGAAGGTAGAAAGATCAGCATCATGAACATTCTTTCTTGATGATCTTGGTCCAGTCACTTTGGGCTTAATGGGTGGCCTTGACAATTCTTTTTCAACCTTCAGAACTCCAGCCAGAATTTCTTTCTTTTTAATTGCCATCTCTTTCTCTCTGTTTTTCACCAAGTCCTCAATGGACATCTTGAATGTGAGATGATCCAGCTTTTGTTCTAAGGGAGAATAATTCACCCCATATTCATACTCGAGCATATCAACAACAGCCTTCTGCACTCTTGGATCATTTTTAATCTTCAGATATCTTTCAAGTGAGAGACCAAGAGCTGCAGCATCAATATGATCAAGGGTTCCCATTTTCTGATGTTGAATCCTTTCTCTTTCCTTATTTTCTCCCCACATAATAAATTGATTAGAAACTTGCTTCTGCAAAGCCTCTAATTTCTTGCTATCAGCATTAGGATCATGAATGGGATAACCTTGTTCATCAACATTTTCACCAACCACCAAACCAGAACCCTTAGAGTCTTTCTTTTTAGGTTCTTCCACCACTGGGGTCTTGCCCTTATCTTTCTTGGTTGGTTCAGAAGTTTGCACTTCAGATCTCTGAACCTGTTCCCCCTGAACTGAGGCACTACCAGATGGTACCCCG
>CM067171.1:59473445-59483485 GCA_034093135.1 Erigeron breviscapus | reverse complement strand
CTATCTAATAATTTCCACGTCATAATTTCTAAATTAGACGAAATTATAATAATGATCGAGATTAAGACTAACCCGTTGCTAATAAATTACGAGTTGTCACAGCATCCCCGACTTCTAAGGATTTCGTCCCGAAATCAAGTCTTGCTCAGTAAACAGATGAGGATACTTATCTCTCATATAATCCTCACGTTCCCAAGTCGAGTCGGGTCCGTGTTTTGAGTTCCAACGAACTTTGACCAACTTGATACGACTACGTCTAAGTTGTTTGAGCTGTTGGTCTAGAATTTCAACAGGTTCCTCAACGAATTGAAGAGAGTCATTCACTTGCAACTCTTCGACGGATACAATTATCCTCTTCTTGTGGGTCAATTATCCTCTTCTTGTGGGTCAACCTTTTTTTTTTTACTCCATTTAAGGTTTATGTGTAATTTTTTAGAAATTATTACTATTCTTCCCAATTTTGGTTTCTAAATGTCAAATGAACAACTATTTAGCTTCATAAAAGATCAAATATGTGTTGGTTGTTTGTTCTTGAGTGCAGATAAAGTCATAGAACTTCAAAGATTAATGGCTCTTTGTTTTAAGAAACTGAACCTCAAAGTACATCAACAAAAAGGTCAATTCACTTAAGCGATGTAGATTTCAAGATTTATCTTACTAAACAAGATAAGCAAGGGTCATTCTTCCTATGTAAACAAGAAGAAGGTAAAATCTAATCCATAGTATATATAATAAATGAGGGCTTTTAGCTTCTCAAATAATCAGCCGCCAAAAAACTATTTAGTTTTTAAAAATCAAGGGCAAAGAAATTAAAGATGGTTTTAAGTACATTTGAAATGGTATGACAGAGTTCTAAGCCGTATGAGATGATATGTATATTCTTTTTGTTTAGTAGAAATTATATTTCTTGCCACTGACCTTTCTTTATTTTCTTATAATTCAAAATGCGTCTTTTTTATATCATCGATCAAATAGTCGAATTTTGTCATATTGTTTGCTTCTGTGTTAATAATCTTTTTGGCCTGTATAACATGCTCTAATGGACTCATGCTCATTGTTTGGTTGCTGTTAGGTTTTATGTTAAGGCTACTGTTTGGGACTTCGGCTTGCTTTAAGGGCTGCCACTGTTGTCAAGAATATTGGTTGGTGTATCCTGCACAATTTACATGTTTTGTATCATGGGATACGTAAAACAAATTAAAAGCTTGATAACTATTAATATCGTAATGATGATTAAATGTGATAACTTATGTTTTATTTTTATATCATGTTTTTCGATAACATGTTCTTATCAATGATATAATTACTATGTTGGTGGCTCAAGGTACGTGTTGCTTTTTTGAGGTCTTTTTTGCTACTTTGACTACTATTGTTGTTGCAAAAATAATAAATGGTATCTATCTGCTTGGTTTCATATGTTGTTACTTAGCTTTGTGGTCAATTGACATTTTTGCACGTTAACCTGAATTGCATGGAAACAATGAATGTAAGGTGCTTCAAAGTGTCTTTTTTCTATGTTAATGTGTTTATCATATTGTTCTATAGAATAATCTACATAAACATTTAACATTGCAGCTACTTTATTTGAGCAAGATAATGGTGGGGTCTATAGTCTGGCATTACAGGTATTTCAAATTATGCTATCTTTTGTTTAGGCTTTTTTTAAGTAACATTGTGAGAGTAATATAGTGTGTAGTGAATACGTATATCATATATATAATATATATAAGTTTTTTGGTAAGCAGAACATAGAAGGAATGAGTTGCATATGGGCTGTGCTTTTTGGTGCATTTGATAAAGAAGAGGGTAAAGATACAAAAAAGATTTTGTGAAAAGCTTAATGGTACCAGTTCATATGTATACAGATACAAAGTTATTTTGTTGTGGTCATGTTTTTGTTTGCATAGTTTTCAGCCAACTTCATTATATCTTTGCAATGGTTTATGGGTCATAATGGGTCATTGTTAGTACATGTCAAAACAGGTGGGGCTGGTTGTCAAAATGGGGCATTTTTTTATACAATTTTTTTCAATTTTTGTCATCTAAGTATTTCATAAGGTTCTATCCTATTATTTGTTTATAGTAATAAAAAAACTTAAAAATATTTGACAAAGGCTAACAATCTGATATGCTTTTATACTTTTAAGGGGAAACACCATATTTTTAATAAGAAGTTGTAAGTTCCATTGGGGGTTGTTAGTTGTTACACACACACAAGTAGATTTAAAATTGAGTTTTGTAAATCAAAGTGTTGATTTGTCAGCAAAAAAGTGGTAAAAGTTGTCCATTATTTATGAGAAACTATTCTCCCTAAGCTCACCTGGATGGCCACCTTTCATGAGAGTTAATACAATCAACTTGAGAAATCAACATGGAAAAATTATGGTGATAGTAGTTAATAGAGGTGTATTTGGACCGAGTTGGTCTGAACTTGCACGACTCGTGATATCTTTTTTATTCTACATTCAAGATACGTGGCAATGTGTTTCATTTCGCTGTCGGTTGTTACAATGCATGTTTTCAAAAATATGTTGCGCGTTTTGGGTTTTTCCTTTAGGAAATAGATGATGAATCTGATGATCATTCCATGTCCATATAATCTGCCATAGTCTTAATTTTGATTAAAAAATAGCTTAACTTCTGTGCTATTAAAGAGAATGTTAAGTAGTTGGTTAGTAATGGACACTCATAGTAGTGGTACTTTTTTGACGTAGGCATTGTATCAGAGCAGCACGTGGAGAACTCTAAAAATTTTTGTTAGTTGTTTTATATTTGCAGGCTGTGAGGGAGATATATAAGATGGTTCTTGCACGAAAGTGGAGAAAATGAAACAAATAAAGTTCTGTGCAGCAATCTTCATTGGTTATTCTGCTTGTATGTTTGTATGGACTTAGTTAGGTGTTGTTACATGGGTGTCCGTTGTGCGACTTCTTGTTTGTGTACAAGCTGTGGTAATGTGTTTGAGGTGGTTGTTTAATACAGTTACATTGGCATTTTCATTGGTATCATCATGGACCTTGGACATGTTGTGTTGTAAGGTATATCAGTGAAATTTGTATACAATTAATATTATCATTTGAAAGAAAAAAAACTAAAATTGAAAAAAAAAAAAGTTTTATTTCTCTGTTTTCTCCTTACCAAACGTAAGAATTGATTTCTTCTGCATTTCTCAGGTTAATTTCTCTGGTGTTATGATCGTTGTCGTTGAGCCAATCAAAAATAAAACTAAATACCAATATTTAGTACGGGTAAGTAGAGTATCGTATCCTCAGGGAATCATGGGAAAGTGTCAAATAAGTTACAAAATGTATTTAAACTAGGCATAAACTTAGAATTGAGTTTTGGATTGATTTGATTAAACTAGAAATGATCATAAACTTAACACAAGAATTTAATAATAAACAGGTAAGACCATTCTTATGATCCCAATTATGTTTTCAAAAGTATAACCTAACTTATATCCGTTGGAAATCACATAGACATGATTCGTTATAATTTGGAATGAATGAATTTCAGGAACCGATTAATTAGGTTGTGATGATTAATGATAATGAAACCAAGTAATTGACACAACTAAAATCTCTATTCAAAAATCAGATTACAATTAATAAGAGATTATTCCAATAATTAATGATTAACAATAAATTGAAACCAAAAGATAGATGGAAATCATTCAAGGTTAAAAACATGTAATCATTCATTCAAATCCAAACAACATTAGATGCAAAACAAAATTAAGAATTAAACATCTAATCCAACATAAATATAAGAAAGGTTGAATACAATTGTCTTACATAATTGTTCACATAAGAATGATCTAAAGAGAGATTAGCCTTCCATGTTCATCAATGAATCTTCAATTTGGATTGTCATCTCCTTTGAAATATGAATTGATGATGATTTTGGGGCTTGGGAATAGTGTATTGCTGCTCTAAAACTCAGAGATTAGGGCTTGTGTGTGTGTTAATTCGTATATGATTAGTTACCCCAAGTTACAATTAAAACCCTTAAAATTCGACTTCTGATCAGTGGCTGACGTAACCTACGCCCCATCTGGGCGTAAGGTACGCCCTTTGTAAATCTGCCCAGCGTAACCTACGCCAATCCTGGGCGTAAGGTACGCTTGTTGTATCTTTGATCTTCACCTGGCGTAAGATACGGCTGAATCCAGCGTAAGCTACGCCTACTTCTATTTTGCCTGGCGTAAGGTACGGCCATGGGCAGCGTAACCTACGCCCTTTGTAACTTCAGTTTTCCAGAATTCCAGAATTTGACTTTCTTTGACTTTGAGTTTCATTCGACTTCCTTTTCGACCCAATTAGTCCAACTAAGCACTTAGAACCTGAAACACTTAAACAAACATAAAAACGCCCTAATCGTCTATTAACATGCACAAGACAATCCGATTTTATCCATTAAGATCATGTCTTTTAGGCGTTTATCAAATTCCCCAACTTAATCCTTTTTCGTCCCGAAAAAGACATTCATTATGTGACAAGCTAATTTACAATCCTATAATACTTCCTATCACCAAAGACACACCATATAGGAGTTATATCCATTATACATGCATGTAAAACTCAACCCTCAAGCAATCTTCAAAGTACACTTGGGCGAAACTAAGTAATGCAAACCAAATCACATAACACAACCAACTCATGAGACTTACAACTATCAAAAGATTTACGACTAGCAAATAGAAATATATAAAGGTGCAATTAAACCTAATAAACCTCAAGTTTGCCACAACACTTGTACCACACTTCTCACAATTTGCACTCCCCTCGGTTCATATTTTGAGTGATTTAGCAAAAGATGTGCTAATATGTATATTTGAAGCTCACAACCTATTATTGCAACACTAAAAGTCATAGGCTAGTACACAAATCGAACCAAGACCTCATAACTCAAACTATCACTTCGGTATTTATACAAAATTGATGGAAATATGGAGTGAAACACGGTAATGATTCTCATTTGGGCGATTTACTAGAATGATTTTGGAACATTTCACTTTTGATTCTCTTTTTGATCAATTTACATGGATAATTGAATTGGTTTTCATTTATGACCATATACTTTGACTTTTCAACCGGATTTTGCAATTTTTGACTTTGACTTTGTTCTTTCTTTCGATTCTTCATAAACAACACAACTTTGAACAATTAACGAATTTCATGACGAGGTGAAATGGAATATGGATTGAATTGTATGATTGTTTTGTGATTTAAAGCACATAATCCAAGCTAGAGGTCTCGACACGATAAGTGCACTAGTTCTAACCTAGTGTACAATAATGGTTCACACAATATGATCATCATGAGATTTTAAGCTATGCTAACAATCTAACCAATCATTGACGAGGCTTTTTCTCTCATTAAATTGAAGGATATAACGGATATATAAAGTGTGATACATGCATTGGAGCTCACAATTGCATATTACCCATATTTGCACATTTGTATGTTTTTACTTGCTAGCAACTCTATCAAGATGCTCATAAGTCAACCATGTCATGCAATCTAATCTACACTACCTAGCCCCACTTACATGTACAAATCCAATCACAAGAAAATCTCATTTTACAACCATGTATAGCTAATATAACTCGAATATTTTGTCTCTTTGATTCAATTCCGCATCACAAGAAGGTAAATCAACATCTAAACTAAAAACATAAATGAAATCAACAAGAAAATGAATCTACCTATGAAATTGAAAATGCAAAACACAAAATAAACACATAATCACATAGTCACACAAGAAAAACAGAAAGATAAATGGAAGGTACCAATCACCGCCGTCCAAAGATCGACTCCATTAGGCCCCGATATAGAGATTGGGCCTCAAATGGATCAGAGGCTGCTGGTGGTGGATCATTCGAGCTTCCCTCAACCCGTCCAACACAAGAATGTCTCGGGAACCACTCAGAATCGTGGCTCTGAGGATAATATGGATGGGCGGTGGAAACATAAGGCTGCCTGTAATCATATGCAGGAGGAGTCTCCACATAATCAAGTCCTGCAATGTGGTCCTGGTGGTGGCACTTGCTCGAAATAATCAAACTGTTGTCTCCTATCCTGTTCATGAGCATATGCCATACCCAACTCATAGCTCCTCTGCTGCACACCCTGCTGAGCAGTCATATCCCACATGCTCCTCTCATAGGATGTCCACTGATTATAATCACTAGGCTGCTCATAACCAAAACTCGGCCCATAACCGCCTATCCCAGCTCCTAACAAACCATCTCTTCTTCCTTCAAAATCCCCTCTAGCTGCACTAGACTCAGCCCTCTCATTGGCACGCATTTCTTCCATCTGTGCTATCGCCTCCTCCCTAGTAATCCCAGCCTTTGGAGCTATCAAATAACCACCAACTTTCAAATCCTTGAGGAGTTTAAACTGTGGGTGATCCTGAAACTCCCACTCATTCCCCTTTAACAACCTCTTCATGGTATAAGGAGCATTACTCAAATACTCCATATTGGTCTCCTTTGGGACTACCTGTGAATTTGGAGGAGACGGGGATGAGTTTCGGGTGTGAGGAATGACAAGTTTGTTTCTTTTGTTTCTTGCATCCCAAATGTTAGACATACAATTTGTCTAAACGATAAGGCTAGGTTTCCCGTGACCAAGGCATATAACACAATAACATCATGGTGCCTAACCATGCTCTTATCACTAGTGCGAGGGCAAACATTCCAACTCAAAATTGACATTATCAACCGAGGTAATGGCTTCAACAAAGAACGTTCCATCCTAAAGGTTGTGCTTATATTGTCTTGTGGAACAACAAAAACCTCAGCCAACATATCAAGCCAATTATTCGGTGTTTCTACCCCTGTTAAGTACTTCTCATCAACATAATCAAAAGCCCTCCCCGAAGTAGCACCCGTGTCAAATTTAGCTATCTTATCTAAGGTAGCAAAAGACATTGTTACCTTTTTTCCATTGACCGTGCCTACTAACTTAGAAGTCACCGGGGGGTTATTTCCTGGAGTCAACTCTAAAGTACCCAACCAATTAATGATGCCATCTAAATAAATCTCCGCATGATCACCATTACTCCAAGTTAACACTTGTTTCCAACCCATTTGTTCAAATGCTTCAACCATCCCAAACCCTCTAAATTCCGATAAGACAAGGGTTCTTTCACCCAACAATTGATCCATCAAATTTTTGGCTTCAGCCATCTTTTCTTTAAATAAAATCAACTGCCATTCATCGGGTAAATTACATAAAGGCATACCTTGTCTCCATTCGGGTTTTTCATTCTCAACCTCCATCTCATCACTTGCCTGTGGTGAGTTTCTTTCTTCTTCTTCTGATTCTGATGATGATTCATCTTGAACCATTGGTCTTTTCTTCTTGCTTGATTGTTGACTCGATGAAGTATTACCCTTCTTGCTTAGACTCTTAATGAATTTTCCAGCTGCTTTATTCATCTTATCAATAAAACTACAAAAAGTAACAACTTAAGCAAAGATTAATGAATTAAAAGCAAAATTAGAAGAAAATTAAAATAAAATTCGAAATTGACTCACATAAATCTTGAAAAATAGGCTGAAATTAGAGAAACAATTATAGGGGTTTTGTAGCTCTCGAAAAGTTATGCACTTTTGACCCAAAAATTGTTGAAATTGATGGAGGATTGAAGGAGATATGGTTGATTGAAAGTTAGGGTTTTTTAAGAAATTGGATGGGAAAGAAAATAGATCGTGAGAGAGAAAGAAACTCAGATATGTGGGTGAAAAGATGAAGATCAGTATTTGTGGTATAATTAAAAGATTTTTGGTTTTTGATTTTTATTAAAACACTTAAAAAAAAATTCGATCCTGGACCCGACCGTAATTTACGCCAAAAGATAGCGTAACCTACGCCCTATTATTTTGTGAAGCCATAACCTACGCCAAATACCCCCGTAACTTACGCCCGGTCAAAACTTACCTTTGTCTCTTTTCAACAGCCGTAAGCTACGCCAATAGTAGCCGTAACTTACGCTCGGTCTATTTTGTTCTACCGTAACTTACGCCTGGTTGGAGCGTACCTTACGCCCTTCTAGAAAATGCATTTTTGGCGTAAGGTGGGCGTAAAGTGGGCCGTAAACAGTGAGTTTTTGGCGTAAGGTCCATTTCAACATTCCAGGGGACCGTAACCTACGCCCCAAGGGCCGTAGCTTACGCCCCCTGTTGATTTTATTGATTTTTTTTATTTATTTTTTTTTTAACTACAGCCACAAACAACTTTCAAAACTTGCAATTTACATTAAAATTAAACTCCCTTCCCCAACTTAAAGGTACATTGTCCCCAATGTACACCCGAAATTAGAAATGAGTTAATCGGCTCAAAAAAATTGCAAAAACGACTCACTTTTTCACCCAAACCGACCTTCCCCAACTTAATTCTCAAGCATAGGTGCTGAGAATTAAGTTCCTTGTGTGATTATGCAACAAAAACACTCAAACAACTAAACACAAGTAACGAAAAAGAAAACATACCGAAATTGAAGCTATAAAACAAACAAACAACGGGTTACCTCCCGTTTAGCGCTAAGTTTATTGTCCTCAGCCCGACATTACCTCGATTTGGTTCAAGCAACATCATAAGATGGTGGACTTGAGATGAAGTTCACCATTTTCTTTGTAGCTCCATTGATGTCGGTTGCATCCAAATACGGCTTCAAACGGTGTCCATTGACCATTTGCTTCACTCCATCTTTCGGATCTTCAATTTCAATTTCTCCAAACTTTCCAACTCTTGTGATGATATATGAACCCATCCATTTGCGCTTGAACTTTCTGGGAAAGAATTTGAGTCTTGAACTATAAAGCCAAACCTTTTGTCCAACTTCGAACACTTTCTTCTTCAATTTCGGTATCATGAACATGGCCATGATTTCCCATTCTTTCTCCTCCTTCTTCAATGTTTCACTATGCTCCAAGATCAACCTGTCAACCAAAGCACAATTCTCCCGTGTGTCTTCCTCATTTCATGAGGAATGCACTCATCAATGACGTCCGCCATAAAGCATTCGTCACTAACTACGGGGTTAGGAACACTAGCAAAAAATATTTAACCTTATCTCGGTTGCCAAAAGTCATTTCAACCGTACCCCTTCTACAATCAATTAATGCATTAGCGGTGGCCAAAAAGGGTCTACCCATGATGACATTGGGTTGCCTAACATTACCGCTTGGTGCAAAATCAAGTACCAAAAAGTCTATGGGGTAATAACAGTCTTCAACCTTAACAATCACATCTTTGACAATTCTTCTAGGGAGTTTAAGGGACAAATCAGCCATCACCAAGGTGGTGTCAACTTTTTCTAAAGGTCCAAAGTCATATTGGTCATACAAACCTCCCGGAAGAATGCTCACACCCGCCCCCATATCCAAAAGTGCCTTATTCATTTTAAAATCACCAACTTGAATAGTAATTAAAGGCGCTCCCGGATCTTGGAGTTTAGGTGGGAGTATACCCATCACAACGGCACTAACTTCCTCATTTAAAACAATTTTCTTTGGAAGCTTATGATGCCGTTTTTGGGTACACAAATCCTTAAGATACTTAGCATAAGCCGGAACTTGCTTGATTATGTCAATAAGAGGTATATTGATTTTCACTTGTTTAAAAATTTCCCACATTTCTTCCTCATGGGGACCTCTTTTCTTAAGTGTAGGCCTAAGTTTTGGATCAATTAAAGCCAAAGGAAAAGGAATGGTATTACCCTCCATATCCTTTCCTTGTTTTTCAGAAAATTTATCATTAGACCTATTGTTTTCTACCTCTTTTAAAGACACTTTTTTACTTGATTTAGGTAAAACAAGTTCCGGTTCATGCTCACTATCTTCATTTTCATCAACATCCTCCACCACACCATCAACAAATGGTGGTGGAGGAACAACATGATTATCATAAATCTTACCACTACGAAGAGTACTTACATTGTTGATTTCCACATTTTTGACATTCTTGGAACCGCCACTTTGATGTTGTGGGTTGATCTTCGTATCACTTGGTAGCTTCTCCTCAATTCTT
>CM067171.1:59451995-59472445 GCA_034093135.1 Erigeron breviscapus | reverse complement strand
TAATGTACCTTTACCCGGATAATAAGCCTTATCTTATTATTTAAGTA
Organism: Erigeron breviscapus; assembly: GCA_034093135.1. Classification (NCBI taxonomy): domain Eukaryota; kingdom Viridiplantae; phylum Streptophyta; class Magnoliopsida; order Asterales; family Asteraceae; genus Erigeron; species Erigeron breviscapus. The sequence continues at coordinate 59,472,398 of CM067171.1, read as the reverse complement.
ATAAAAGGTACATAAAGGTGGTTGAGTAAAGTCACTTTAACATGCGACTTTACACTGCTTTTAAGAAATTAAATGCTATTCCTTAAATGCTCTCAACCACATTTGTACGGCCAAAGTTAACATCCCAATGTTAACTTTGCCTATAAATACAAGTCATTGCACAACAAGAATATTTAAGTGAAAAAAACACACTTCGAACTTCTTCGAATACTCTTCGATAGAGTTCACTTTGCAAACCTGCAATATTATTGGTGAACTGTGCAGAGGGGTTTGGCCGTATTTGAGAAACATTGGTTTGGATAAGTGGACTCTAAAGCACGACTCGGGACTTCGTCGTTGGGGTAACTTAACGACAAACATTGCCGAATGCCAAAACAATATCCTTGGAAAGGCTCGTATGCTACCTATTAGAGCTTTAATTGAGTCGACTTTTACTTGGACAAGAGACCATTTTGTCAAGCAATACCGGAAGGCCACCAATTGGAACCCACCACTAGCTCGCAAAATGTGGGAGGTTTTCAGATGCGTGAAAGAGCCTCAACAAGCCATAGGGTGGAAGTGTATGATGAACGAACAGGAAATTACACGGTCAGAACAAACCAAAGAAATGCACAAGGCGAGTACACATACAATGTTGTCATGGCGGAGAATAGGAAAAAATGCTCTTGTGGAGCTTGGCAGCATCAAAGGTTTCCATGTTCTCATGCCATTGTTGTTTGCGGATATAGACAGGAGAGAGCTGCTAATCTTCCTAGTAAGAGGTACACAACTAGGACGTGGATAAATCAGTATAATGCTGCACTTGCCCCCCTCCGAGACGTGCATTACTGGGCGGAGGTAGATTGGAAGATCCAAGGAGACCCGGAAAAACTGGTCACGCATAGGGGTAGAAGACGCACCAGACGGTACATGAACGGGATGGATGAGAGTTCTACCAGCAGATCTTCAACCTCAAGACAACAAGCTAGATGTGGCATTTGCAACGGATTGGGTCATAATAGGAAAACATGCCCTCAACTTTGAATATGGCAATAATCTTGTCGCTTATCTGTTTCCGTTTTTGTGTGTTGTTTTTATCCGTTTTTTCCTGAATTCCTAGGTGTTTTCATGTAACATGGCAACTTTCAATATGAATTTTATGTTTGTTTTTTTTATTAGGTATGTTTGTCACTTTATATTAAAAAATATATATGGCGAAACAACTTAGTTTATTGAAAACAGAAACGATTACATAAAAACGATAATATAAAAAGGATTACATAAAAACGTCATAGGCTGGGGCTGCAGCTCAGGGTTTCTTATTAAGTATTCCTCTCCCGGGTCAGTCACGTAACCATCAGGGCGACTACCAACTGAGCGAAATTCACCAGTAAAGGTATACGCGTGCTGAATCGTGCTCCTAATTGAGGACTCGGAAAAGTAAGATGGTTAATGGTTATTTGCAACCATTGGACCTTCTGCTGCAGGTAGGCCTCGTACCTCTTGTCTATTTTGGTCGGTTGGACCACTGTTGCCCGTTCTGCAATCTCAGCCTCATACTCCGACTTTCTCGCCTTCAAACGATCAATTAAAGCTGTCACCGCATTTTTACGCTCGCTATCATCACTACATGTGACTCCAAACGCTGTTTGAGGCTCCAGACCGTGTAATATTTGGGAAATGAATCACCACCAGAAGATGATTGACCTGCCATTTTTTTAGATATGTTTTTTTTGGAAATTTTCGTTGCTGTAATTTTTTTTAATGCTCAGAATGAGCTATGTTCGTATATATATATCAAAGTTTGTGTGAATTATTGATGCTCGACTGGTTTTTTTTGTCTTTTACCTCGAACCCGGTAATGGAAAAACCGGGTTCGCATTCATACATCACATCACCATCACATCACCAGTACAATGCCTGCACGGATACTGTGTTCTGAAAAAGCTCTGAAACCGGTTTTTCAAATACCGGTTTCAAAACCCTAACTCTGAACCCGGTATTTCAAATACCGGGTTCGAGCTTAATATTTGAACCCGGTATTTGAAATACCGGGTTACCCATTTCCACAATTTTTTTTTTCGAAAACTTGTTTGACAAAACACTCTTGAAAAATGAACTTCAAAAAAAATTCCCATAATGACACCAATGGGTAAATAAGTCATTTAAGTTTATAAGCTTGCCGTCATTAATCATATTTGACAAAAAAATCGACAATTCTCCTAAGAATAAGCGTTAAAAACAAAACATAGCATATATAATTACTACATTACCTTTACAGTTTTCAGCAAAGCGGTATGCATGGTGGCGTCTCAGCAAACCGACGACGGTCTTTCTATACATGTTAGATACCAACTCTTCTGTTCTTTTTGCAATTCCATCATCCATATGAAAGTTGACTGGTGGTTAACTTCTATATATTAGATCATAATCATCATATAATGAATCTTCAAAGTCTATCCGTGGGCCCACAAACTTAGGCAGCCTTCTCCATGGAGGTGGGTCCCCATGTATTACCATCAGGTTCTCCATGTTCCATCTGAGAGCCAAGGAAAAAAAGATGTCAGATTGTTCTTTCGAATACCTAAAATACCCCTCACATCAGTTGAATTGTGATGATCATGCATAATGGGTAACTTTACATTGTGATAATTTTACGAGCAAGCCAAGTTGCATCTGCAAGGTACGTAGTTTACTGATGCCTTGGATGTATCCCTCCCAAAAATCACCTCTTCGGCAGCTCTCCCTCCGAGTAGAACCTGTTAATGTTGGTAGTAAGCTCTTCTGTTCCTACCTATACAACATACATAGTAGAGGTCGCAATATGGGTGGGTGGTCAGGTACTCTCGGTACATGTTGAAATGGGCCACAGTTAATCCGGATAGCTGTCCTTTTTTAGAATTTTTTTTTTTTGATAGATATCTAGTGTGTTAATTATGAATAAAAAAATAATCTTAGTTTTTAATATCGCCTATTTTATACATATTTATTTTACGCGGTGTCATCTCTTTTATGTTTAGGTCATGCTTATTTTGTGAAGTTTTGATGCTTAATATATGATTTATTGGTGTCACCTAATGAAAGCTATGAAAAATAGTTGTTTTAAAAATGTACCAGTAAAGAAGCAATATTCTATGAATTTGTAATGACTTTGACTGGTGTGGAGAATTTGTACAAGAAAAATCATAGAGCTGGATGGAATTGGGTAGCCCAAAGTACAATATAGAAGAAGAGACTATGACTTGTTTTGGAAATGGGCTTGACACATTACAACAAGAACAAACGGGCTGTTGACATATAAAAAATATATCTCTACTCCTTTATAAAGATTATCCACCCCCTAAAAATAGAAAGTGTTACACAATAGTTACATACGAAAGTACGAAATTGCCTTTAATAAACACCCCCTATGGAAAGGGTTATTAGATATTACCAAATTTGCCCTTAATGAATTAATTTACACTTTAAACCATTATCTTGCTAATTTACATTCTAAGTCCTTATCTTATAAAATATTTCCACTATTATCTTTACATCAACTTACACCACTCGACACCAATTATCGATGTCATCACCACCCGTCACCAACACCACTAAACCGCTGTCGCCGTTACCGCCGCCGCATTGCGCGGGTACCATGCTCGTAAATTTATAAAAATATAACGGAATAAATCAACCAATATAAAGTTCTATCATTGATGTGTACATTGAAAACAAAAAGTACCAAAAAAAAAGAAATACGAGGGTATTGTTAGAACTTGGCACAAAGTTAATAAACTTACTGTCTCACCCAACATTAGTTAGCATCTCACAAAATTTTGAATCCTCCTCTTATTTTAGATGTGAAGTTACTTTTGATTAGATATATAGAAAATTAGAATGAGGTGTATGGATAAGTAGATTGTGGAGTATAAAATATTATATATAAATCAAATATTATTAAGATATCGGGTTGGCAGGTCGACCTGACAACCCAACAACCCAACCCAAACCCAACCTGAAAAAATTCAGGTTGGCGGGTTGGGTTGGGGGTCGAAAATCCCCAACCCTAACCTGACTTTTTTCGGGTTAGGTTCGGGTTGGGTTTTGGGTTGGGTCGAGATTGACAGCCCTAAACATACACCACTTGACACTGCAACCACCACCAATAGTACCATCACCGACACTACTAGACCGCTTCTTCACCACCGCCGCCGCATTACGCGAGTACCATGCTCGTAAAAAATAAATAGGTTGGGCTAAAGATTAGGCCGAAGACTACAATGAAAGGAAGCAGCTCAATTTTTTATGTTGTTTGATTTGTGGGCCGGCTAGAATAAACGTGAGCAATACTCCAAAGCTAAATATATATACTCTAGTTTTGGCGAAGTGAGGGGGGAGAAATTGGCAGCCGCCAATTTAGTGTTGGTGCGTGTAAGTTGGCAGCCGCCACTTTTTGGTGAGTGTGGTGCGTGTGAATTGGAGATTAATTGGCAGAGAAACATTCATTGTTTCTTTCCTTTACGAAGCAACACAGACGCAATCGACTCAATCGTTCGAACTCTTTTATTTCTCTACTTTTTAATATTAGCTGCAAATAATACAATATGGATTCCGTTTTTACGTTTGTCATGAGTAGCTAGTGTTTTATCATCTACTAGATGAAGTGATACGGTGGATAATGATGGTTGCACTATTTTTATAATTCAAGTCGATTTAATTTAACGTTGTGTCGCGATCTTAATATATTTAATCCTTGCTATTTATTATTGAATTGTTGGTTATGTATGCATGCTTTTAATGGTATTATTTGTATGTCTACATGATTTTGATTGTCTAAGGTTTAGATAGTTGGCTTTATGTCATGGACTGGTAAAGAATAATTCAATAGTAATAGGATTAAACGTGTTAACGGATTGGTAATTCGGTAGACATAATTGTTATCTAAATAACCAAAACAAATAATTGATTAGGAAAGTTATGAAAGGCGTCTCGGGGTACCGGTCTTAGTAATGGAACTAGTTAATTATGGGGATTGGATAAAGTAACAAACTTGACGGGTACGGGGTGAGTCTTTGTTTAGTTCTCGGTTATAAGTCAACATATTTGAATTGGTTCTTCAATTAAGTGCAACCTGAATTTGTTGTGTCATGGATTCGAAGTAGATGACCTTTTAATATTCTTGTTTATAACACTCTTTCAGATTAATTCTTCGAAATTACTAACTTTTTCAATTAACTAACTGCTTTCAAAACAAAGTGACATTGGGTCATTAAACCAACCCTCCATATTTTAGAATTACATTTAACTTGCATTTTTCCTAAACTATAGTCCCTGTGTTCGATCCCGACTTACCATTTTTCTATGCTATACACAAACGGGTCCACTGCCCGAGAGTATGCTTTAGTTAATTAATTGGTATATCTTGTTTATAAATTTAAGACTCGATTTTGCACATCAGTTTCACGATCTATTTACACGATATGGTCTCATTCACTAGAACCTTTTTAACCAGTTAGTGTACATCCCAATCTTTTGCCCATCAGTTTCACGATCTATTTACACGATATGGTCTCATTCACGATTTATAAATTTAAGACTCGACTTGCGAGTTTCAACCAGTTTGCCCTATTTAATCCAGTTACTCTTAAACTATTACTTTACTGAACCTTTTTAACCCATTAGAGATATAACACAACACAAATTGAGCAACTCAAGCAAATGGGTCGAAATTGCCACACTAAATAAACAAAAAATTTAAGTTCATACTTGTAGGCGGTAAAGCAATTGCGGCCGTCGTTCAAATAAATACTTCTCATCATCAAGTCGATTGAATACAACTTGTGATAGTGTCTGCATACATATGCAATAAAAAAAACATCAGGTAAAAAATCCATGGAAATGTGTACTACTTTTCAATGATAAAGTTCATCTTCCTCTACGTTGTGAGCCATATTTATATGTTGACTACTGGACCGAAGTGTACATAATATGTTGACACATAATAATGTTGCAAAATGATAAGTAAACCTATTCTCCAAATGAAGTATGTAGTGAAAGAAGATCAATAACATGTCTTTATATAAAAGCAATCTTGAACCTGGCCACGAGGATGAATTGATATGCGATCACAGGGTTCAACATCTGCATTCTCTATTCTTCTTATAAGATGGGAAGTCAACGCAGTTCCCACTTCGATTGTGGCTCGACGACACTGACCCTGATGACCCAGATCTAATGCAACACGTTTAGGGCCCACGGTTAGCCGATCAACAGCTTCACCCACATCTGATTGAAGGATCGAGCTATGTTTGTTCCTGACAGCTACAAGAGCAGCCTCTTGAAGGAGCTGAGCCAACCTTGCACCACTCCATCCTGATGGACGATTGTGTAACATTTCAGGTATAAACATTACTAATTCAAGAATAAGGATTTATGAAAACTAAATAATAAGTCTCTCTTTCTAATAGATCACAAAGAATTAACATATATGATTGAATTGATTAATGAGAATTAAAAGATCCATATAAATAGGCTTGGATAACTAAGTAACCTGATCATATTAGAAAACTAATTTGATATAACATGGTAACTGCTCGTACTATACTACCAATCCTAATCCTAATCCTAATACCATTCATATTGTCTAATACTTATCATCATTTCATGTAACAAACCAAAAAGGCGATCAACCAATGTGATCATCATATTATATTGCACCCAAGATGTTACAATATATTTATCTAACTATTTGCTCTCTTTTGTGGTAAAAAGTTATTAAGAAGGGAACGGATCTACAGGGAAGCACATACCAGGAAGGTTTTGGGCAAAAACAGACAAATCAACAGTTTCTGACAGCTTTACTTTGCGGGCATGGACTTGCAATATTTCCAACCTCCCTTTCGCATTAGGAGGACGAATTCTTATCTAAGAAAATAGCACCAAATGAAGAAAATGATTACAGATGGCAAATATAATTCACAGAAAAAATCCATTTTGACCCGTTATCCAGACAGCTCGACCCATCCATTTTGTTACCATTACTATTCAATAGCAAAAATCCAACCTTTCGATCAAAGCGACCAGGCCGGAGAAGCGCAAGATCCAACAAATCCTTACGATTTGTAGCACCCAAAAATATGACCCCTTTTCCCATATCAAATCCATCCAGTTCAATCAACAGCTGGTTCAATGTAGTTTCCCTTTCTTGTGTAGCAGCATTGTAAAGATCATCTGTCTTATCACTGAATATTCCCTGACGCCTAATTAACAAACAAAGAAATATACATTACGATGTTTCAAAGATGGACATGTGTTTGTATGAAGATGAATTATAATTTTAGTGCTTCTATAAACTCGTTTTGACTATACTATAAAAAGGAACAATGCATTCCCTTCATTCCAAAGTAAGTCAATATATGATTCGATTCAGAGGTTGATATAAGTGTTGACTGTTAACAAACGATCTAAAATTCCCCTCCAACTCCAAGATAGAATAATAGAGGATTCCAATGGATCAAATCAATGATTCTAGTATCTTGTTACAATTACTGTTGAGCAAAAGGGTAATTCTAGATCAAAATTTTGTCTAAAAGAAAAAAGTTGCATTAAGTTTTGGGCTTTAATAAAAATTCACTATTGCGCCTATCTTAGGATTGAGGTTCCATCAACAAGAATCCAGTTCGTACATGTAAACCATGACTGCTAATTAAAGTTATTTGAATGTCAAATAGGTTATCTGATATCTCCAGGATAAAATATCTAAGAAAAACAGAAACCAACAAGAACACCAATACCTTGTAGCTAGTGCATCAATCTCATCGATAAAAATAACGGATAGCTTGTTGACCTGTGAAAACCAAACGACCAATTCTTTTATTAGTAGAGTTTCATACTTGCAAAACCATGTATTTTCCATGAGGAATTAGCTCAAAGTTTTTAAAATCTTTTTAACTTTTTTATCCCAATAAGCCCAAGGCAGTATTAGTTGGATATAGATATGTCATCAAAGTTTTTTGGGGTTACCCTGGTTAACTGATATGCCATCAAAGCTTGTTAAAAATAAATCAATCCCGAGTTTGAATATAAAATTACGTTATAGTAAGAGGGGTTGTAATCACCTTGGCTCTCTTGAAATAAGTCCCTAACACGAGCAGAACCAACACCAACCAACACCTCGACAAATTATGACCCAGCCATTTTGTAGAACGGAACACCAGCTTCACCAGCTATAGCCTTGGCAACAAGGGTCTGAATCACATCGAATTAAGTTTTTTAAATTTGTGTATTGAGGATATCCAATATATTTTGTAACACAAGAACATGAAATAGCTAACCTTGCCGCATCCTGGAGGCCCCTCTAGAAGTACCCCATGAGGAGGCTTTATCCCCATTGTCAAATAGTTTGGGATTCTTCAGGTATTTCACCAACTAATTTGAACAAGTATCATGAGGGGAAAACATAATCAGCTTATAACAGATATAACATAACTAACAATCATATGTTACAAGAAAATTGAAATCAATTTCAATCGAAACACAATGCTTGATGTTAGAAAACTGGCACATATTTTTACCTCTTGGAGCTCTTCGACTGCTATTTCGATACCAGCCACATCGCTAAAAGTAACTCCGGTTGACCCCTACATAAGTATTCAAAAGAAAATTAGCAATACATAAAAAAATAGATACACAATCTGATCTCTGAAAGAATGTGCTTAACGATTAAGTATCATAATTTTATATGAAACTAACATCAACTCGAGCTTGTGGTTTAGACTGAGAAAATTCAATCCCTTGCCATATGTCCTGCAACATCAACAATAAATTAGATACAAACTACAACTCCTAAAGTTCATATATCAACAAATAAAAAACTATAGAAACCATATCTTACCCATTTCCTGAAATTCTTGGGCCTTCTAGAGAGAGTGAAACGAAGAAGAATAACCATACAGACACCAACCAGCAACATAGGTCCAGCAATTTTTGTGGCAGAAAAAAAAATCCCAAATGTATACAATTCATTGAACTTAGAGGTAATCCCGCCATAAATAAACATGTCCAATATGACATCCCCCATTCTCTCCAGAACACCAAGAACTTCCAAAGGAACAGTGAAAAGTGACTTGGCGATAGGCCAGATGGCATACACGGTCCCTGCATAAACAAAACTGGCTGCAGCATATGCTGCTGATGCTAAAAAGCCACTAACAACAGCTGCTGCAGCAATTGCAGCTGTCACTGCACCGAGTTCCACCATCACACTGCTTGATATTGATGATGCAACTGGATTAGGATATTGTGGCACTTTTGCCATCCATGTCTGCATCACAATATTAGAGAAGGATAAAATAAGAATGATGTGTAAAATTGCTCTACCGTTTGATAATCAGTTTTTGTTGCGGTTGGTATCAAGCTGATTATCTGACACCTAGACACTAAGATGATCACAGGGAACATAGGTTAACAAAACACTAGAAAGATAATAACTCTCAATACACACATAACCACCCCTTTATGATTAAAATTGCATTTTGTCGAGCATTAACCACACTATAGCAGTATCTTTATTTCAAAAGTAACAACATATTCCACTATTTGACCAACAACTGAATCTTAAGAACCTACACCAGTGTATCTCAACTCTTTTAGATGATAAGTATACGCTAAAGAACTGGCAAACAATGTTTCTTTATCCTTTATGCTTCATTTCTTAACTCATTGTCATGTCCCTTATTATCAACCGTCATAACTAATAATGATGAGTCACTAAGGGGGTTTGGATGTACACTTTGAGTATTTAGGCTGATTTTAATCTTGTGAAATTATTAAGCGTCATAATCATCACATTTGGATAACTAGGTAATAAGTTCTAAAAAAACAATTTGTTGAGATGAGTATAAGCTTAACTAACTAATACTATCTTTAAACAACTCATATATGATCATCATAGTCTTCATTATAATCACTTGTAAAAGCACATTCAAACACCCCTAATTGCAACCTAGTTTACATGCTATAAACTAAAAATTACAAAAGGCTATATCATGAATGGATGAGATACCATTTTTTGTGTTTCTATTTCATATCGCGGTCCATTATACTCCTTCAAAACACTTTGTACTTGAACGCCGTCTAGCTTTACTGACCTAAACACAATCACAAAATCATCAACAACCCACCAAAACACTTACCAAAAACCATATAAAATAAACTTAACTATCTAAAATCCAATATATTCACCACTTAGTCTTCTGCAAACTCTTATCTCCAGGAATCTCTTTCAACATCACAATGAAATCCTTGTAACCATTAGCATCCCCATCATCTTCCTTAAAGCTCAAAAAGTTAATCATATCAGTCTCTATAGCTTTCTGCAAATCCTCAAAGCTCATTCTTGGTAACGTATCGAACTCCGTATCGAACGCGTCTTCTTCTGACAACTCCTCAACAAATATCGGCTCAGGAACATAAAGCTTCCTGGGTTCCACTTGAGAAGGATTTTCCTTCAATACCCTTGTCACAAAATCATCTTGGGTTATACTTGACCCGTCATTATTTTGACCCGAAACTGATGTTCGACCAAAAAGGGCATTGGAAATATGCAATCTTTTTGGCCTAATTTGAACAAAGTTTGAATCTTTTTTAAGTGGGGTTTTGAAATTGTTGTGTGTATGTATATGTGTGGAGAGCATGTTGGATTAGGAACTAGGGTTATTGAAATTTTTGGGTTTTAATTTTTAAAGAATGTGTGAGATGAATTCCATGGAGAATTGACTGTGAGTACTGAGTAAGACCTCTGTGTGATGTAATCTGTAATGAAATGAAGAATGAAGTTATCCGGATCCGGGTATAGGAACGGGTCAACTTTGTATAAGACAACCGAACGAGGGTTAATAATCTTATTTTGAATTGTTAAAATCGTTATTTATAAATTTTGATTTAAAAAATATTTTTTTATGATATATAAAATTTGATAAAAAATTGTACCATTGAAAATATTTATAAAACACAATCAGTTAATTTATTTAACACAAATGTTATCTAAGACATAATAGATTTGAAGAAAAATTTCATATATGCCATTGATAAACTCTAAAATATCATATATGCCCACTAAATTTTAAAATATCAAATATGTCATTTTAAGTTTAAAATATATTAAAATGCCCAAATATTCAAATTTAATAAAATTAAATAGTAAAAATCCTTTAAACTACATAATATCATTTGACATTTACATTTATACCCAATCCTTACGATCCAGAGTTAAAACATGAAAATCGCTGGAAAAGATGATTCCGGCACCCACATAAGCAAAATTCAACTCGTGTACCATATCTTCAACTGCCCCACTTTGACCTAGATAGCTCGGAACTAATGGGAGACCAAGATAAGATGCTGATTCAAATTTACATAAAACAAACATTTATCAGCAATTGCAAGAAAAACTTATAACATGAACTACATTCATTTTTATTCGTTACAAACCCGTATCAAGAACCAAAGTTAAAAATTTCGGTTGAAGACTACTAATCATGGAATATCAAAGAGACATGTGTAAGTTACTAAATCAGTATGATTTGATGTATACATTCACATAATAAAGTCTAAAAAGGGATATAAAAAACACAATTCAGTTAGGCATTTCATCAAACACGTAATCTTCAACCAATAACTTTACTCAAAATCATACCAAGAACATCGAAATTTTATAACAAAAACTAGAAATTCAAGAAAACAGTAAAATGGGTTGTTACCAAGATAATCAACAGGAACCCGACCATTCGATAACCGGCCAGTGGGTTGATGGGCATCGAAATCATGGTCGTAAGGAAGATGATCAACACGAGCAAGTGTACCAAGAAAGTTACTAGTTCCACAATCAACAGAAGAGTCACCAATCACAAACAACGCCGGAATCGAAGATGGTGGGGGTGTAGGTAATGGGGGAGGTTGCAGTGTCGGAGTTGAATACGATGATGGCAGTGGTGGCGACGGCGGCGGTGGTGGAGAAATAGAAGTGTTTCTTGATGGGTGAGTGTAAAGATCTTGTGAAACGTGGACGGATTCGATTGGTTCGAAAGATGAAAAGAATGTGTGTGTGAAAATTAAAAGTGAAGTAATCGGAAAAATGATGAAGAAGATGATGATCATGATGGCTCCATTGATAATAGTTGGAGGTTTTGAGACAGATGAAATATGGCGGGATATATAGATATAGATATACAGTTGAATGTAACGGTTTTTATGTGAAAAAGGGAGAAATATTAATTTTGGGCTTTTTGTTTATGTGTTGAAATATCTAAAGGTTTGTTTAGGTTGTGAAAAGGGGAAAATATTTTGGGCTTTTTTTATAGGTTTTGTATTTACCATTAAACTAAAACAGGATTGAGATGTTCTTGAAACGACACGTGGTGTAATTTATTGTTGTTGATGATGATAAAGGTTGAAGAAGGTTGGACCAAAACTGTAATTTTCTGAAAGACCAAAGATATGTGTCTCCTATCGGTCACCATGTAGAAAAGTGATGAAGAATAGGCCATTGCTATGCCCATTTTGAGACACAAAGAGTAGTATGTTCATTGTCACAGTGTCACACTCACGGAAGACTAAAATGAGGTATCGTGGTGATTCTTAACTGATCTTACCCCAAAAATCATCTTAAATATGAATTTTGTTGAACAAAAGGTGGATGAAATTACATCACTCGTCTTAGTTTGTGAAACCTGTCAATAGCCACTTATGATATCGTCTTTAGGAACGGAAGCACTGCGCCTTGATTATATTATAAAGGTAGAAACCAATTTGCTAACCGTTGTCAGTTATTTAAGATGTCTCAAGGGCAAAACCTATTAAAGCTAAGGCTTTAGGCCCCAAAAGGGGTTGAAACGCCCCTGAGTATAATTCAGCATATGGAATCATCCAAATGAATTTTCGTGCCTTGATATTATTCTTTCTTCTTGTGTATGAGTTTGCCAATGAACAGTTTAAGGAGAGCTGTATCAGATGCAGATATAAACAAAGTGAAAAAATACTGGAAAAATACTACCATTAGAGCAGTTCATGAGGGATTTCTTGGAGCCTTTCATGTCTAGTCTATATAATACACAGTTTTATATGCAATTACTTCATTTTTATGTCAACAGAGAGAAACATAGTAAACACAGATTGAGGTTGCATAACCGATATTCACCTTTATTGGTAACCAATTTACATTTCATACAACAAAAAATGAGACAACAATCTATGTACTAACTAAAGCTTTATACTCTCTATGCTTTCTTAGCTGAAGTATACTGAAACACTAAAAGATCTCTCTATTTACGAAAACAAAAGCTTATCTTGGTCCCATCATCCAACCCTTGCGCTACCATGTCCTTCATGTTCATAGGATAACACATGCTGGTATGCAATCCAGACCACACATTCTCTGCTAAAATCTCATTCACAACGGCTGTTGGATCGAATTGGTCCCACCATAGATGATTTGAAGCATTCCTACAAGCCATTCCAGCTGATAAGCACATTATCCAACCATTGTATCTTCCTAAACCACAACATGCCGAATTCGTAACACTAAATCCTGCAAAAACAAATTGACAAAACCTTACAAACCGAATTCGTAACACTAAATGACATAAGCTTATTGCAGCTTGGGCACTTGGCAGCAGTAATATGAGTCCAAATTGGTTAAATTTCATTGGTCCACTCATCAACAGTGCTATTATCTTAAAATCTTAATGACTAATGTATTCAAAAAGATTATGGAAAATATTTTGCTGAAATAATGATTACTGTTATCCAAATTAATATTTATGAGGCTTTAAACATCTGGAAACTTTTCAAACTAGTCTCGATCTATTTTCCCAGTTCCATTTTAGCCAAGTTTTTAAGATTTTACCCGTTTGTTTTTTTGGAGACAGAATACAATCCATATTAAAGTAAATAACTCAAATTTTTAGTCTCAAATACAAGCAATCAACATGACTTTTTTATTTCATTTCCATATGATTTTGAAGAAAAAGAACTGGATGATCTTACCGAATTGCTCAGCATTCTTCAAGATGTCCATGGATCCCAGCTAAGCATCACAAAAGACTATATTGGCATCATTTAGTTCTTTATTAAGCTCCTGAACTGTGTATCTCATAACAAAATTGAATTCCATTATCATGTCATTTATCTTTGTGATACATTCTCCATTGTTGTTGTTGTATTGCCACAAGTAGTAAGGTGCACAACCAATAGGTGCCAGTCCCATCACCACTACTCGTCTAACCTTCGCATTGTACAAATTCTGCACCATGAATGCAAGATTAAACCAAACAGGCATATATATGTATAATAGAATAGATTCTATTCAGATGAAAAGAATGTGCTAGGTTAGGCGTCTTGGGTAATGTTTCTAGGGTCGAATGGGTCGGGCACGAGACACTTTTATGTCCAAAAGTATAAACTTTTTTATAAATAATTGATGATATACCTATACGGAGCTCTATCTCCGTACCCGAAGCAGAATACGAAGCCACCTTCGTACAGATAAAATTACTTACCCAGAACGGAGCTCGACCTCCGTCCAGCACAATTATCCCAGAACCCCCGTGGTGATAAATACCCAGCTCCAAGCTAGAATACATCAAAAAGATCGGGTATAGATACTTTCTATGATTATCCGATCTTAAGAAACATATATAGCTCCGAATACATCGGACGCGTTTCGTAACAAGATTAACACAAATATCCTTAAGAAGGAAATAAGATATTCTCTAAAGAGGAAGAGATTTACCCTAATTCTCTTACCCTCCTCTCCAAGTTTCCTACCCTCTATATAAATAGAGGAAAAAGCCTTACGGCACATCAACATATACACGATATACAAATCCCTCTTTCATCACTACGTCTATTCGACCTCCGAATAAACCCTCAACAAATCCTTAAACCCTAAGTCGTGTTTAACGGCTTAGGATCAACAAAACAATAGGCGTAAAGCGGTCTTCGACCCTCTGACCGGAAGGGAATCGCCAGCAAAACACCACCAAACCCACTCACACCTCCGGTTGAGTCAGAGTGCGATTATTTGATCAAACAAATTGGATCCATCCGTGGGACCCTTGTTCTCAGATTCGAACCTAGCTACGATCAAAAGAATAACATTATGCCAAACCTCGATTCCTTTCCAAAACTACACGGGTTGAATGCCGCCCGCGGCCAAGACGGGGATGACAATGAAACTCCCGCGGTCGGAGGCATAAACCCTTCAGACATACAAAGGGCTAAAAATAACCATCCATGTCCAGTTAATCGGCCGACAGACGAGTCAGCCCATCAAGCGTTAACGAAAAGTGGGGCGAAAAACGTCGACCGCAAAACGGAGGAGTACGACGACAAAAAAGACATGGCCACCAAGCCAAAAGAAGATGCTGTACGGATCCCCGCGCAAACGACGCAAGTCACTGCGACATTAACAACAGAGGAATCCTTTGAGAAGAACAAGGCCCAGGCCCAAGGTGAGAAAAGTGACTCTGCAAAGGCAGGCGAGACAAATCAACGATCACTCGAAAGCAGCCCAGACAAAAAAGGGATAAAAAACAAACACAATAATGACCCCAGTATGGCTAAGAGACCGGTGATCGCCTACACACCGTACTCGATCTACCAGGGAACTCCGGCAGGAATAACGACAACGGACGGCGCACAAGCAGCATCGTACCAACCGTTGCACCCGTCGTACTACTACGGGGGATGTTTCTACCCATATGGAGCATTACAAACCCAGCACATGGGAGCGCTACCGTTAGCCGGAGGCTACCCGGGGAACATGCAGGCATCGTGGTACTACCCGTACGACATCATGGCCCCACAATACTTTTAGGCAAGTCCCACAGTCAAAACCAAAAAAGGTAAGACCAAACAGAAGGGCCGGAGCCTAAGTACAAGGGGTCATGCGCACAGTTTACAAAGGACCTGCGTCAACACGTACCCCCGGTAAAACTGCTAGATATGCAAGAGCTGCCCTGGTATGATGGCACCTCCGACATCGACGCCTTCCTCGGGAAGTCAATAATGCAGCCCAAACGGAGGGGTAGAGCGACCCAGCAACCTGCCATGTCATCCTTTACCTCCTGCATGGGAAGGTCAGGGAATGGCTTGAGGATCTACCTGAAGAAAGCATACATAATGCTGAAGATTTCAAAACCCAGCTACGAGAAGAATTTGGGTCCCACCTTTGGGCACATGACATAAAGCTGGAGGAAGACGAGGAGGCAGGAGACTTCCTGAAATGGTACGGAGACAGCACACGAAATCTGGTGCGTATATCCGAAGAAGAAAGAACATCCGGAGCTATACGTGGGCTCCGGTCGAAAGAACTAACACGGCACTTGTGCCTTGGTAAGCCAACTAGTTACTCAGATTTGGTTAATAAATTCCACGAGTGGAAACCTGCAGAGGAGACAGCAGAAAAAGCCATGGCCAAGTGGAAGGCTACGGTAAAAAAGAGCGAAAAAAGGACAGAAATAACGGAGGACATAGTAGAAGAGTCCTCCCCTGTTTACAGGGTCAATAGCTATAAAAGAACAATTGCCAACCTCCGGAAGACTCCGTCAGAAATCTTGTCATCGGAGGAAATAGCAAGATTGTTCGTTAAGCCAGCGCCGTTATCCGGAATAGGAACCAGAAACCTGGATAAGTTCTGTTGTTTCCATAATGGATACGGTCATAGCACGGATTACTGCAAGGAGCTATTAAGGCAAATAGACGATGCTGCAAGGGAGAATAAGCTATCACATCTAGTAAAGAGAACCAGACCCAGCTTCGATGAAGCGGAGCCAGAAGAGCACCGAAAGAGGATACTATCGAACACCTTGGTCAAGAAAGGACCCCAACACTATCACTTCAGAGGTCTGGACGATCAAGGTTCGATAGAACCGGTCCTAATAAACGTAAATATAGGTAATGTGTGCCTAAAAAAGATACAAGTGGACACAGGAAGTGGAAGAGACATCATATATGAGAAAAGTTTCCTCCGATTGCCGAAGAAACTGCGAGAGACAATCATGCCACTAAACACAGAAGTGGTAGGATTCGCCAGTGAGCGAATCCGCCCATTGGGAGAAATATGGCTGGACGCTACTATCGGAGGATTCCCTTGGCGCAGGACTTATAAAATCTTGGCAGTCGTGATAAGAGCAAACTCGCTCTACGACATGCTCCTGGGCAGAGAAGGAATAAGGAAGCTCCATATGATAGTGTCCACGATACACGGTTGTGTGCAGTACAAATCACACAGAGGAATGCAAACGTTGCTCTCTTCATCCACTGCAGATGCAAACGAAAAGAGCTCCGTACCGTGGTGCAAATACAACAGGAGAATCATTTAGAAAGGCCCCAAAGGACAACTGGGAAAAATATCAGAAGGATCCTTCGAAGAGGAAACAGCAGAAAGCTCCGGACAAACGGAGGACGCAGACGTCAGCACAAAGACTCCGAAAGGCATTAAGACCGGGTGGAGCATAATTTCCCCTCGGGATAAGCCAAATTAACGGAGCAAACAGGGCAGCATATAAGTAGCAGCTAGGAAAAAAACGTGATTTTTCGGACCTCATAATAAAAGGAGGAGATCACATAAAGGCCTACAAAGAACTCCTAACCTAATCCGAGTACGAGTTATCCTTGAAGCACGAGACAGTAAAGTATACAAGATAATGGCGAATTCCGAAGCTATTAAAGATCAACTACGAGATGAACAACTCATACTTCGCCATAGCCATCATGACAAGACCGGAGCAAGTATTTTACAAAAATGATCGCGACATCAAAAGCGGATAACATCACCAAGCTCCAATATTATAAGATAGCTTCACAAGCTAGAAGGCCATAATCTATGATGCTCCCGAAGACACAAAGAATATAACAAGCAACTGGCGAAATACTTGCAAGACACGTCAAAGGGGAGGCATTATATGAGGCCACCAACCAGCATATATTAGGGAGACGAAGAAAAGCTCCTACAACAAAGATGCTCGCAAGATGTGCATATAAAGTTATCAAAACTCGCATTGGGACCCCCAAGCCCTAGAGTCCATCGATAAAGAATTTGCTCCCGACGACATCGCTAGATAATATATCGCGATGATTAAAATAAAAGATCGTTGGAGAAATTGATGTATTCAACCTATCCAAGCTTGCCAGAGATAACGGAAAAAAGGAGAGAAAGTGATTCTCTACTATGAAGCAAATGGAAGATACTATCGACATAATAAGACGAATGGATATTCGATACTTCGCAAGCATACTACAATATCCAGAAAACCACAACATTTATCTTGATCTCCTATCTCCAGCCGAAACATTTTATATCTGCACGAAATATGTCATCTTGAAAGGCGTGGATCGAAGGCAATACGTTTACAAGGACGGTCGTCACACCTAAGGCGAGCGACCACATCACACTTACTCTCCGATATTCTGGCATAGCTCTGCGTATAATGATGGCTATATTACCTCCGAACCTCCCAGAAGAAGCAATTGGCGCAAAGTGTGCAGAGCACGCCAAAGGAGGAGCGTTCAATCAATGGATAGCCACAATAACCAACGATCACATCACGATAATTATGAGTACGTACAAGTAATTATACAAAATAATAAGTTGGAGTAAGGGGACGCCCATGAAATCCAACGATACTAGATAAATCTTGATAAAGATAAAGCCAAGTATATATATATCACAGATGAAGCCTCCGCCAGAGCAAATCTTGTGAAAATCCGAGCATTGTGGAATAGTCTTAACGCCCAAAGATAAACCCAATGCAAACAAATTCAAGAAGACATTATCACGGACAGAGCCTTGGCGACAAAAAGATCAATAAGGCAAGTCTTGTGCATATTTATGCATTATGGAAAAGTCTCGCAAAGGCATAAGCCAATAGATAGCCTGATCAGCATCTTTAAAAGGCAAACGCCCAGAGATAAGCCCAATGCAAAAAATTCAAGAAGACGGTTACTCATCGGAGCTACCAAGGAAGACACAATTCAAGACACAGGCCTCCAGAGATACAGATAAAGGAGAATCCGATTTGAAGTAACCGATTATTACGAATGAGCACCTCTTACATCTTAGCCGATCCAAATCGACAGCTCTTAGAAACTTTGTAAAAAGTTTTTAAGAAAAATTCGTAATGGCTATATGCGAAGCTGTCGAGGTGTGAAAAGCAAAAGATAGAGAGCCATTTGAACAAATATACAAGACCATGTTGAATCTTTCTAGCACGACATTTATTACGAAGCAGCTGCAGAAAGAATAGAGCATGTTAATCGAAAGAATAGTTTTAAAACCTTGAAAGTCCCTCGGGTCTTGTCTTTCTATCGAACCGAGATTGACTTAAGGATATGTCGAGGTGCGGAATTCCTCGAGATAACCCACGGTTTTTTGTATCTACCTTTGATGATATAAATCTACCACCTTTTTGCGTGAATACTCAACACTCGGGGAACGGCTCTCCGGACGCACCTTACCAAACACGTGGTAATCTGCAGTCTACGAGCCGTTCGGGGCCGGGTGTGTGTTTTGCGGTTCGTGTGTGAGTCGAGTACTACCCATAAGATAAACCGTACGTGTTCTTGGTTTTCTCTCTCTAGGTTTTGCTCGTTTCTCTCTCTACACTCTTGTTGGAACACGCATGAACACACACCCTATTTATAGGCAAGTAACAAGAACTCTCAAATCCATTGGGTTTGAGTGTTCTCATGTCAAGCCCATTAGGGTTTTGGCCTTGTTTGTGTGTTTCCCAGAACACACAAACCGTTTGAGAGTTCTTATGGACAAGCATGCTTTTGCTTGTTTCCACAGAAACTCTCAAACCATTTGAGAGTTCTTATGAACAAGCAAACTTTTGCTTGTTCCTCAGAAACTCTCAAATGACCATTTGAGTGTTCTCTCCACAAGCAAACTTTTGCTCGTTCCCGAGAACCCTTAAATAACACTTAGGAATATTGAGTTAATGTTTTCTCCTGCTGTCAAGACGCAGAAACAACATTAACTCAGCCAATGTTTCTACTGCTGTAAATATACGCAGAAACAACATTAGCTACGACAACGTTTCTACTGCAGTGAATACATAGCAACAACGTCGTCTATATTACCCATTGGAAGTATAACTTAAGTTATTGTTTCTCCTGCTGTGGATACGCAAAAACTCCTTGCTGTGAAGAAGTCACTGATGGTCTTGTTGTAGACGGTGGAGTCGTCGATGAAGACATGATTGGTGTGATTGTTGAGCTGCGAGGTTTTACAATCATCAAGACTGGTCTATCTCCAATCTTGATTCCCAAAATTCTGATTACCTTTGGTGGTGACTGGTCATCTTCTGCACTAACCAGTGACACTACAGCTGGTTTGATGACAGCAGGAGTGACATGAACTTGAGGAATTGAGGGTGATGC
>CM067171.1:59412908-59450995 GCA_034093135.1 Erigeron breviscapus | reverse complement strand
TTTACTTACAAAGGTAGAATATGGGTTCCTCTATATGGAGGCAATCATGAGTTAGTGATGGACGAAGCTCACAAGACTAAATATTCTGTACACCCTGGTGCCACAAAGATGCATGCGGACTTGAAGCCGATTTATTGGTGGCCCAGTATTAAAAACGATGTGATGAAGTACGTACAGAAGTGTTTGACATGTACTAAGGTGAAAGCTGAACATCAAAAGCCTTACGGGAAGTTTCAGCAACTCGAGATCCCTGAGTGGAAATGGGATCGTATTACGATGGATTTTATAACCAAGCTTCCAAGAACGTCTCGTGGTCACGATATGATATGGGTTATTGTCGATCAATTAACGAAGAGTGCCCATTTCCTCCCAGTTCGTGAGAATGCTCCTATGGAGAATTTCGCTACATTGTATATTAAAGAAGTGGTTACTAAACATGGTGTTCCGATATCGATTGTGTCAGATCGTGATACTCGATTCGTTTCCAACTTTTGGAAGAGTTTTCAACGGGAATTTGGTACTCAAGTTCGGTTGAGCACAGCCTATCATCCGCAGACGGATGGGCAAAGTGAAAGGACTATTCAAACGCTCGAAGATATGCTCAGAGCTTGTGTAATGGATTATGGTGGTTCGTGGGATAAACACCTACCTCTTATTGAGTTTGCGTATAATAATAGTTATCATGCGAGCATTGGAATGCCACCTTTTGAGATGTTATATGGTAGAAAGTGTCGGACTCCTAGTTGTTGGTTGGAGCCCGGGGAAAAGCAACTTGCTGGACCCGAATTAGTACAACTTACGGCCGATAAGGTTAACATAGCAAAGAAAGCCTTACGTGTTGCTCGCGAAAGGCAAAAGTCATATGCTGATAAGAAAAGGAGGCCGTTCGATTTTAAAGAAGACGAAATGGTTTTACTCAAGGTGTCGCCTTGGAAAGGTGTATTACGGTTTGGAAAACGTGGAAAGTTAAGCCCCAGATTCATTGGACCTTTCAAGATTATCAAGAAGGTTAATGAACAGGCATTTCAACTGGAATTACCTCCAGAACTACACGCAATTCACAACACATTTCATGTGTGTTACCTACGTAAGTGCTATGCGAATGAAACGGATGTCATTCCACTCGAGGACGTAAGTATTAATCCCAACAAGCAGATTGTCGATGAACCTGTTGCTATAATGGGAAGGAAACAAAAGAAGTTATGACGAAAGACTATCGATCTAGTTCTCATAAAGTGGAAACACAATCACGGCGAAAGTATGACTTGGGAGACCGAGTCCGTAATGCGGGAGACCTATCCCCACCTTTTTGATGCTGAAGTGATTCCGGGGACGGAATCCTCTTAAGGGGGAGGTAATTGTAACATCCCAAAACTTAATCGTTCATGTTGACTAACGTCGTTAGGTCAAATTATAAGTCCGTGATACGTTTGTGTGGAAACATGTGTTTATATGTTTATGTGCCCTATATGTGAGATTTAATTATCTTTAATGAGTGACAATAAAGTAGATTTAATGATGTGTAAAAGGCCTTTGTAGTGTGTGAAAGTGCTTTAGTGTGTTATATGTATCCCCAATAAGTGTTTTTAAGCAAAATAAAGTCGATATGAAGTCCAGGGACCAATTTTGCCAATGTTGGAAAGTTAAAAACGGGTTAAGTGATTAGGGAAACCTAATCTCTCATTAGTTGCAGCCATTAATCATAATTAAGTCAAGAAAAACAAGTTCCTTCAATCCTTCTTGAATTTCTTAAGCAAATCTTCAAGTTTTGGGTCAATCGATCGTGTGTTTTGGCATTGGATTGGATCGGTCATTGTATTATCAGGTAACTAATGATTCATCGATGTATTTACAGATTTAAAGGTCATAAATTGATGTTTCAGATCTGATTTTAAAGGGTTTTTGTTTAATTAGGGTTCATGTTGTGTCTTTGGCTAATTAATGATCTAAACGGTGTCAAACGAGTTTGTAATCGATATGAATGATCAAAATATGTTTAACAATGTCAAAATCATGTTTTGGGTGAAGCCCAAGTCGTTTGTTTCTGGAAAAATCGAAGAACAAAGTTGTTTTATGAATTCTGGTCGAAATTGAGTCTTAAATTCGTTTTTCTGATGTCAACAGCTTCCGAACGAACTTAAAGTTCGTTCTAAGCTTCCTAAATTCGTTTGGAAGCACTAAGTTCGTTTGAACCTAAGTTCGTTTGAACCCAAACTAAGTTCGTTTGAACCCTAAGGTGTCTAAATTCGTTTAAAGTGAATGTCTAAGTGGTTTTGAGACTTAAATTCGTTTGAATTAAACCCTAACTTCGTTCAACAACTCTAAATTCGTTTGAAGATGAGCCTAAGTTCGTTTGAACCCAAACTAAGTTCGTTTGAAGCCTTCAAAAATCGTTTGAACCCTAAGGTGTCTAAATTCGTTTAAAGTGAATGTCTAAGTGGTTTTGAGACTTAAATTCGTTGAGTTAAACCCTAACTTCGTTCAACAAACGAAGTTAAACTTCGTTTATGGTCTTCTAAGTTCGTTTGGGCATTTCTAAGTTCGTTCAGTATGTCCTAAATTCGTTTGAAGGCAACTAAGTTCGTTCAGTGAGTCTAAGTTCGTAAGAACAAACCTAAGTTCGTTTTAAGGTTCGTTTGGGTCCCAAATGACTTATATTTTGTATATTAATGTATCTTAGGTGTCGGGGATTATTGTTAAGCACTTTTAGCCTTTCATTACGCGCGCACACTCCCAACAGGTAAGATACACTACCTTTGTCACGCTGAGGGTGCAACGAAAATGGTTCGTAAACTATAACCTCCATAACAGTAATGTATAACTCATAGGTGGTTGGGTTGATATGGGAGGTACTCGGGGATTAATGATGACGATGTTTATGCCTAAAATGCTTCCCGTACATGTGGTTACGATATGAAATGTTATGATGAACGGTGGTTAATGATATGTTTACGATATGAAATGTTATGATGAACGGTGGTTAATGATATGTTGTAATGTTGTTATGTGCATGTATATGTGGCTTGTTCATCTAGAACACTAGACCTTTTTAGGTTGCCATGACACGTGCACGTTTTAAGGGCCCTAACGTGAAAAAGATGATAGTATGGATTAGTTTAGGTTAAAGGTGGAAATCTAAACTAAATATGATAAATGCTCGAGCTAATTAGATGTTAAGTGTTATGCATAACATGTACCTTACGGTGGTAATAGGTACGTATAAATGGTGCCTGACGGTGGTAATAGGTACGTATAAATGGTGCCTGACGGTGGTAATAGGTACGTCATGCCTGACGGTGGTATAGGTACGTTAAAATGGTTGCTCGGGTGGCTCCTTGCAACAAGTCATATGTGGCGAGTAGTTTCGGGTGGCCTGATGACCCACCTAATGTCATGAACATAGCGTGCTACTCATGGATCGACATTGTCTTTCCTTAAAAACGGTAACTTCGGTTACAACTTAACGAGGTGAATCAAAGTGACGAAATTGATTAGGCACACTTAGGGTCATGGACTCTATGCTTATATGTGGTATGGATACGTTATGTGGTGATATATATGCCTAAATCAAATGACGTAATGTTTTAAAGTGACGTGTTTAATGGATGAAATGTTTTGCTTAAACCTGGTGTTATCTTACTTAGCTTTATAGCTAACACTTGTTTCTTCTTATGTGTTGACACCCCTCAGGTTAAGCAGTGAGATGTCGTGTGAAGCTTTGGCAAGAGATGGGTAGATGATCAAGATGGCTTTAGTTTACCCAATAGCTTCGCATAGACTTAATGTTAATGATTTCCTTTTATGGAACTTATGTAATGACTTATGTTATGATTGCTTTATGTTGGGCAATCTTATGGATTTCTTTTATTACTGATTTGATGCTATTAGTAACACCACATATGTTTCTCAACTGTTTTCTTTAGTTGAGGTTTTTAATAAACTGTTTCCGCTTTATTGACGCCGTTAGGCGAAAATTTTTGGAAATCCATATTTTTATGAAACGGGTGTTACACGTTCTCCCAGGTTTTACTTGCTTTTTAGCCTCTATATAATAACGCGTTTTGTTAAGGAGAAATCACACAAAATCTTCTTTCTCTATCTCTTTTACTTACTTAGTTCTTCATCTGCTAACTTGTCTTTAGCTATTCCGTTCATAGCCAGCTTGTGTTCTAACAGATATCCGACTCTCTTTGGTAAGCTATTTTTCTCATCTTAGATAATATACTATCTATTTATATGTTTATATAAAACTTTTATCTTTTAATTCATGTTCGCTTAATTTAACAATATTGTTCCACCGATTTATCATAAGACAATGAAAAATTTTGGTGCTTCTTCGAGCGATCCAAAAGGCAAAAGGCCAATGACTCAAGAGGATCTTGGAGATCTTGAAACAAATAGGGTCAAAAGAATTAAGCAGGAGGCAGTGATGTTAGGTATTTCCTTTGAAGATTACAAGGCGATGGTAGACGAAGATGTCCACCTTTTTGATAAACAAACTTCTGAAGATGAAAAACTAGCAAAAATTTTATCTCAATTTTTAACAGAGGAGGAATCTATCCTTGTGAATTGTCAAATAAAAGAAGATGAGAAGTTTGCAAAAGCCTTAGCGCAACAAGAAGAAGACAATCTCTCACTAAGGGAGAAGTCCATCTTCGCTATGTCATCTGAAGAAGAAGAAAGTGAAAAAGAAGAAGATCCTAATGTTCAATCCCTTAGGAGAAGAAAAAAAAATGTTGCTGGGGGAAGCAACATGTCAGGGTCGAGTTCTGACAGAACTCCTAATTCTTGAAATCAAGAAATATTTGGAATCTGTTATAAATTTTTATAAATCATATCTTAAGTTGTACAGAATGTGTTTTTAAATCAGAATAATATTGTTGATAATGTTTCTTTGTTATGTCAATTGTCTGACCAAAACTTATTGTAGATAAGAAGAACTCAATATAATCATGGACGCAAGGCAAAACCAGATGATTGGTACTAGTGAATGGGGAACATCAATCGATGATTTTTGTCAAAACTGGCTTCTCCAAAATACAGTACCAACATCACAGTTAGAACCCCCAATAGAAAATGTCAGCGCATCGTTCCCAACTCTTGCTGATACAGTACATCATGGAGTTTCATCTCCAATCCCAATGAACCCTTTATTTCAAAACTTCTCTTTCGATACCCCAGAAGCAACATTCCAGTTGAAACCAACTTTTCAACCGGAACCATCATTCCAACCAGAATCTTCCGAGGAGGTTAACAGGGCACCGGGCAAACGTCCAATGACGTTCATACTCTTTATTTTGATTAAAAACATATGATACTCTTTGCTGATATTGTATCATAACTACTTGATATTGCGGTAAGGCAATGATCACACTGAACTCTGTTTTTGGAAACTATATTTTCTATATGAAAAACTTATGGAACTCACCAACTTTATGTTGACATATTTTAGCATGTATTCTCAGGTAACTAGACGATACACTATACATGGGACACTTTCCGCTGCATACAACATACTGGACCATGGCCTACCCTCAGACTCTAGTAAAGACATCCGCTGCATAATCCTACTTGTTAAAATCATTACCTTACTACTTGTTATAATCTTTACCTGACTACTTGATATAGGATGCTTTATGGTAGCATATGAAAGTATTTAATGAATTTAACTCAAGGCGTTGTAATATATAATCACAATAATGACTGCAGCATTATTATGATCATATATTAGAAAAGCTTAAGTTAAATGCGTTAAATATGGAAGTATGCTAGTGTAAAGACTTAGAATTAATATTTTGATTATACATGTTAAGAATATGTATATATATACATCGCTTGCATACCTGAGTTTAATTGATATTATATCATACCTATATTCTCATACATGACTACAGGAATTGTCTGGAAATTAATGATTTTGTACTTTGAAGGTAAAATGAATTTACTACAATATTCTATTTGCTTAGATAACGTAAGCAATGATGTCAATTTTTCAAAATAACCGATGAAGAATAATTTTGACATAATAAAGATGTTTACATGATATTATTGATCTAGGCAACAATATAGTGTTGACTACAGACAAGATTAAATTGGGTAGTTAGAAAGTGAATCTCTGGTATAAGAAAAATAATAATCATAATAAAAATAAAATAAAAATGGTAAAATCGGCCGTCCCCGGAATCGAACCCAGGTCTAGGCCACACCCTTTCGCGCACCCAGTCAACCGCGCTAGGTGCCTAGTGTTGTGAAATTACCGTCTTGATTTAATATAAGCATATGTACAATAAATTCTTATTTTGAAGTATTTAATCACGTTTTGAGATTTCACTTATTCATATTTGGGTAATTTTTCACAAGACTCACTCTATACACCTTTATATCAAAAACACCTTTTAAAAATAATACATATGTGTAAATTTTTTATAAAAAAATAAAATAAAAATTGTGTGGTATTTTAAGCTTTACCGTATTTGATTTCACTAAACATAAATATCAAAATACATCAGTATATTTAAAAATTTATTTAACCCATATAACTTTTAAGTTTATAGTTTTTGAAATCGTTAAGTATATTTACAACTCAATTGTTAACATCCATATATATATATATATAAATATATTTTAAAATTTATATATATATATATATAAATATATTTTAAAATTCAATAAATCTATATTGTCTTGAAGAGTATATGTCCAAAAGATTTACGTTCATATTTTACCATGATAATATTTTATCATCTTAATTCATATCTTTCTTAAACGATTTAACAATATTTATTTATTTTAAAAATTGTTTGATTCTCAATTTGGTTTAATTTTCTTTCAATTGTCCGAACTGGCAAATGACTACATTTACAAAATTTAGGTGGCGATATACATATACCTTACCTATAAATTCAATAGAGCATAACTATACAAGTTCCACCTTTTCTATACCATATTAAAATAAAATGCTAATAAACATATACTTACAGTCATATATCATAGTCTATAAACACATATGTTTAAAGAGACGATTTAGTTCACTAACAACATACTGTTTGGATGATACATTCTTGAATCATAGTGTTGCGTCTTATCTGAATAATCTTTTGAAAATTTTATTGTAAACTTGAATATATTCATATATTCCTAACAATATATATATATATATATAATATATATATATTATATATATTAATATATATATATATAATATATATATATATATATATACTTTGTATCTATCACAAAGGCTATAAAATAAATCTTCTTTATTCAATATTTAATAATAATTGCAAAGGTTAAGTTAGACTTTTATTTATAAACATTTTGTTACAAATTTTATTTCTTTTGTGAGAAAATACATGAAGATCTATGGACATGTCTTGACTGTCCGTCTCAAAACCTATGAACTTAAACAAATATGGATATATTTGTATGTACCACTCAGTGGGTATATATCAATGTTACTTCTAGCTAAATTTCGGGACGAAATTTCAATAACAGGGGGAGAATGTAACAACTGTCAAAAATCCGGGTAAATTTAAAATTTAATTAACTTATTATTTCTGTAATATTCTAAAAAGAGCAAATTAAATATATAGATTCTGTTATAAAATATATGCTGATATATATATATATATATATTTAACGTGCGTGAAATTATTAATTTTTCACAGAGATACTTTGAACTAACTTATAAATAAAAAGGAAATACTTTTTCATACTTATACTATCAATTAACTTTATAATATAATATATTATATATATATATTTAACGTGCGTGAAATTATTAATTTTTCACAGAGATACTTTGAACTAACTTATAAATAAAAAGGAAATACTTTTTCATACTTATACTATCAATAACCGTATTTATGAATAGTATCATATTCATGAATAGTGATCGTGAATAGTGACCGTAAATAGTGAATGTGAATAGTCCCGTGAATAGTGACTGTGAATGGTAACGGTAAATAGTAAAGGTAGAAAGTAATTCTAAATAATAAAGGTAAAAGGTAAATCTTAAATAGTAAAGGTAAAAGTAAATTGTAAAAAGGGTAATAAAATAAAATAATATAATGGCGGGACCCACGTCAAATAATTTAAAGTCTACGTTGAATTCAGAATTCGAATAAATTCAAAAGTGAATAGTGCTGAATAGTAAACATCGCTTTCATACTTTATTCTTATAATATAAAAGTCCAAAACCCGCTGACAGGGGTTAGTTGAGTAAAAATTATTAAAATGAAAGTTGTATATCTTAATTTTCTGATCTTATAGAAACTTGAATTTTCTCAATAGGAGCCCGTATGCATAATTTAGGATTAAAACAATGTATAAATATATACTACTAGTATAAAAGAAATCTATCATTAGAAACGTCTAAGAGGTAGTGGGAAACACACTTTTATCTACTTTATATTTTAAAATTCATAAATTATGAATCACGGGTTTAGTTCACTAGAGATATGGACAAAAAGAATACTATATATATACATACCCCTTATTCATTATTAACTTTATAATATAATAATAATATAATATAATAATATTATATATAAACGAGTTACGTTAGAAAATTTCGTTGAAGATTGAGTCTTAATTCTACGCGTTCTTTTTTTTTTCTAAATCGACGGCAAATTTTATTATTATAATAATCAAACGAATGAATTCGTTCGACTATAAATAGCAGACGATATTAAACTTTAAAACACACACCATTACATATTCTCTTCTAAATACTCTCTGGTATAACTATACAAGGCTTATTTCACCTACTTGATTTCTGCTATTATCACTAAGGTGAGTTTCCATATCCCCTTTTAAATTCTTTTATATGATTTATTTCGGGGACTGAGATACATGCATAAAACTATTTTATGTTATCTATATGTATAAAACTTTGAAGGACATTTATATATATGTTATATATACTATGTGAGTTTTCATATTCCCCTTTTTAATTCTTTTATATGATTTATTTCGGGGACTGAGATACATGCATAATAGTTATTTTATGTTATATATATACGAAACTTTGAAGAATAATTGCAAAACTATATGATATATAATATACTATGTGAGTTTTCATATTCCCCTTTTTAATTCTTTTATATGATTTATTTCGGGGACTGAGATACATGCATAAAAACTGTTTGTTATACTTATATGTATATTTACAAAATTATATATATTATATATATTTTGTAACTCCACTTTATTTATTTTACCTTCGGGGTAAAATACATACTCTTTACTGTTATGATGAACACAAGTACTCCAGAAATGTATATATGGTTGATTCTAAGTTGCTCTGTTCGCTCAAAGTCCTCACTATCATGAACGATTAATTATGGAAACATAAACGTGGGTATATTGAATAGTACTATTGGGGTAGGCACCCCATTCGTGTTGGTCATACCAACTGGATACGGATGCATTATATTTGGAAAGCTTAGGGTACCCTGAACAAGGTACCTACTCTGGAGGCAAATAAACACACACGTGTCTAGTTTCGGTTCATGAGCTTAGAACTTTGTATATATACAGTTTCAACTCTTGCTTATGTTTGATCCATTGTGTGATCAAATGGTTACTTAAATCTTGTGGTTCATACTCTGTATTTTGATTAAAAACATATGATACTCTTTGCTGATATTGTATCATAACTACTTGATATTGCGGTAAGGCAATGATCACACTGAACTCTGGCATTTTTTGGAAACTATATTTTCTATATGAAAAACTTATGGAACTCACCAACTTTATGTTGACATATTTTAGCATGTATTCTCAGGTAACTAGATGATACACTGTGTATGGGACTACTTTCCGCTGCATACTATATACTGGACTATGGTCTACCCTCAGACTTTAGTAAAGACTCGTCAATTTGCTAAAGACTCTCTATCTACTGTTTAATATTGAATAAATGTTTTGAAAACAATTTGTATTATAAACGATGCAAATCATGTTATGTATAAATGTATTTTAAAACGACAACATTTTGTGTCGTTCAGTATATCTTGTGTTGTGAATCCATGTACGTCATATTCCGTCTAGGGCGGGGTGTGACAGATTGGTATCAGAAATCTGTCACACCCGCCCCAGACGGGGTATGACGTACATGGATTCACAACACAAGATATACTGAACGACACAAAACGTTGTCGTTTTAAAATACATTTATATAAAAGCATTGTTCACAAATTTATATTACAATTTATGAAAGATATTATTCTTGAAAACATTTATTTAATATTAAACAATATTAAACAGTAGACAGAGACTTTAGCAAATTGACTTATTTAAAATTTAATTAACTTATTATTTCTGTAATATTCTAAAAAGAGCAAATTAAATATATAGATTCTGTTATAAAATATATGCTGATATATATATATATATATATATTTAACGTGCGTGAAATTATTAATTTTTCACAGAGATACTTTGAACTAACTTATAAATAAAAAAGGAAATACTTTTTCATACTTATACTATCAATAACCGTATTTATGAATAGTATCATATTCATGAATAGTAACGTATACATGAATAGTAACGTATACATGAATAGTACCGTATCCGTGAATAGTAATCGTATCTTGAAATCGTATTCATGAATAGTGATCGTGAATAGTGACCGTAAATAGTGAATGTGAATAGTCCCGTGAATATATCTCTAGTGAACTAAACCCGTGATTCATAATTTATGAATTTTAAAATATAAAGTAGATAAAAGTGTGTTTCCCACTACCTCTTAGACGTTTCTAATGATAG
Source organism: Erigeron breviscapus (assembly GCA_034093135.1). Lineage (NCBI taxonomy): Eukaryota > Viridiplantae > Streptophyta > Magnoliopsida > Asterales > Asteraceae > Erigeron > Erigeron breviscapus. The sequence goes on along the minus strand of CM067171.1, from coordinate 59,440,222 downwards.
ATTTCTTTTATACTAGTAGTATATATTTATACATTGTTTTAATCCTAAATTATGCATACGGGCTCCTATTGAGAAAATTCAAGTTTCTATAAGATCAGAAAATTAAGATATACAACTTTCATTTTAATAATTTTTACTCAACTAACCCCTGTCAGCGGGTTTTGGACTTTTATATTATAAGAATAAAGTATGAAAGCGATGTTTACTATTCAGCACTATTCACTTTTGAATTTATTCGAATTCTGAATTCAACGTAGACTTTAAATTATTTGACGTGGGTCCCGCCTTTATATTATTTTATTTTATTACCCTTTTTACAATTTACTTTTACCTTTACTATTTAAGATTTACCTTTTACCTTTACTATTTAAGATTTACCTTTTACCTTTATTATTTAGAATTACTTTCTACCTTTACTATTTACCGTTACCATTCACAGTCACTATTCACGGGACTATTCACATTCACTATTTACGGTCACTATTCACGATCACTATTCATGAATACGATTTCAAGATACGATTACTATTCACGGATACGGTACTATTCATGTATACGTTACTATTCATGAATAGTACCGTATCCGTGAATAGTAATCGTATCTTGAAATCGTATTCATGAATATGATACTATTCATAAATACGGTTATTGATAGTATAAGTATGAAAAAGTATTTCCTTTTTTATTTATAAGTTAGTTCAAAGTATCTCTGTGAAAAAATAACTGTATTTATGAATAGTACCGTATCCGTGAATAGTAATCGTATCTTGAAATCGTATTCATGAATAGTGATCGTGAATAGTGACCGTAAATAGTGAATGTGAATAGTCCCGTGAATAGTGAATGTGAATAGTCCCGTGAATATATCTCTAGTGAACTAAACCCGTGATTCATAATTTATGAATTTTAAAATATAAAGTAGATAAAAGTGTGTTTCCCACTACCTCTTAGACGTTTCTAATGATAGATTTCTTTTATACTAGTAGTATATATTTATACATTGTTTTAATCCTAAATTATGCATACGGGCTCCTATTGAGAAAATTCAAGTTTCTATAAGATCAGAAAATTAAGATATACAACTTTCATTTTAATAATTTTTACTCAACTAACCCCTGTCAGCGGGTTTTGGACTTTTATATTATAAGAATAAAGTATGAAAGCGATGTTTACTATTCAGCACTATTCACTTTTGAATTTATTCGAATTCTGAATTCAACGTAGACTTTAAATTATTTGACGTGGGTCCCGCCTTTATATTATTTTATTTTATTACCCTTTTTACAATTTACTTTTACCTTTACTATTTAAGATTTACCTTTTACCTTTATTATTTAGAATTACTTTCTACCTTTACTATTTACCGTTACCATTCACAGTCACTATTCACGGGACTATTCACATTCACTATTTACGGTCACTATTCACGATCACTATTCATGAATACGATTTCAAGATACGATTACTATTCACGGATACGGTACTATTCATGTATACGTTACTATTCATGAATATGATACTATTCATAAATACGGTTATTGATAGTATAAGTATGAAAAAGTATTTCCTTTTTTATTTATAAGTTAGTTCAAAGTATCTCTGTGAAAAAATAACTGTATTTATGAATAGTACCGTATCCGTGAATAGTAATCGTATCTAAAAATTGTATTTATGAATAGTGATCGTAAATAGTGACTGTGAATAGTGAACAATGAATAGTACCGTGAATAGTGACTGTGAATAGTAACGGTAAATAGTAAAGGTAAAAAGTAAATTTTAAATAGTAAAGGTAAAAAGTAATTTTAAAATTTACTTTCTACCTTTACTATTTACAATTTACTTTTACCTTTACTATTTAAAATTTACTTTTTATCTTTACTATTTAAAATTTACTTTTTACCTTTACTATTTAAAATTTACTTCTACCTTTACTATTTACAATTTACTTTTACCTTTACTATTTAAAATTTACTTTTTATCTTTACTATTTAAAATTTACTTTTTACCTTTACTATTTAAAATTTACTTTTTATCTTTACTATTTACAATTTACTTTTACCTTTACTATTTAAAATTTACTTTTTACCTTTACTATTTAAAATTTACTTTTACCTTTACTATTTACAATTTACTTTTACCTTTACTATTTACAATTTACTTTTACCTTTACTATTTAAAATTTACTTTTTATCTTTACTATTTACAATTTACTTTTACCTTTACTATTTAAAATTTACTTTTTACCTTTACTATTTAAATTTACTTTTTACCTTTACTATTTAAAATTTACTTTTTACCTTTACTATTCACCGTTACTATTCACAGTCACTATTCACGGTACTATTCATAAATACGGTTATTGATAGTATAAGTATGAAAAAGTATTTCCTTTTTTATTTATAAGTTAGTTCAAAGTATCTCTGTGAAAAAATAACTGTATTTATGAATAGTACCGTATCCGTGAATAGTAATCGTATCTAGAAATTGTATTTATGAATAGTACCGTGAATAGTGACTGTGAATAGTAACGGTAAATAGTAAAGGTAAAAAGTAAATTTTAAATAGTAAAGGTAAAAAGTAAATTTTAAATAGTAAAGGTAAAAGTAAATTGTACATTTACTTCTACCTTTACTATTTACAATTTACTTTTACCTTTACTATTTAAAATTTACTTTTTACCTTTACTATTTAAAATTTACTTTTTATCTTTACTATTTACCGTTTACTTTTACCTTTACTATTTAAAATTTACTTTCTACCTTTACTATTTACAATTTACTTTTACCTTTACTATTTAAAATTTACTTTTTATCTTTACTATTTAAAATTTACTTTTTACCTTTACTATTTAAAATTTACTTTTACCTTTACTATTTACAATTTACTTTTACCTTTACTATTTAAAATTTACTTTTTATCTTTACTATTTAAAATTTACTTTTACCTTTACTATTTAAAATTTACTTTTTACCTTTACTATTTAAAATTTACTTTTTATCTTTACTATTTAGAATTTACTTTTACCTTTACTTTCTACAATTTACTTTTATCTTTACTATTTACAATTTACTTTTACCTTTACTATTTAAAATTTACTTTTTACCTTTACTATTTAAATTTTACTTTTTACCTTTACTATTTACAATTTACTTTCTATCTTTACTATTTACAATTTACTTTTACCTTTACTATTTAAAATTTACTTTTTACCTTTACTATTTAAAATTTACTTTTTATCTTTACTATTCACCGTTACTATTCACAGTCACTATTCATGGTACTATTCACCGTTCACTATTCACGGTCACTATTCACGTACTATTCATAAATACAGTTATTGATAGTATAAGTATGAAAAAGTATTTCCAAGCAACTCTTTGGTTTGTTGTGTCACGAGAGAAGAGAGAAAGACACTAATATATGATAATTGAGTATTTCACATGTCTTTTGGCTTTGTCTGGACAGTTTTCAAAAAGCAATTCACGGATTATTTGTCTTTGTTATTATTATTATATGCTATATGATTGATAATGTATTGTGTCAAAATGAAATCACGGATTGAGATTGTCTGCTTAATTATTTCTATATATGTTGACACATATACTATTTAATTATTAATCATTGTTTGCTAAATGTTTAACTCGTAATTTAATCTAAATGGTTGACGTTATATTGTCAAACTTTAACTGTGATCTTATTAAGGCTTTAGACATAATACCTTATGATATTTATATCCTTCATTAGTCAAATTTATAAAGTAAAGATGTATTGTTGGTTCGTAATTGTATATTTTTATACAATTAGATGTTCATAAATTTTCTGTAAGTAGTAAAATAAATATTTTTATTTCTTATTATTTAATAAGTTATTTCAAAGTATTTTTGTGAAAAATTAATAATTTCACACACGTTAAATATTTTTAAAATATATATCAACATATATTATATAAAAGAACCTATATATTTAATTTGATCTTTCTAGAATATTACAGAAAATAATAAATTAATTAAATTTTAAATTTACCCGGATTTTTGACAGTTGTTACATTCTCCCCATGTTATTGGAAATTTCGTCCCGAAATTTAGCTAGAATTAACATCGATATGCTTATTGGAATGTAGTTACAGATATCTATAACTATTTATGTTCTTAGTTTATGAGACTGACAGTCAGAACATGTCCATAAATCTTTATGCATATAATAATTTACTCATAATTAAAATTTATAACAGAAACATTTATAAATAAAAGTCTGACTTAATCTTTGCAAATATTTTAGTAAATTATTAAATATTGAATAAATAAAATTAATTTTACTGCCTTTGTGATAGATACGAAATGTATAATAGGCTTGTGAAATTTTAATATATGTACTGGGATTTTTGTTCGGGTACACATATATACATATCCGTAAATCATTAATGTATATATATATATATCTATATATATATATATATTAAAAATTTTCAAAATTCAAATTTATCTTTTCTTCCTCTTTTCCTTTTCGACCGTTGGAACGGCTTTTTATTTTATTTTATTTTTATATCAAATACCTATTAAACTAGGTATGCAAGCGATGTATATGTATATATATATATATATTAAAAATTTTCAAAATTCAAATTTATCTTTTCTTCCTCTTTTCCTTTTCGACCGTTGGAACGGCTTTTTATTTTATTTTATTTTTATATCAAATACCTAAAAAATAAAAATTTATTGTACATATGCTTATATTTAATCAAAACAATAATTTTATAACACTAGGCATCTAGCGCGGTTGGCTAGAGAAGCGAAAGGGTGTGGCCTAGACCTGGGTTCGATTCCGGGGACGGCCGATTTTACCATTTTTATTTTATTTTTATTTATATGATTATTATTTTTCTTATACCAGAGATTCACTTTCTAACTACCCAATCTAATCATGTCTGTAGTCAACACTATATTGTTGCCTAAATCAATAATATTATGTAAACAGCTTTATTATGTCAAAATTATTCTTCGTCGGTTATTTTGAAATTTTGACATCATTGCTTACGTTATCTAAGCAAATAGAATATTGTAGTAAATTCATTTTACCTTCAAAGTACAAAATCATTAATTTCCAGACAATTCCTGTAGTCATGTATGAGAATATAGGTATGATATAATATCAATTAAACTCAGGTATGCAAGCGATGTATATATATACATATTCTTAACATGTATAATCAAAATATTAATTCTAAGTCTTTACACTAACATACTTCCATATTTAACGCACTTAACTTAAGATATTCTAATATACGATTATAATAATGCTGCAGTCATTATTATGATTATATATTACAACACCTTGAGTTAAATTCATTAAATACTTTCATATGCTACCATAAAGCATCCTATATCAAGTAGTCAGGTAAAGATTATAACAAGTAGTTGTCGTTTTAAAATACATTTATATAAAACATTGTTCACAAATTTATATTACAATTTATGAAAGATATTATTATTGAAAACATTTATTTAATATTAAACAATATTAAACAGTAGCTTGAGACTTTAGCAAATTGATGAGTCTTTACTAGAGTCTGAGGGTAGGCCAGGGTCCAGTATGTTGTATGCAGCGGAAAGTGTCCCATGTATAGTATATCGTCTAGTTACCTGAGAATACATGCTAAAATACGTCAACATAAAGTTGGTGAGTTCCATAAGTTTTTCATATAGAAAATATAGTTTCCAAAAACCAGAGTTCAGTGTGATCATTGCCTTACCGCAATATCAAGTAGTTATGATACAATATCAGCAAAGAGTATCATATGTTTTTAATCAAAATACAGAGTATGAACCACAAGATTTAAGTAACCATTTGATCACACAATGGATCAAACATAAGCAAGAGTTGAAACTGTATATATACAAAGTTCTAAGCTCATGAACCGAAACTAGACAAGTGTGTGTTTGTTTGCCTCCAGAGTAGGTACCTTGTTCAGGGTACCCTAAGCTTTCCAAATATAATGCATTCGTATACAGTTGGTATGACCAACACGAATGGGGGTGCCTACCCCAATAGTACTATTCAATATACCCACGTTTATGTTTCCATAATTAATCGTTCATGATGGTGAGGACTTTGAGTGAACAGAGCAACTTAGAATAAACCATATATACATTTCTGAGTACTTGTGTTCATCATAACAGTAAAGAGTTTGTATTTTACCCCGAAGGTAAAATAAATAAAACAGTGTTTGTATATTACCTCAAAGGTATAATAAAGAAAGCGGAGTTATATAATATATCATATATTATATAAAATTTTGCAATTATACATATAAGTATAACAAATAGTTTTTATGCATGTATCTCAGCCCCTAAATAAATAAAAGAGTTGAAAAGGGGATTATAGAAACTCACATAGTATATTATATATCATATAGTTTTGCAATTGTTCTTCAAAGTTTCGTATATATATAACATAAAATAATTATTATGCATGTATCTCAGTCCCCGAAATAAATCATATAAAAGAATTAAAAAGGGGAATATGGAAACTCACCTGTTGATAGTAGCAAGTAATGGCAATTTAGAACAGCAGATAATCCTCGTGCTAAGTTAATCTAAAACATATAAAGTATAATGCCAGAGTTCAGTGTGATCATTGCCTTACCGCAATATCAAGTAGTTATGATACAATATCAGCAAAGAGTATCATATGTTTTTAATCAAAATACAGAGTATGAACCACAAGATTTAAGTAACCATTTGATCACACAATGGATCAAATTGCAATTGACTTGCAAGTTCTTTCATTTCGGAAGGAGCTAATCGATATGGTGCTCGTGCCACTGGTGCAGCACCAGGTACTAAGTGTAACAACCGTCCTAGAAATGTTCTAAATAAATTCTTTAAAAAGTACTTTCGCCACTTGAGCGGCTAGACAGTTCAATTTATTTAAGTTCTTGACGTACTTTAGACCCAATTATGTGCTTATATGAAGGTCGATTCGATCTTAAGTCATGATTTATATGACGAATTTATGAGTAAGTTCGATAAAATACTCAAGTGCAGTACATAAACGTTCGTGTTCATGAAAGTTCTAGTTCAAAAATGTTCACAAATAGTCCTTGCATTTATTAAGTTCATTATTATGGGAAGACTATAAATAGATGAAGTTTAGAGAGAGAAAACCCTATTCATCATCTCTTTCACCTTTCACTTCTCTCACTAAAAATCCCCTGGCAGCCATAAAACTCACACAAATCATCTTTTGATTTTGGATTGTTAAATCAAAATCGTTTGTACTTTTAGCATCCTTGTGATAATCAAAACATATTTCTGGAATCAAATCTCAGGTAACAACAACAAATTATGGGTTTTTGAGCAAATTAAAAGTGTACTTTTTCAAGTTTATGTTCTTGATGATTTGGTCCAATTCTTGAATGAAAATCGTGTTAAAAGTTAATGGGTTTGTGTCTAAATGTGTTTAACAACATTTTTATGAACAAATTTGGGTCATAACGTACTCTAATCTCAAAACCCATTTTTGAAAAATGAAGAAAGTGTGTTCTTGAGTGCCATGACTTGTCCATGTGTTAATTGATCTTGAAAAGCCTTAAAAGTGATATGAGTTGTTATTATAATGCATATGAGTACTAGTGCTACGTTCTAACATGTCTTAAAATCGATCTAGACCTTCGTATGATGTTCATGCTCTGCTCAGTCGTTTTTGGCCTTGGGACGATCCTGAATGGGACGATCTTGGTCCCAAGATCGTCCTAGGCAGCCCATCTTGGTACCTTGTGCTTGTTCGTGACTTTGTGTGGTGTGGTGATGTAGTGTACTTAATGGGTAACTGATCCTTTGGATCGGTTTTTGCTCAAACACTTGTTCTTGAACTAGAAACGATCTTGTACACTTGTTCTTGACCTTGAATCACCCAAAACGATCTTGAGCTTGGAACTTAAAACGATCTTGTACCTGTTCTTGACTTAATAAAACGATCTTGTACACTTGTTCTTGACCTTGAATCACCAAAACGATCTTGTACACTTGTTCTTGACCTTGAATCTAAAACGATCTTGTACACTTGTTCTTGACCTTGAATCACCCAAAACGATCTTGAGCTTGGAACTTAAAACGATCTCAAACACTTGTTCTTGAACTAGAAACGATCTTGTACACTTGTTCTTGACCTTGAATCACCCAAAACGATCTTGAGCTTGGAACTTAAAACGATCTTGTACACTTGTTCTTGACTTAATAAAACGATCTTGTACACTTGTTCTTGACCTTGAATCACCAAAACGATCTCAAACACTTGTTCTTGAACTAGAAACGATCTTGTACACTTGTTCTTGACCTTGAATCACCCAAAACGATCTTGAGCTTGGAACTTAAAACGATCTTGTACCTTGTTCTTGACTTAATACAAAACGATCTTGTACACTTGTTCTTGACCTTGAATCACCAAAACGATCTTGTACACTTGTTCTTGACCTTGAATCACCAAAACGATCTTGTACACTTGTTCTTGACCTTGAATCACCAAAACGATCTTGTACACTTGTTCTTGACCTTGAATCTAAAACGATCTTGTACACTTGTTCTTGACCTTGAATCACCCAAAACGATCTTGAGCTTGGAACTTAAAACGATCTTGTACACTTGTTCTTGACCTTGAATCACCCAAAACGATCTTGAGCTTGGAACTTAAAACGATCTTGTACCTGTTCTTGACTTAATAAAACGATCTTGTACACTTGTTCTTGATTGAATACTAAAACGATCTTGTACACTTGTTCTTGACCTTGAATCACCCAAAACGATCTTGAGCTTGGAACTTAAAACGATCTTGTACACTTGTTCTTGACCTTGAATCACCCAAAACGATCTTGAGCTTGGAACTTAAAACGATCTTGTACACTTGTTCTTGACTTAATAAAACGATCTTGTACACTTGTTCTTGACCTTGAATCACCAAAACGATCTTGTACACTTGTTCTTGACCTTGAATCACCAAAACGATCTTGTACACTTGTTCTTGACCTTGAATCACCAAAACGATCTCAAACACTTGTTCTTGAACTAGAAACGATCTTGTACACTTGTTCTTGACCTTGAATCACCCAAAACGATCTTGAGCTTGGAACTTAAAACGATCTTGTACACTTGTTCTTGAACTAGAAACGATCTTGTACACTTGTTCTTGACCTTGAATCACCCAAAACGATCTTGAGCTTGGAACTTAAAACGATCTTGTACCTTGTTCTTGACTTAATACAAAACGATCTTGTACACTTGTTCTTGACCTTGAATCACCAAAACGATCTTGTACACTTGTTCTTGACCTTGAATCACCAAAACGATCTTGTACACTTGTTCTTGACCTTGAATCACCAAAACGATCTTGTACACTTGTTCTTGACCTTGAATCACCAAAACGATCTTGTACACTTGTTCTTGACCTTGAATCACCCAAAACGATCTTGTACTTGTTCAGTTCTTATTCACTGCTATCAATTCATATCCCACAGTTCAGGGATTGAACCGTAGATAATTATGGACAGCGCTGTTTAGGGTAGGCCCACCCTCATTCTCCGCGTTCTGGAGGATGCATATTATCTGTTCTTGTTCTGAATTATCTTCGTGAAGTACTTGATTATTATGTGCATAAGTTCATTACAGTTCAGTTCTGGCCAATCGGGTTAGCAGTGACAATACACTTAAAGTTCATTATATGTTCTTGTACTGTTCTTACTATCACAGAGCATTTTTGTTAAACGTACAGAGCTTATGACTTGTTCTTACTCTACATATTATTATATGTATACGTACTAGTACTTTATGTGAATCTCACCAACTACCTTCGTAGTTGACCTTTGAACTCACATGCTTTTCAGGCTAGACTAGTAGATCTCTTAGCATAGGAGTCTTCCTCTTTAAAGCTCATCTCTTGTGGCGACTGTTCGTACGTTCAAGACCGGAAGCCGTGAAGATCTCCCTTTGCTTATTCAGTTCAGACTCCTGTACTTCAAGACAATTGTTCTGTCTTTTGATTATTAACTATTCTGGGTATATCCCACGTGCTGTAATAACTTTTTGTCCTTTTTTTAATGTTATTGGCTGTGTTGGAACTTGTACTATGTGCTTTTGTGCTTGTCTGTGCATCTCGTATATTCCGCTTTAGCGGGGTGTTACAGTTGGTATCAGAGACATGGTTATAGTGAACACCGAGCTTTTCCCTAAGGGAAACTCGAGCTATAACTGGAATCCACTCTGAGGTGATCCTTTGTATGACCGGTTTGAGTAATGGGAACTTTTCCCTAATTAGATGTAACCTGATCAACTACATCTAATTGCGGATATAGTTCCTAGTACTCAAGGTGTGTCATTGAAGGTGTCACCCATTTCTTAGAGCCTTAGTAAGAACCTCGTGCAAACTCGTTCTTCAATCATATCAGTTCTAGTTCACTCGTTCTCTTAAGACATACGTCCTAGTGCTTCGAGGATAGGCCTTAGAGCTTATACGACTATAGGTCCTTATCATGCGACCGACGACTGTTCTTGTTCATATATTGTGCTAACGACGATCTTTTATTAACGTACTACGTACTTGGAGCTTTAGACTTGTGCAAAACGTAACCGAGTTCATATTTCTATCTTATTAGGGGCATAAGGAAGAATGCCGCCTAAACGTGGACGAAGAGCTAAGACCGCACCAGCTGTTGAACCTACTCAACCTGGTATTAATGCGAACGTCAACTTTACTTTGAATGATGTAGCAGACCTCATCACTGACCGCATGAATGCGATGATGCCAAATCTTGCTACTCAAGTTGCTCAGATGCTAGAAATTCCGCTAACTGAAGGTACTAGAACTACTAGAGCAACTCAGAATAGGAGGACTCAAGAAGAACCTGAACAGAACCAGGAAGTGGACGGTGATTCTGATGGAGCTAGCCAGATCAACACCCGAGCTACCACTGAAGGCAGAGCCACCCGAAGCAGAGGGTGCCAATTCAAGACTTTCACTCAGTGCAAACCCCCAGTCTACACAGGGGAGAAAGGTGCTGCAGAACTATTAATGTGGTTTGAAAACATGGAAGAAGCCCTGTACCACACTGAAGACTAATGAAGACAAGATGGTGGAGCATGCGACCAGCCAGTTTGATGGAGCTGCTAGGTCTTGGTGGACTGGCATCGTCACCACTATCGGCAGGAAGTCCGCTTATGCTTACACCTGGGAAGAACTTCAGAAAATGATGAGAGCTGAATTCTGTACTAAGGATGCACTGCAAGAACTAGAACAAGAGTTTTGGGATCTGAAAATGGAAGGTGTTGAGATTGAGAAATACATTTTGAGGTTTAATGAACTTGCTAGACTTGTGCCACACTTAGCTTCTACTGAGGAAAAGAAGATTGATCGCTTTATTTGGGGCTTGATTCCCGAGATCCGCCGTGACCTCACCAGTAAAGGCCCCAAGACCATGTCAAGAGCCACTGTACTGGCTAAGACCTTGACCAAAGATATAATCAGATCAGGAGGTTTGATTGAAAGTACTGATAAGGGGAAGAGGAAGGCTGAAGAAGTGGTGGAAAGGAAAGCTGAACCCCCAAGTAAGAAGGGGAAGATCTTGAAGAACTATGCAGTGACCGCAGTGCCTGAACCAACAAGATACTCTGGAGCTTACCCTAAGTGCACTCGCTGCAACCTTCATCACACTGGTGCTTGTCCTGTCTGCTATAAGTGCCAAGGAGTTGGGCACATGGCAAAGTACTGTAATGCTGTTTCAGCGAACTTGATCAGAACTAATCCCCCACCAGTGAACAGAAATCCTCCAGTGAGAAATGTTAGACCTCCACTACCACCTACTGTCCCAGTTCAAAGGAACCAGAACCAGAACGCCCAAGTTCAGCGTGTTGCTTATCCACGCGGGCCAAGAAACCAGAACCAGCATCAGCAAAACCAACAAGGCCCTGCTAACGCCCGTGTTTTTGCTCTGAACGCTGAAGAAGCTCGTCAGAACCCTCGGGTTGTGACAGGTACTTTTCTTCTGAACGATCATTATGCTTCTGTACTATTTGACTCCGGTGCCGAACGTAGCTTTGTTGCATTAGACTTTAAAGCTAAGACTAACATGATAACTGGCAAACTAAATGATAAATATGTGGTAGAGTATGCAAATGGCCAAAAGTACGGTACTGACGAAATCGCTCTAGATTGTCCTTTGATCTTAGTAGACAAGAACTTTAAAATTGATCTAATCCCTGTCAAGATTAGTAGCTTCGACATTATCGTGGGAATGGATTGGCTATCCAAACACCACGCGACTATTTGTTGCCACGAGAAATCAGTTCATATACCACTTCCGAACGGCGAGATCTTGATCGTACAAGGCGATAAGTCCACGAACGAACTTAAAATCGTCTCAGCTATGAAATTCCGTAAGTACTTGGACAAGAAAGATCATCTTGTGTACCTAGCTCATGTCATTGATAAAAGGTGCTAAAGAACCTAAAGTTCAAGACATTCCCATTGTTCGGGACTTCCCAGATGTCTTTCCTGACGACTTACCAGGCATTCCACCTGTTAGACAAGTCGAGTTCAATATTGATCTAGTTCCCGGTGCAGCACCAGTCGCTAAAGCACCGTACCGTTTAGCTCCTCCTGAAATGCAAGAACTGTCCAATCAATTACAGGAACTTTTGAGCAAGGGCTTTATTCGTCCTAGTTCATCTCCTTGGGGAGCACCTATTTTATTGTCAAAAAGAAAGATGGCTCCATGAGAATGTGCATAGACTATCGTGAACTGAACAAATTAACCGTTAAGAACCGGTATCCCCTACCTCGCATAGACGATCTGTTTGATCAATTGCAAGGTGCTTCGTACTTCTCTAAGATCGATCTACATTCAGGTTATCACCAGATCCGTGTTCAGGATGGTGACGTTCCAAAGACAGCTTTTCGTACTCGTTATGGCCACTACGAATTTCTTGTTATGCCATTTGGTCTGACTAATGCTCCAGCGATTTTTATGGACTTAATGAACCGTGTCTGTCGTCCGTTCTTGGACAAATTTGTTATCGTATTCATTGACGACATACTCGTGTACTCTCGGAACAAGACTGATCATGAACAACATTTGCGTTCCATTCTTCAACTTCTTCGAGAAGAAGAGTTGTACGCTAAGTTCTCTAAGTGCGAGTTCTGGCTTCGCCAAGTACAGTTCCTCGGCCACGTCGTAAACGAACAAGGCATTCATGTCGACCCGGCCAAAGTTGAAGCCATCAAAAAGTGGGAGGCCCCGAAAGCTCCTACTGAAGTTCGTAGTTTTCTTGGACTAGCTGGTTATTACCGTCGTTTTATTGAGAACTTTTCTAAGATCGCACTACCTTTGACTCAACTGACTCAAAAGACCAAAGACTTTATTTGGGGGGAACAACAAGAACGAGCGTTCCAAACCCTAAAGGACAGACTGTGTGAAGCACCTGTTCTAGCTTTACCAGAAGGCACCGAAGACTTCGTCGTGTACTGTGACGCTTCACATCAAGGACTAGGCTGCGTACTGATGCAAAGAGGCAAAGTAATCGCCTACGCATCCAGACAACTTAAAGTGCATGAGAAGAATTACACCACCCATGATCTAGAACTTGGAGCAGTTGTTTTTGCCCTAAAGATTTGGAGGCACTACTTGTACGGACTAAATGTACTATCTTCACCGATCATAAGAGCTTGCAACACGTGTATAATCAGAAAGAGCTGAATATGAGACAAGGCGCTGGGTGGAGTTACTAAGTGATTACGATTGTGACATCAAGTATCATCCCGGAAAGGCGAATGTAGTAGCTGACGCTCTAAGCAGAAAGGAACGAGTCAAAATCTTGTCTATCAAGGAGGCCGATCGTACAGACTTGAAACAACGTGTGATCGCAGGTCAAGAGATCGGATTGGAGTCAAAAGAAAACATAAAGGCAGAACGGTTAGGCCCAATCGCTCAAGAACTGGAAATTGATGACGAAGGAGTCAGGAAGTTCAAAAACCGAGTTTGGATCCCTGCAGTTAATGGTGTTAGAGAGATCATCATGCAAGAAGCTCACAGTTCAAGGTACTCGATTCATCCGGGCGCAGACAAGATGTACAAGAACTTAAAGCAAGACTACTGGTGGCCTGGGATGAAGAGAGAGATCTTTGAGTACGTCAGTAGATGTCTGACATGTTCTAAAGTTAAGATCGAACATCAGAAACCTTCCGGGTTATTGAAACAGTTAGAAGTTCCGGTGTGGAAGTGGGAAAATATTACCATGGACTTCATCATGAAACTGCCTCGTACAAAAGACAACCATAACTCTATTTGGGTTATCGTAGACAGACTGACGAAATCAGCTCGTTTTCTTCCAATTCGTGATGACTACTCACTGGAAGACTCGCTGAGATCTATATAGACGATATTGTGACCAAGTACGGTGTCCCTTTATCAATAGTGTCCGATCGAGACCCTCGTTTCACATCTGACTTTTGGCAGTCACTTCAAGAAGCATTAGGTACTAGACTTAACTTGAGCACCGCTTATCACCCACAGACGGACGGGCAAAGCGAACGTACTATTCAGACCTTGGAGGACATGCTCCGTTCTTGTGCATTAGAGTTCAGAGGAAGTTGGGATAAACATCTTCCGTTGATCGAGTTCTCGTACAATAACAGCTATCACACTAGTATTCAGTGTGCACCGTTCGAAGCCTTATATGGGCGTAAGTGCAGATCACCACTTTGTTGGCTAGATGCCGGCGAAAGAAGCTGGATGAAGCTCCCAGTCGTGCAGTTCACTATTGACAAAATCGCTGTTATCAAAGAAAAGCTTAAGGCTGCCCAGGACAGACAAAAGTCCTACGCTGACAAACGCCGTAAACCTTTAGAGTTTCAAGTAGGCGATAAAGTTCTATTAAAAGTTTCCCCATGGAAAGGTACTGCCCGTTTCGGCAAGAAAGGTAAATTGGCGCCTCGGTACATCGGACCTTATAAGATCATTAAACGGATTGGACCAGTTGCGTACAAACTGGAACTACCCCTAGAACTTGGCAATGTTCATGACACATTTCACGTGTCCAATTTAAAGAAGTGCTTGGCTGACGACCCGACCGTCATTCCTGTTAAGGATGTTCATATCGATGAAGGGCTTGAGTTCACTGAAGAGCCCATCGAGATCATTGATAGAGATGCTAAACAGACTAGACAGAGCAGAGTACCACTAGTTCGTGTACGTTGGAGTGCTAGACATGGATATAATGACACTTGGGAACGCGAGGACTTCATTAAGAAGAAGTACCCTCATCTTTTTAATCGGCAAGACTCTTAATTTCGAGGACGAAATCCTCTAAGTAGGGGAGAATGTAACAACCGTCCTAGAAATGTTCTAAATAAATTCTTTAAAAAGTACTTTCGCCACTTGAGCGGCTAGACAGTTCAATTTATTTAAGTTCTTGACGTACTTTAGACCCAATTATGTGCTTATATGAAGGTCGATTCGATCTTAAGTCATGATTTATATGACGAATTTATGAGTAAGTTCGATAAAATACTCAAGTGCAGTACATAAACGTTCGTGTTCATGAAAGTTCTAGTTCAAGAAATGTGCACAAATAGTCCTTGCATTTATTAAGTTTATGATTATGGGAAGACTATAAATAGATGAAGTTAGAGAGAGAAAACCCTATTCATCATCTCTTCCATTTTTCACTTCTCTCACTAAAAATCCCCTGGCAGCCATAAAACTCACAAAAATTCATCTTTTGATTTTGGATTGTTAAATCAAAATCGTTTGTACTTTTAGCATCCTTGTGATAATCAAAACGTGTTTCTGGAATCAAATCTCAGGTAACAACAACAACTTATGGGTTTTTGAGCAAATTAAAAGTGTACTTTTTCAAGTTTATGTTCTTGATGATTTGGTCCAATTCTTGAATGAAAATCGTGTTAAAAGTTAATGGGTTTGTGTCTAAATGTGTTTAACAACATTTTTATGAACAAATTTGGGTCATAACGTACTCTAATCTCAAAACCCATTTTTGAAAAATGAAGAAAGTGTGTTCTTGAGTGCCATGACTTGTCCATGTGTTAATTGATCTTGAAAAGCCTTAAAAGTGATATGAGTTGTTATTATAATGCATATGAGTACTAGTGCTACGTTCTAACATGTCTTAAAATCGATCTAGACCTTCGTATGATGTTCATGCTCTGCTCAGTCGTTTTTGGCCTTGGGACGATCCTGAATGGGACGATCTTGGTCCCAAGATCGTCCTAGGCAGCCCATCTTGGTACCTTGTGCTTGTTCGTGACTTTGTGTGGTGTGGTGATGTAGTGTACTTAATGGGTAACTGATCCTTTGGATCGGTTTTTGCTCAAACACTTGTTCTTGAACTAGAAACGATCTTGTACACTTGTTCTTGACCAAACAAACGATCTTGAGCTTGGAACTTAAAACGATCTTGTACCTGAAATGACTAAGACGATCTTAAACTGGAAGTGCTAAGACGATCTTGACTTCGAACCTAAGACGATCTAAACGCTGGGACGGTCTTGTGCTTGAACCAGCTAGGACGATCTTGAAGTGCAACCAGGACGATCTTACCTCCTGTCAGCTAAAACGATCCTGAACCAGAAACAGTGGGACGATCTTGCAGTCCAAAACCCTAGACGATCTTGTACTTGTTCTATAACATACCACACTTGATCATTAATCACCAAACCAGTTCATAACATCATTATCACATGATCAATCACATTCAAGGCTACTTACTGACAATACAGCTAGTTCTTAAATCGACCTAAAACGACGTACATTGTGCAAACCCTAATTAAGTACATTTAAGACATGTTCTATCTAGATGAACAAAGTACGAGTTCTACGAACAGTTAGATCAAATCCTAAAGGCTAAAGTTCATCATTTAAGACACGTTCAACTCATTAACACGATAAGTACTTATGTGTGAGTTCTAAGACGTTCAGTTCGAGTCCAGTTCATGTACTTAAAGTTCATTTAAACTCATTTTGAGTCAAAACGTTCAAAGATCATTAAGGACCAAATCATCAGTTCATCAAGGACATTTCAGTAATTATTTAGTCATTTGAACTAATATGTGTGCATATCTATGAACAATAACTTGTACTTAGGCATCCATCAAGACGTACTTGGATTTCGATAGATATAACTTATTTATCGCGGTGCTTGCTCTCTGTGCTATAAATTGTACTTGTACCAGATCACTGTGAGTTCACTAATCCCCCTTTCGTACATTTTGTTCAAGTTCTTTTATCGGGGACTGAAAAGCATGAAAACTACTTTGTACTTATACATATGTTCTTGAATTACTTTACGTACTATTTATGATCTTACGAGGTACTTATGTCATGATTCCTAATTATTTAAAAGAGTATTTAAGTCTTGAATGGGCAGGATCTTAAATACATTTATACTGTTTAAAGGAGTATTTAAGTCTTGAATGGGCAGGATCTTAAATGCCTCCATATTACTATATTGATCTTTAACATGTTCTAGTCCATACTTGTACTTGTTCAGTTCTTATTCACTGCTATCAATTCATATCCCACAGTTCAGGGATTGAACCGTAGATAATTATGGACAGCGCTGTTTAGGGTAGGCCCACCCTCATTCTCCGCAGTTCTGGAGGATGCATATTATCTGTTCTTGTTCTGAATTAGATCTTCGTGAAGTACTTGATTATTATGTGCATAAGTTCATTACAGTTCAGTTCTGGCCAATCGGGTTAGCAGTGACAATACACTTAAAGTTCATTATATGTTCTTGTACTGTTCTTACTATCTCAGAAGGCATTTTTGGTTAAACGTACAGATCTTATGACTTGTTCTTACTCTACATATTATTATATGTATACGTACTAGTACTTTATGTGAATCTCACCAACTACTTTTGTAGTTGACCTTTGAACTTACCTGCTTTTCAGGCTAGACTAGTAGATCTCTTAGCATAGGAGTCTTCCTCTTTAAAGCTCATCTCTTGTGGCGACTGTTCGTACGTTCAAGACCGGAAGCCGTGAAGATCTCCCTTTGCTTATTCAGTTCAGACTCCAGTACTTCAAGACAATTGTTCTGTCTTTTGATTATTAACTATTCTGGGTATATCCCAAGTGCTGTAATAACTTTTATACTTCTTTTCTTTTATGTTATTGGCTGTGTTGGAACTTGTACTGTGTGCTTTTGTGCTTGTCTGTACATCCCATATATTCCGCTTTAGCGGGGTGTTACAGTTGGTATCAGAGACATGGTTATAGTGAACACCGAGCTTTTTCCTAAGGAAAACTCGAGCTATAACTGGAATCCACTCTGAGGTGATCCTTTGAATGACCGGTTTGAGTAATGGGAACTTTTCCCTAATTAGATGTAACCTGATCAACTACATCTAATTGCGGATATAGTTCCTAGTACTCAAGGTGTGTCATTGAAGGTGTCACCCATTTCTTAGAGCCTTAGTAAGAACCTCGTGCAAACTCGTTCTTCATCATATCAGTTCTAGTTCACTCGTTCTCTTAAGACATACGTTCTAGTGCTTCGAGGATAGGCCTTAGAGCTTATACGACTATAGGTCCTTATCATGCGACCGACGACTGTTCTTGTTCATATATTGTGCTAACGACGATCTTTTATTAACGTACTACGTACTTGGAGCTTTAGACTTGTGCGAAACGTAACCGAGTTCATATTTCTATCTTATTAGGGGCATAAGGAAGAATGCCGCCTAAACGTGGACGAAGAGCTAAGACCGCACCAGCTGTTGAACCTACTCAACCTGGTATTAATGCGAACGTCAACTTTACTTTGAATGATGTAGCAGACCTCATCACTGACCGCATGAATGCGATGATGCCAAATCTTGCTACTCAAGTTGCTCAGATGCTAGAAATTCCGCTAACTGAAGGTACTAGAACTACTAGAGCAACTCAGAATAGGAGGACTCAAGAAGAACCTGAACAGAACCAGGAAGTGGACGGTGATTCTGATGGAGCTAGCCAGATCAACACCCGAGCTACCACTGAAGGCAGAGCCACCCGAAGCAGAGGGTGCCAATTCAAGACTTTCACTCAGTGCAAACCCCCAGTCTACACAGGGGAGAAGGGTGCTGCAGAACTATTAATGTGGTTTGAAAACATGGAAGAAGCCCTGTACCACACTGAGACTACTGAAGACAAGATGGTGGAGCATGCGACCAGCCAGTTTGATGGTGCTGCTAGGTCTTGGTGGACCGACATCGTCACCACTATCGGCAGGAAGACCGCCTATGCTTTCACCTGGGAAGAACTTCAGAAGATGATGAGAGCTGAATTCTGTACCAAAGATGCTTTGCAAGAATTGGAACAAGAGTTTTGGGATCTGAAAATGGAAGGTGTTGAGATTGAGAAGTACATTTTGAGGTTTAATGAACTTGCTAGACTTGTGCCACACTTAGCTTCTACTGAGGAAAAGAAGATTGATCGCTTTATTTGGGGCTTGATTCCTGAGATCCGCCGTGACCTCACCAGTAAAGGCCCCAAGACCATGTCAAGAGCCACTGTACTGGCTAAGACCTTGACCAAAGATATTATCAGATCAGGAGGTTTGATTGAAAGTACTGATAAGGGGAAGAGGAAGGCTGAAGAAGTGGTGGAAAGGAAAGCTGAACCCCCAAGTAAGAAGGGGAAGATCTTGAAGAACTATGCAGTGACCGCAGTGCCTGAACCAACAAGATACTCTGGAGCTTACCCTAAGTGCACTCGCTGCAACCTTCATCACACTGGTGCTTGTCCTGTCTGCTATAAGTGCCAAGGAGTTGGGCACATGGCAAAGTACTGTAATGCTGTTTCAGCGAACTTGATCAGAACTAATCCCCCACCAGTGAACAGAAATCCTCCAGTGAGAAATGTTAGACCTCCACTACCACCTACTGTCCCAGTTCAAAGGAACCAGAACTCAGAACGCCCAAGTTCAGCGTGTTGCTTATCCACGCGGGCCAAGGAACCAGAACCAGCATCAGCAAAACCAACAAGGCCCTGCTAACGCCCGTGTTTTTGCTCTGAACGCTGAAGAAGCTCGTCAGAACCCTCGGGTTGTGACAGGTACTTTTCTTCTGAACGATCATTATGCTTCTGTACTATTGACTCCGGTGCCGAACGTAGCTTTGTTGCATTAGACTTTAAAGCTAAGACTAACATGATAACTGGCAAACTAAATGATAAATATGTGGTAGAGTATGCAAATGGCCAAAAGTACGGTACCGACGAAATCGCTCTAGATTGTCCTTTGATCTTAGTAGACAAGAACTTTACAATTGATCTAATCCCTGTCAAGATTAGTAGCTTCGACATTATCGTGGGAATGGATTGGCTATCCAAACACCACGCGACTATTTGTTGCCACGAGAAATCAGTTCATATACCACTTCCGAACGGCGAGATCTTGATCGTACAAGGCGATAAGTCCACGAACGAACTTAAAATCGTCTCAGCAATGAAATTCCGTAAGTACTTGGACAAGAAAGATCATCTTGTGTACCTAGCTCATGTCATTGATAAAAGTGCTAAAGAACCTAAAGTTCAAGACATTCCCATTGTTCGGGACTTCCCAGATGTCTTTCCTGACGACTTACCAGGCATTCCCCCTGTTAGACAAGTCGAGTTCAATATTGATCTAGTTCCCGGTGCAGCCCAGTCGCTAAAGCACCGTATCGCTTAGCTCCTCCTGAAATGCAAGAACTGTCCAATCAATTACAGGAACTTTTGAGCAGGGCTTTATTCGTCCTAGTTCATCTCCTTGGGGAGCACCTATTTTATTTGTCAAAAAGAAAGATGGCTCCATGAGAATGTGCATAGACTATCGTGAACTGAACAAATTAACCGTTAAGAACCGGTATCCCCTACCTCGCATAGACGATCTGTTTGACCAATTGCAAGGTGCTTCGTACTTCTCTAAGATCGATCTACGTTCAGGTTATCACCAGATCCGTGTTCAGGATGGTGACGTTCCAAAGACAGCTTTTCGTACTCGTTATGGCCACTACGAATTTCTCGTTATGCCATTTGGTCTGACTAATGCTCCGGCGATTTTTATGGACTTAATGAACCGTGTCTGTCGTCCGTTCTTGGACAAATTTGTTACATCGTATTCATTGACGACATACTCGTGTACTCTCGGAACAAGACTGATCATGAACAACATTTACGTTCCATTCTTCAACTTCTTCGAAAGAAGAGTTGTACGCTAAGTTCTCTAAGTGCGAGTTCTGGCTTCGCCAAGTACAGTTCCTCGGCCACGTCGTAAACGAACAAGGCATTCATGTCGCCCCGGCCAAAGTTGAAGCCATCAAAAAGTGGGAGGCTCCGAAAGCTCCTACTGAAGTTCGTAGTTTTCTTGGACTAGCTGGTTATTACCGTCGTTTTATTGAGAACTTTTCTAAGATCGCACTACCTTTGACTCAACTGACTCAAAAGACCAAAGACTTTATTTGGGGGGAACAACAAGAACGAGCGTTCCAAACCCTAAAAGACAGACTGTGTGAAGCACCTGTTCTAGCTTTACCAGAAGGCACCGAAGACTTCGTCGTGTACTGTGACGCTTCACATCAAGGACTAGGCTGTGTACTGATGCAAAGAGGCAAAGTAATCGCCTACGCATCCAGACAACTTAAAGTGCATGAGAAGAATTACACCACCCATGATCTAGAACTTGGAGCAGTTGTTTTTGCCCTAAAGATTTGGAGGCACTACTTGTACGGGACTAAATGTACTATCTTCACCGATCATAAGAGCTTGCAACACGTGTATAACCAGAAAGAGCTGAATATGAGACAAAGGCGCTGGGTGGAGTTACTAAGTGATTACGATTGTGACATCAAGTATCATCCCGGGAAGGCGAATGTAGTAGCTGACGCTCTAAGCAGAAAGGAACGAGTCAAAATCTTGTCTATCAAGGAGGCCGATCGTACAGACTTGAAACAACGTGTGATCGCAGGTCAAGAGATCGGATTGGAGTCAAAAGAAAACATAAAGGCAGAACGGTTAGGCCCAATCGCTCAAGAACTGGGAATTGATGACGAAGGAGTCAGAAGTTCAAAAACGAGTTTGGATCCCTGCAGTTAATGGTGTTAGAGAGATCATCATGCAGGAAGCTCACAGTTCAAGGTACTCGATTCATCCGGGCGCAGACAAGATGTACAAGAACTTAAAGCAAGACTACTGGTGGCCTGGGATGAAGAGAGAGATCTTTGAGTACGTCAGTAGATGTCTGACATGTTCTAAAGTTAAGATCGAACATCAGAAACCTTCCGGTTTATTGAAACAGTTAGAAGTTCCGGTATGGAAGTGGGAAGATATTACCATGGACTTCATCATGAAACTGCCTCGTACAAAAGACAACCATAACTCTATTTGGGTTATCGTAGACAGACTGACGAAATCAGCTCGTTTTCTTCCAATTCGTGATGACTACTCACTGGAAAGACTTGCTGAGATCTATATAGACGATATTGTGACCAAGTACGGTGTCCCTTTATCAATAGTGTCCGATCGAGACCCTCGCTTCACATCTGACTTTTGGCAGTCACTTCAAGAAGCGTTAGGTACTAGACTTAACTTGAGCACCGCTTATCACCCCCAAGACGGACGGGCAAAGCGAACGTACTATTCAGACCTTGGAGGACATGCTCCGTTCTTGTGCATTAGAGTTCAGAGGAAGTTGGGATAAACATCTTCCATTGATCGAGTTCTCGTACAATAACAGCTATCACACTAGCATTCAGTGTGCACCGTTCGAAGCCTTATATGGGCGTAAGTGCAGATCACCACTTTGTTGGCTAGATGCCGGCGAAAGAAGCTGGATGAAGCTCCCAGTCGTGCAGTTCACTATTGACAAAATCGCTGTTATCAAAGAAAAGCTTAAGGCTGCCCAAGACAGACAAAAGTCCTACGCTGACAAACGCCGTAAACCTTTAGAGTTTCAAGTAGGCGATAAAGTTCTATTAAAAGTTTCCCCATGGAAAGGTACTGCCCGTTTCGGCAAGAAAGGTAAATTGGCGCCTCGGTACATCGGACCTTATAAGATCATTAGACGGATTGGACCAGTTGCGTACAAACTGGAACTACCCCTAGAACTTGGCAATGTTCATGACACATTTCACGTGTCCAATTTAAAGAAGTGCTTGGCTGACGACCCGACCGTCATTCCTGTTAAGGATGTTCATATCGATGAAGGGCTTGAGTTCACTGAAAAGCCCATCGAGATCATTGATAGAGATGCTAAACAGACTAGACAGAGCAGAGTACCACTAGTTCGTGTACGTTGGAGTGCTAGACATGGATAATGACACTTGGGAACGCGAGGACTTCATTAAGAAGAAGTACCCTCATCTTTTTGATCGACAAGACTCTTAATTTCGAGGACGAAATCCTCTAAGTAGGGGAGAATGTAACAACCGTCCTAGAAATGTTCTAAATAAGTTCTTTAAAAAGTACTTTCGCCACTTGAGCGGCTAGACAGTTCAATTTATTTAAGTTCTTGACGTACTTTAGACCCAATTATGTGCTTATATGAAGGTCGATTCGATCTTAAGTCATGATTTATATGACGAATTTATGAGTAAGTTCGATAAAATACTCAAGTGCAGTACATAAACGTTCGTGTTCATGAAAGTTCTAGTTCAAAAATGTTCACAAATAGTCCTTGCATTTATTAAGTTCATTATTATGGGAAGACTATAAATAGATGAAGTTTAGAGAGAGAAAACCCTATTCATCATCTCTTTCACCTTTCACTTCTCTCACTAAAAACCCTGGCAGCCATAAAACTCACACAAATCATCTTTTGATTTTGGATTGTTAAATCAAAATCGTTTGTACTTTTAGCATCCTTGTGATAATCAAAACGTGTTTCTGGAATCAAATCTCAGGTAACAACAACAAATTATGGGTTTTTGAGCAAATTAAAAGTGTACTTTTTCAAGTTTATGTTCTTGATGATTTGGTCCAATTCTTGAATGAAAATCGTGTTAAAAGTTAATGGGTTTGTGTCTAAATGTGTTTAACAACATTTTTATAAACAAATTTGGGTCATAACGTACTCTAATCTCAAAACCCATTTTTGAAAAATGAAGAAAGTGTGTTCTTGAGTGCCATGACTTGTCCATGTGTTAATTGATCTTGAAAAGCCTTAAAAGTGATATGAGTTGTTATTATAATGCATATGAGTACTAGTGCTACGTTCTAACATGTCTTAAAATCGATCTAGACCTTCGTATGATGTTCATGCTCTGCTCAGTCGTTTTTGGCCTTGGGACAATCCTGAATGGGACGATCTTGGTCCCAAGATCGTCCTAGGCAGCCCATCTTGGTACCTTGTGCTTGTTCGTGACTTTGTGTGGTGTGGTGATGTAGTGTACTTAATGGGTAACTGATCCTTTGGATCGGTTTTTGCTCAAACACTTGTTCTTGAACTAGAAACGATCTTGTACACTTGTTCTTGACCTTGAATCACCCAAAACGATCTTGAGCTTGGAACTTAAAACGATCTTGTACCTGAAATGACTAAGACGATCTTAAACTGGAAGTGCTAAGACGATCTTGACTTCGAACCTAAGACGATCTAAACGCTGGGACGGTCTTGTGCTTGAACCAGCTAGGACGATCTTGAAGTGCAACCAGGACGATCTTAACCTCGAGTCATCTAAAACGATCCTGAACCAGAAACAGTGGGACGATCTTGCAGTCCAAAACCCTAGACGATCTTGTACTTGTTCTATAACATACCACACTTGATCATTAATCACCAAACCAGTTCATAACATCATTATCACATGATCAATCACATTCAAGGCTACTTACTGACAATACAGCTAGTTCTTAAATCGACCTAAAACGACGTACATTGTGCAAACCCTAATTAAGTACATTTAAGACATGTTCTATCTAGATGAACAAAGTACGAGTTCTACGAACAGTTAGATCAAATCCTAAAGGCTAAAGTTCATCATTTAAGACACGTTCAACTCATTAACACGATAAGTACTTATGTGTGAGTTCTAAGACGTTCAGTTCGAGTCCAGTTCATGTACTTCAAGTTCATTTAAACTCATTTTTGAGTCAAAACGTTCAAAGATCATTAAGGACCAAATCATCAGTTCATCAAGGACATTTCAGTAATTATTAGTCATTTGAACTAATATGTGCATATCTATGAACAATAACTTGTACTTAGGCATCCATCAAGACGTACTTGGATTTCGATAGACATAACTTATCTATCGCAGTGCCCGTTCTCTGTGCTATAAATTGTGCTTGTACCAGATCACTGTGAGTTCACTAATCCCCTTTTCGTACATTTTGTTCAAGTTCTTTTATCGGGGACTGAAAAGCATGAAAACTACTTTGTACTTAAACATATGTTCTTGAACTACTTTACGTACTATTTATGATCTTACGAGGTACTTAGGACATGATTCCTAATTATTTAAAAGAGTATTTAAGTCTTGAATGGGCAGGATCTTAAATACATTTATACTGTTTAAAGGAGTATTTAAATCTTGAATGGGCAGGATCTTAAATGCCTCCATATTACTATATTGATCTTTAACATGTTCTAGTCCATACTTGTACTTGTTCAGTTCTTATTCACTGCTATCCAATTCATATCCCACAGTTCAGGGATTGAACCGTAGATAATTATGGACAGCGCTGTTTAGGGTAGGCCCACCCTCATTCTCCGCAGTTCTGGAGGATGCATATTATCTGTTCTTGTTCTGAATTAGACCTTCGTGAAGTACTTGATTATTATGTGCATAAGTTCATTACAGTTCAGTTCTGGCCAATCGGGTTAGCAGCGACAATACACTTAAAGTTCATTATATGTTCTTGTACTGCTCTTACTATCAAAGCTTTTGTTAAACGTACAGATCTTATGACTTGTTCTTACTCTACATATTATTATATGTATACGTACTAGTAATTTATGTGAATCTCACCAACTACTTTTGTAGTTGACCTTTGAACTTACATGCTTTTCAGGCTAGACTAGTAGATCTCTTAGCATAGGAGTCTTCCTCTTTAAAGCTCATCTCTTGTGGCGACTGTTCGTACGTTCAAGACCGGAAGCCGTGAAGATCTCCCTTTGCTTATTCAGTTCAGACTCCTGTACTTCAAGACAATTGTTCTGTCTTTGATTTTTAACTATTCTGGGTATATCCCACGTGCTGTAATAACTTTTGTACTTCTTTTCTTTTATGTTATTGGCTGTGTTGGAACTTGTACTGTGTGCTTTTGTGCTTGTCTGTACATTCCGTATATTCCGCTTTAGCGGGGTGTTACACTAAGTCTATTTTAATTCCACCTGCCGGATTGGTGGAAGACCAGGCAAGTCTTCAGGAAAGACTTCTGGAAAATCTCGTACGATGGGTATGTCTTCAAGCCGTTTCTCCGGAGCCTTTTTCTCCGATATATGGGCTAGGATTGCCTGGTATCCCTTTCTGAGATACTTCTGAGTCTTCATGCAAGATATAATGTTACATCGTACTCCATTCTTATCGCCTTGGATAATCAACTTCTCACCGTTTGCAATTGGAATTCGAACAACTTTTTCGTGACAGACTAATTCTGCTTGGTTTTTAGACAACCAGTCCATACCAATGATAATATCAAAGCTTCCTATTTCGAATGGTATTAGATCTATAGAAAATAATTCTTTTGCTAATTCTAAGGTACAACCTTGGATTATGCTTTCGACTTCGATCATTTTACCATTTGCTAATTCTACAGAATACTTTGCATCTAATGGGGTAGGTATAATTGAAAGCAGGTGAATAATTTTATTTGACACAAAACTTCTATCGGCACCATGATCAAATAAAGCAGAGACACAATGATTATTCAGATGAAACATACCCGTGACGATGTTTGGGTCTTGGCGGGCTTCTCCCGCATTGATCATGATGCCCTTCCTCGAGCATTGTTGTTGTTGTTGTGGTTGTTGTTGTGGTTGTTTGTTGTGGTTGTTATTGTTTCGATTGTTGTTGTTGTGGTTGTTATTGTTGTTGTTTCTCAGCTTTGGACATTTATTCCTGAAATGTCCTTCTTCACCACACTCATAACATCTTATTTTTGTTCCATTGTTGACAGTTGGATTAGGGATTCTACAGTTCTTGGCCAGATGACCAATTTTCTTGCAATTATTGCATTGTACTGTGCAAGGACCGGTGTGATGTAAAGTACACCTATTGCAATATGGCCTGTTCCTATATAACCATTATTTGATGATGGTCCTGAGGTCTGAGCAGGTCTCTTTGTCTGTT
>CM067171.1:59392122-59411908 GCA_034093135.1 Erigeron breviscapus | reverse complement strand
AACCGATGCATCATCACCAGATGAGTCGGAAGAGGCTCCAGGTGGGCTTCAAAATAATGAAGGACCCACTGGAGTCCTCATTGCTGAAGTGGGGTCACCAGAAACCGAGGTGGCCTCTGACCAACAGCAGACTAATATTTTACCACAAAATCCCCCAAGACGACCAAGAAATGTAACCAGACATCTTAGGAAGGGAGGAGAACTGGTCGCTCCCTCTAGAACCGACACTCAACATCCAGATTCCTCCCAACAGGAATCTGGAGATGTCATCAGGGAAAACCCACAAGCAAGCACTCCCAATATTCCTTTAGGGGTGAGTGGTGAAGATAATAGAGTCCGTGTCAGCACAATCTCTTGTACAAAGCCAAATTTCTGACACAACTCTTGCACAAACTGAAAGGGTTACTGGAGCCTCACCTCTGGTAATCCCAGTTTCAACTTCTACGGCTGGTGATATTATGAATGCAGATGGAACAATAACTATGGATTCAAATGTTGAAACTGCATTGGAACAAGAAACTGCAGTTGTGCCCCCTGGAGAAAGAAATGTTGAGCCAGATTTTGCTCAAATTGATCTGAACAGAGAAGTAGCTGATCAGACTGTTGGTGTACCTCCAGTTTGGGACGAAGCTGAATCTCCCATGTCTGATATCAACTTTGATACAGATGTAAACATTTTTGGTGAAGACTAGATATCGAAAAGGGAACATTCTGTTCCACCGCCTACTTCTAGTCTGGTTGACACTTCAGTTACTCCACCTCCTTCATCAGAAATGCCACCACCACCAGAATCATTAAATGCACCACCTCCACCACCACATTCTTCACTTCCTCCTAATACTCCTTATTTTAATCATGGTTCACTTCATATTTCACCAGTTCAACCACCACTAGTTGAGACACCTTTAAATTTTCTTGATCATCGTGTGCTGGACTCTACTGTTACAACATCTAAAACATCCACTAAAGGAGTCCAGGCACAAGTCTCTCTGGTGACCAGAAATGCTACTGGTCCTTCTCCTCCTGGTGATCTCTCTACTTCTTCTTCCACTGAGGTCCAAGGCCTGTTGAATAAGGCGGCGGACCTGGAGAGATCACTACAATCTTCTTCCCAGGTTGTTTCTGACTTTAAATCTTTAATTTCAAATAATCTTAAGTCAGAAATGAACTTGTTTGCTGGGAATGAAAAGCTTGTGTTTGAAAAGCTTAATGAGCTGGTACTGGCCACAAATAACACCACTGAAAACTTCAAAGTGGAAGTCCAGGGCTTAGAGGAGAAGATTCTGACTTCCATTCAGACTGCAGTCAAAACTGAAACTGAACAACCAATTGCAGGTCTGAAGGAAGAGGTTCAGAAATTAACCAGATCAGTAATAAATCTGGAAAGCAGGCCAGCCCTTGATCAGAGTTCTATCATCAGCGACATCAGTGATGAATGTGTCAGAAAGTTCAAAATTAATATGTTGAAAGAACTTAATGAAGATATCTCTGGGTCTGTACTTAGAAGTATTCAAGATGGGTTGTTGCCTCGGGTGGTGAAGATGATTGAAAATGAAATGCCCAAGCACTTGTCTTCAGAAATTGAAATTATCAAGAAGGAAGTGACTGAGCTCAGGAAGACTGATAATATCACTACTCCAGTAGCAGGCAGAACATTTGGGTCTTCTGATAGACACATGCTTGAACAGTTATGGAATGACCGTAAGTCACAAACTAGTGGTCATTCCAAGGGGAAGGATCTGCTGCTACTGAGACTATTCCTGAAGGATTGGTTAAAAAGAACAAGGATGTTGATGTTGCTGGTGTCATTGAGAAAGCCTTTGGTACTGAAGCCATTGTACAAGAAAAAGAAGTTGTTGGTACTAATGCCAGTGAGCCCCAGTTTGAAGAATTCCCAGATATCACAACCACCTTGAAGTCACTGAAAAGGAAAAAGCATGTGATATCTGGAGGAGAAACTGAAGAGGAAACCACTGAAGGTTCTCCTGAAAGGGTGTCAGTTGATACTGAGACATCAAAGAGACTGGAACAACAAGGCATTTTGATTGATATTTTCAAAAGAACTCAAAGAGAAGGACTGCTGGCCCATAAAAGGGAGATGGCAAACATGGGAACTCTGGATTCTTATAATGCTGGCAGGTTGGGCATTCACGTTGTTATTTACAAGTTGATGAAAGAGGATCCCAGAGTTCATCAATGCCTTGATGCTATGGATGATGTATATGTTCGTTTAGGTACTCTGAAGATGAACAGAATTTGATGCTGAAACATATGGTCGCCCTGTTCAAGAGTTAATTGAGTTAAGGAAGGTAGAGTTGGTAAACCTTCAGAAGAAGGTCAGACAAAATGTTGCAGCTCTGGAGAATGAGTACAGAAAGAAAATGAAGGGTGGACCCAGACTCCCAGCCAGACAAACCAAGGCTGCCAAAGATGCAGACCTCAATACTTTTATTCCATTGGACACCACCAGAAAGATCAATCAGGCTGATATTAAAAGAGCCATGGAACAAATAAGGGTGTTCAAGGAAACTGAGGAGATGATCCAGGTTGCCAAAACTAGAGCCAAGTATGATGAACTAATGAAGTTCAGGGCAAACTCCAGACAATTCATTGATGCTGAAATCAAACTAGCAGAAACTCATGAAACATTTACCAAGTTTGAAGTAAAGCTGACCAGAGAAGGTGGGTTTGTTGATGATAGGAAGTGTACTTCAGTTCAGGCCTTTGGATTATCTGAACTGAAGGAAATTGGTTTGTTTTATAAGGGGAAACCAGATGTGACTCCAGATGTGAAGGCCTTCCTAAAGAGGATTCAGTGGGTCTGGCAGAAAAAGGAAAATATGGAGGTTGCACTGGGAATTCGCTCAGCAAGCACTACCCCTTCACCCAAGAGAAAGGCCACTGAAGATGCACCAGGACAAGTTTCAAAAAGAAGGTTCTGACTCTTTTATCATTTACTAGTATTTGTAATTTATCTTTTAATCAAAAATTGTAACTTATTATCTGTTGATGTCTGTAAATAAAGTTGCAAGTTTTTGATTCACAAGTAAGTGATCAGACTAGGTCTAAGTTAGAACCAAAAGACAAAACTGGAACACTGATGATCTATAAAGTGTTCTCCAGTAACAAAATATTTTAGACTTATTCAAAACAAGTGTTTTTCAAGCATACAAATTGTATAGATAGAAGCTTGAAAAACCTTGCATTATTTCTGAACAAATAGGGGGAATTTGTTAAGTCCAGTTTCACTGGACTCACTCCAGACTTGAAGACTGGAGCCATACTGAAGATTTGTCCAGAAATAATAGAAGACCAGTGAGCGCCTTACTTGTATAGGAAATCTGGAGTCACCAGATTTCAGCTCACTGGACTTCACTCCAGTCAAGATCATCCCACTGAAGACATTCTCACTGAAGTTGTTATGCCTGAGATTTTCACCTCCAAGATCTTTGTGGTCCAAGATCTTCGTGGTCCAAGATCTTAGTGGTCTAAGATCTCCGTGGTCCAAGATCTTAGGGCTCTAAGATATCTGACCGTTATTACTTTGACTTAGTAGTACAGGAACAGGTAAAACGGAAGACTTGCCCCCAAAGTCAGAATTTATGGTTGAAAACGTGTGAAAATGGCTCCATAACGTCCATTTACCAAGTAATCAAGTCAAAGAGAAAAATCTGCTCAAGATCCCTGATTGCCAGCTCAAGATCCCAGATTTTTAGGATAGTTAGTGTTTTGGTCAAAAATTACCTAACATAATCTACGTCGAAGACTTAGATTAATAATGTAACCAAACTTTCATTCGTGAGGTCAAGGGCTTGTAAAATATGTTTGAGATTCAAAGATGCGTTTATTAAAAGGTTTTTAAAGAACGATTATGTCGACTAAACAAGAGATAAAGGTGTAAAACAATGATAATCAGAATAATAAGTATCGAAATAAATAAAATTACGATAAA
The DNA here is from genome assembly GCA_034093135.1 of Erigeron breviscapus. Lineage (NCBI taxonomy): Eukaryota > Viridiplantae > Streptophyta > Magnoliopsida > Asterales > Asteraceae > Erigeron > Erigeron breviscapus. Next base: position 59,407,956 of record CM067171.1, on the reverse strand, counting down.
TAATACTAATCAAAGTAAATAATGCGTTAAAGGTAAAGAGTAAAGAACAAGAACACCGAGATTTGCGAGGCCTTAACCCCGGGAGGAAGCAATCCTCCTCTACTTCCTCAATCGCCCTCAGTAGTACCATCTATTGAGTTGGGACTTACAAAAAACAAGAACACCGAGATTTGTTATCGAGGAAAAGCCCTTAATCCTTTGAGGATTGCCGGCATAAAACCCCGGGAGGAAGCAATCGTCCCTGCCTTTGTTCTCTTATTAATGATTGTTAAATGATTACAAATGATGGAATTCGGTTGATTGATATATCTAAGTGTAAAATAAATGAGAGTAATGTGTGTGAATACAAGTGTGTAATGAGCAGTAGATAAGTGATAGATAAGATGCCTATGATCGATCAGCCTCATTCTTTATATAGACCTAAGATCTAACTAACTAATGCGAGATTGTAGGGATCTTCCAGGTCTTCAGTAGTCGAACGTTAATGCGTATCTTGACCAGTCAAGTGAACGTTGTAGTTCTTCTCCTCTTGCTGAATTCAACTTGAAGTCCGATTATCTTGGCAGACTAAGTCTTCTTTGCATGTTGAAGATTAATCCCACGTGTGAAATCCTCTTTCTACCGTTGGAGATATTTTCCTTAGCTTTATTCTGAAATCTGCATACTTATCTCACATGGAAATGATAATAATATTTGAAACATAACGTTAGCAAAGTATTAACAAGTAATCAGAATATTCTCCTACGTCAAGATCCTGGGCTGTCAAGATCTTGGAGCTTCAGGATATTGACACCTGAAATTTCACCCATAACAATTGTCCCCAAAGTTATTTTAATAAAATCTATTTTGTTGAAATAACTTTGAATCTTCTAGAGAAAACTTTGACCGGAGTCAATTAGTAAATTTTGAAACTGCCTTAAAGATAAGATGCGTGTAACCATAAGTAAACATTTGTGATTTAAACTCTCAAATAGTTTTCTATATCCTCTTGAAGATGTCCAATAATTTTCCTATCCTGGAGGTACTATATTTCATAAATCTCTGTTCATGCTAATCTTTAGTACTATAATCATTTCTATACATCATTCAGGCATTCAGCAATCTTAAGCTGAAAGAGGAGGAAAAACATAATATAAACGACGATATCTTCTGCAATTTCAGCAAGGTTGTTGGAAAGAGATGACTGAAAATATCAGAAAATACTACGGATCCAAAATTGCTGCCATGCATAAGAAGCTCATTACGAGACCGAATTTTTAAAGGAGCAATTGATCTATACGACACAATTTGGTAGTGGCTTGACTCACAGTTTTGAAAGAAAATATCCTTTGGGAGTTAAACGTCTTTTTGCCAGAAAATCAGTTTTGTGAGAAGTTTTTAGACAAAGAATATAACCACGATAGAATAAAAGCTTAGATTCTTAAGATTACAAACATGAGGTTTGATTAATGTTTGTTCTTTAATCAGAATGTATTTTCCAGGATTTTACAATTTAAACGTTTTGTTGATCTTAAAATCTTAAAATCTTATCTTTAGGGCATAAAATCCTCAAAGCTGAAGATATGCGAACGGCGGTTAATAACTACAAGTTTAAATAATTTAATATTTACTTGGCTTCCAGAATACTCTTTTGCTACAGTTAAAAGTGAGTGGTTAATTTAAGAGACACGTATCAAATAAAGTTACTGCAGCCTATATATTAATTAGGTTAGAGTTTTTCTCTTCCTTCATCATTTATTTTTCACCGTTTACATCGCCTCATATTTTCTCTCAAGGTAAGTTCTTCCCCTTTTCATTTTCTTTTCATAATGTCTGTCGACTCCTCTACTGCCATAGAAATTAGTGATTTCATAGAAACAAACATTATGGATAATAATATTTTTAGCGATATTAAGGCGTCTGATCTTGAGCGTATTAAGCAATATTTTCCTGATGATACAATCTTTAGGGCTCCAGATTCTAAACTAAAAATCGACTTAGCTTCCGATGTTTGGATAGGGTTTCCCGAATATCCTTTTAGGTATCTGAAATTAAACTTTCCTTTCCCGAGTTTCATTACTCAGTTTTTTAAGTCAACAATGATTTCCTATGGTCAAGCTAGCCCTATGCTCTGGAGAATTTTATTTGTGCTGAATGAGTTAATGACTAGTAAAAAGTTAGAACTTAGGGTTCCCGACTTGAGCATAGTTTATAATTTGACAACCTTTGGTTCGGGATTTTATATTCTCAAAGTGAAAGATAAGAATAAGCGTTTGATTGGTGAAGTAACTCAGAATGATGATCGATGGAAATCCAGATTCTTCTTTGTTAAAAGAGATTCTCTCCCTGTAGGCAGTTATCTTCCTCCTTCTTGGGTGGCTGGAGGTAAGATCGGCGAGTCCTTTCAAATTGTTTTAATGTATCTTGGTCTTTTGTATATAAAATATTCTTCTTTTCTTGTAGCAAAATTGAAGGCTTCTAAGGATAAAGCGGCTCAAAAGAGAGTCGATAAGTATTTTGAGTTGGATAGTAAAGAAAGGAACTTTGGACGATACATTCCTAAGTCAGCATCCTCAAGCAAAACCAGTGACAATACTATGGAAGACAACACCGCACAGTCTGCTCCAACAAAGAAAAATTCCTTATCGGATGATCTTTGTGATGAAGGATTATTTGATATGAGTGAGACCCCGAAGCGTCGCTCAACTTTGTCTAACACTTGGACCAGCAAGAAACTCAAGACTGAAGCAAGTTTGAAGACTGAGACAAAGGCCAAAATCGATTCTGGGGTCAAATCTGACGTGAAGCTGATTGATCTTACTGAGAAGAAGACTGCCAAGCTCAAGATTCAGGGCCCAATGGACTTGGAGACGGTTCAGGCGCAGTTCAAAGAGGTACTTTTGCAATTTTTCCCTTAATATTATTATTCTCCTTCCTCTAAGTAGAATTAAAACTTTCGCTTGTTCATTGTTAGGCTCTTAAATTGGCTACTTTCAGTAGTGAATGTGTTTGGAAATTTATGGGGGAGAAAGTAAACGAGTGCACTACCTTGAAACAACAACTTGATAATAGGGATAAAGTGTTAAGGGGCTTGGAGCAAGATTTTGCCAAAACCAAGGGCGAACTTGCCAAGATGGCTAAGAAACTCGAGAGTCAGGCAACCGAGTTTGAGAAAAAGTTGAAAATAAGATCAGAAACAATCACTAAGAATGCCAGGATGAGTACACAAAGGTCAATTGCAGGTGTGAAGGTTCAGATGGCTCTTGAAGCCCAGTCGGCTGGTATGACGCTCCCTGAAGAATGGGATTTGGAGAAGCTAGATAAAGAGTATGTCAGTTTAGGTGGCGTATCAAAGTTGGACAAGCAGGTTGAGGAAATCGATGATGCAACGGTTGATGACACTTTCGACGACATAGTCAAGACAGGTCAGCAAGCTATTCGTGGTGTGCAGATTGGAGATGAAATGCAGGAAAAAGATGAAGTGGAGAAGAATGAAGTGCAAGTTTGAGAGGAAGTACAGGAGAAGGATGGTACAGCCTAGTCTTATTCAGTTATTTCGATGGGTTGTGATTAGTACTTTTATTATGTTTTCTGGATTGTCTTCTGTAACTCTTAAACAATTTCTCTGGGGCGTGGTTGATCTGGAATGATTAACCGTGGTGGCGTGATTAGTTTGGTACTTATGAACTTTATTTAGGATTATTCTTGCTAAGGGAGTTGTCCCAGTGCTCGGTGGGCACAATTTTCAAATCAAAAAGCAAGTATTTCGGATATTCATTATGCTGATTTATGGTAGATTGGTATTTTTAAAGATATTTTCAACAAACCTTTATTCTTTATCTTATTTTAACTATAGGTATTACAATCTAAGCATAATTTTGTTACCTATTATTTATAAGCTTTTCTCATACTTTTGCTATCATTGTATATGTATACAATTTATTTAAAATCCTTTTTATGTATCAATCACTACATGATTCAGATATTTTCAAACAGTAAGAAATGACAAATAAAGAGTTGAATACATGCACCTTATAAGCGAATTTATTGTTCCACTTGTGGGCTACGACTGGCTTCCGGCCTCTTTATTAACCGTCAGTCTTCAATCACTTGCAGGTAAAGCGGGTCATCCTATTTTTAAAGATATTTTCAACAAACCTTTATTCTTTATCTTATTTTAACTATAGGTATTACAATCTAAGCATAATTTTGTTACCTATTATTTATAAGCTTTTCTCATACTTTTGCTATCATTGTATATGTATACAATTTATTTAAAATCCTTTTTATGTATCAATCACTACATGATTCAGATATTTTCAAACAGTAAGAAATGACAAATAAAGAGTTGAATACATGCACCTTATAAGCGAATTTATTGTTCCACTTGTGGGCTACGACTGGCTTCCGGCCTCTTTATTAATCGTCAGTCTTCAATCACTTGTCAAAATGTTCTGATAACAATTACTCCTACCTGTTTTCCTGGGGTTATTGCATAAAATAAAAGCAAAGATCAATTTGTGTGAAGATGAGTTTTAGGAATGGGAGTCCTAAAACCTGTAACAACTCGCAAAAATCTGAGTAAATATAAAAATCATATGGTATTATGTCTAAAGCCTTAATAAGATCAAATTTAAAGTTTGACAAAATAACGTCAACTATTTAGATTAAATCACGGGTTAAACATTTAGCAAACAATGATTATTACATCGACATAAATACAAATAATTATATCCGTGATTATCGGTTGGCACATGTTACTCTTCTGACAAAGAACAAATAATTAGCTTTTGTTTTGATTCTTTTTCTTCTTTCTCGTGATTCTTTGTTTGGCAGATTTTCTCTTCTCTTTTTCTTTTGATCTAGACAGCCACCCACCTTGTTTCTTTTTCTTTTGGTTGCTTCCTTTTGTTTCCTCTTAAAATATATATATATATATAGCATAGATATAGATACTGATATTACATGTATTAAGAGATATAGATATTGAGAATTTGACATACACCACCATCTTCTTGTCTCTCCCTCTCCAAAACCTCCAACCCCTTTTCACGGCTCCAACTTCTCACGGCTCAACCACATCATGACCAGCACCATCTTTCTCGACTCACACACACATACAAACATATATATATGCATACCGACTATACATATAAATATAGATATAGCCTGATCAAAACATTATCACCATAAGTTGCTGCTACTCGGTTTTGTTGCTGCCTTTTTACTGAACTATCATGGCTGCTGCTCGTGTGCTACCATTGCTGCTCTGTTTTGCAGTTATCACTTCGACCACCACCAGGTATTGCTACTGTTCGTCTTCTTTTACAAACCGAACCAGCCACCATGAAATGCTACTGCTCGCTGCTGGTTACCATCTTCCCAAGCAAACCCCACGGCTTCAGCCCCTGCAACATCACCATTTTACAAACCCGTATATATATATATATATCAATATATATACACACGCATGATCATAAGTTCGGTACAATCCATAAGTTCTGTGACAAACTCGGTGCCATATATTCTGTGAAACTTAGTTGCAGAATCAATAACTCGACTGTTATTATTATGCTACTACCACTGCTGCTCGTTTTTAACCAAACCACCATTGTTACTATTCATCATCTTCAACCTTCAACCTACTGCTGCTGCTCGTTATTGCTTTTGCCACGAACCACCGAACCTACCACTACTCCTGTTGCTTAATATTTGATGCTCTGTTTTGTTGTTACTACTAAATCTACGGCTGCTACTTGATTAATATCACCACCTTTATAACATGGTTGCTGCCATGTTACTGATGCCGTTCAAAACCTTCAAGAACCACCAGAATATTGCTGCTCGATATAGAACCAGCCACGTACCACCTTTTAAACATTACCACCACCGAGTCTACTGCTACTACTCATTGCTCGCTGCTAGCAACTTGTTATTCTACTGAAGTTGTTGATCGACAACTCACCACCACCTTTAAATATCACGAAACCACCATCACCATTGTTACTATTCATCGTCACCTTCGTTGCTACCATTACTGTTGAATGATCAAGAAGCAGAACAACACATTATAGCATCATTAAAACAGGTTAGTTAGTTCCTTATAAGCCTGCTATAGCAAATTCGAATCATGATATACAAAGTTAAAATCTGTCCGTTAACACCGTTAAATTTCTGACAGTTTCAGTCCTAAACCGTTAGATTTTCTGACAGTTTCAGTCCTGAACCGTTAAACTGTTTACAGTTTTAGTCCTTTGTCCGTCAGTTTATTACTAAACTGTTGACTCTATTAAAATGGGTTATTCTATACAGTTTCCTTTCCGGAGACTAATACGTTTGGGATATTCGGGTACATTTCAGACTGTTACATACCTTCTACTGTCTGACAGACATTTCAGGTGAGTTTCGTAAACCCTCCCTACTCAATTGAGATTCGGGCTGAAAAGTGTACATGTTTGTTTAACTGTTGATGTTGATTTGATTGATTGTATGATTGAATTGTTGATATGGACATGTTAGCGCATTATTTATTATATAAGTCGCACCGTTAGCGCATTATTTACGATGTAAGTCGCACCGTTAGCGCATTATTTATTATATAAGTCGCACCGTTAACGCATTATTCATTATATAAGTCGCACCGTTAGCGCATTGTTTATGATGTAAGTCGCACCGTTAGCGCATTATTTATTATATAAGTCGCACCGTTAGCGCATTGTTAATTATTAACTATGTAAGCCGCATCGTTGTTGATCGTTATTGATTGTTATGGAATGTTGTTGAACGTTATATGGAATCGTTATTATTGAATGTTGACTTGTATTGAATTGTTGATATGGACATGTTAGCGCATTATTTATTATATAAGTCGCACCGTTAGCGCATTATTTATTATATAAGTCGCACCGTTAGCGCATTATTTATTATATAAGTCGCACCGTTAGCGCATTATTTATTATATAAGTCGCACCGTTAGCGCATTATTCATTATATAAGTCGCACCGTTAGCGCATTGTTTATGATGTAAGTCGCACCGTTAGCGCATTATTTATTATATAAGTCGCACCGTTAGCGCATTATTTATTATATAAGTCGCACCGTTAGCGCATTATTTATTATATAAGTCGCACCGTTAGCGCATTATTTATTATATAAGTCGCACCGTTAGCGCATTATTTATTATATAAGTCGCACCGTTAGCGCATTATTTATTATATAAGTCGCACCGTTAGCGCATTATTCATTATATAAGTCGCACCGTTAGCGCATTGTTTATGATGTAAGTCGCACCGTTAGCGCATTATTTATTATATAAGTCGCACCGTTAGCGCATTATTTATTATATAAGTCGCACCGTTAGCGCATTATTTATTATATAAGTCGCACCGTTAGCGCATTATTTATTATATAAGTCGCACCGTTAGCGCATTATTTATTATATAAGTCGCACCGTTAGCGCATTATTTATTATATAAGTCGCACCGTTAGCGCATTATTTATTATATAAGTCGCACCGTTAGCGCATTATTCATTATATAAGTCGCACCGTTAGCGCATTGTTTATGATGTAAGTCGCACCGTTAGCGCATTATTTATTATATAAGTCGCACCGTTAGCGCATTATTTATTATATAAGTCGCACCGTTAGCGCATTATTTATTATATAAGTCGCACCGTTAGCGCATTATTTATTATATAAGTCGCACCGTTAGCGCATTATTTATTATATAAGTCGCACCGTTAGCGCATTATTTATTATATAAGTCGCACCGTTAGCGCATTATTTATTATATAAGTCGCACCGTTAGCGCATTATTTATTATATAAGTCGCACCGTTAGCGCATTATTTATTATATAAGTCGCACCGTTAGCGCATTATTTATTATATAAGTCGCACCGTTAGCGCATTATTTATTATATAAGTCGCACCGTTAGCGCATTATTCATTATATAAGTCGCACCGTTAGCGCATTGTTTATGATGTAAGTCGCACCGTTAGCGCATTATTTATTATATAAGTCGCACCGTTAGCGCATTATTTATTATATAAGTCGCACCGTTAGCGCATTATTTATTATATAAGTCGCACCGTTAGCGCATTATTTATTATATAAGTCGCACCGTTAGCGCATTTATTACTTGTCCCTACGAACTCACCAACTTTATGTTGACGTATTTTAGTACACTTTTCAGGTAATCAGGTTAATCAGAGACAAAATGGATGAATATGTGCTTGCATTGCTAAGATTGGACTTGCTTTGGACTTTCTGGATCCGTGATCCTTATTTCCCCTCAATCGGTTATGCTTAGGATCAACTGCTAGCATTTGGACTTTTTATTTTAAATGTTGTTTGATTGGATATCTTTACTTGATGTTGATAATTGTATACATTTGAATGAGTTTAAGGATTGTTTCAATCCTTTGAATGCATATAGTTTGACTCTACATAATTTCCATGTCGTGTTGTGCTTTTCTAAGTGATACCCCATGATTCCGCCATGTTGGGGTGTTACAGAATGGTATCAGAGCCGTGATTGTAGAGAATTAGGTGGATTGACCTAGTCTATAGCCATTGCACCCACATTTCATATTAGCATGCATGATAGGAAATTTTGTGTGCAATGTGAACTGTATGATGCATAAAAATGGTTTAAACGGAGTTCGTAGGTTAATTATGATTTGATGACTTGATTGTTATATGACAACTTGATGGATGTATATGATAGTGTCGGGATACACCGTGAATTATGGAATTATTGTGATAAACGTTGATGTGTGTGGAATCTTGGATGCATTTATCATTTGTCCCCCAGCAAAATGAAATGATGGCATTAATGGAGTATAACATTCGATAACCCTAGAGGCGCCTGATCAACAAATCTATGGTTATCCTATGTCATATAAAGTTAATAATCTCATGGATTGCGCCTCATGGATAAAGTATAGTAGCTAACCCGGTATGTTTAATGAGTGTTGGTTAGGTGGAGGGTTAGCCGCTGGTACACCCTGTACACATACCCGACCAATACTTAGAGAACATATCAGTACCGAGTTTTGACATCCAATCAATATATTAACGGTGTGGAGGGTTAGCCGATGGTACACCCTGTATACAAACACTTTTAATGTGTCGAATGTTGAAGTTAAAATTCGGACTATGCTTTACCACCTTGTTATGACTTGACCCTTTTATTTATATAGTGTTGAATGTTTTCGTGATTGTATTGTTGATTGTAAATTGTACGATTGCTGAAGCCTTAGATTATTGCCATGATAATATCCCTGTAGAGATAACTATATTCATGCAATGATTTATAAGGACTTGATGTGAAAATTGTGTATTACTTGATGGTCAATTTTGATATTCAAGTGTGAATTGTGTGGACTTGAATTTTATGTTAATAGAAATGGTAGTACAGGCATAGGGTATTTTGAACGGGTTGGTAATGCGATGGGCTGGCCAATGGTATGCCTTATATTATAAGCATTACCGGATGGCCCATGTCTAAGCTATATTACTTATAATTGTCTACAATTATCAGTCATTGTTGGAATAACAGTATGAGAATAAGATCTAGAATACATGCTTATTAAGGTCTTAGATACTTATAATCTATAATTGTAGACCAATGATTTATTATGAACTATAGACTAAGTTCAAACTTATAGTTACGATTGACTGATAGAATGAGCTAAGATTTTTGGAGACTATAATGTTTAAGTAAAGTGAGATATTATGAAATATTAATAGATCTAGTGAGTTAAGAGGCATTTTTTTTACGAACATGGAGCTTAGGTTAGTAATTTGATGAATGTGTTTAAAAAAATGGCTGGAGAAGAGCAAACAGGATAGTAGTAGAAGATTATGAACTTAAGTGATTATATGCAGGAATCAAATCCCGTAGATTTCACCTTATATTGGCCTTGTACCTAGAATAAGAATACATGATTTTACTGAGGGGTACTATTCGCTCATATAACGTAAGCAATGACGTCAAATGAAAATAATTTTTCAAAATGGCAGACAACAAATAAGATATCTGGATCTTGATGGAACAAGATAAAGTAGGATGGCTTTATCAGACTATTTTGATATAAGCAATAATAAAAGTGTTAACTACAAACAAATTATATATAAATTTCGCAATAAAGAAAAGAGGGAAATAGACATATGAAAATCACCAACTGTTTATGTAATCCTACTTTATAATTTAAGTAGCCAAATTCCTAAATCTATGAAGATCACACATTTATCTATTCAATGCATACTTGTTAGTCCCATGATTAACCCAATGATCTTTCAAGTCAATTGGACAATCGAGATCGTACCCTTCTAACAATAATTTCTCTATGACCTTTGAGAATGTACTACAACCCATTCTTCTCCCCGGCAACCTTACAATACGACTTGGCCCGACATATGTTGGCAACGGATACATGGAAAGAGAAGCTGTACAACAAATGGAGGTCCATCCCTCTGTACTCCAACCGCGACAGGTCCTAGGTATCCCTGTGCATGAGCATATCGGTGTTGGCATCTCTGATATGTTCATTTCTTCTCCAAATACTACCAAAGTAGTATTAGGTTTCACAAACTGGTAAGACCTTTTTGACCTTACATTTCTTTGAGCTTTCGAGGATGATACTTTTGCGGACTTTTTCTTACGACTATAAAGCTTGCAAATATAAGCCCATGAGTCTTCCACGTGCTTCTCAAACTCTGGTCCATGATTCATTATCGTATCAACCGGTTCCACCCTGTTCGAGGTTGAGACCTCATAATATGTGTCACCAATTGGATTGGGGTATAGTGTGGGCGAGTCTGACATTGGACGTTTGCCTGGTGCCCTGTTACTCTCCTCAGAAGGTACTGGTTGGAATGTTGATTCCAACTGGAATGTTGCTTCTGGTGTATCGAAAGAGAAGTTTTGATATAAAGGGTTCATTGGGATTGGAGATGAAACTCCATGATGTACTGCATCAACAAAAGTTGGGAACGATGCACTGACATTTTCTGTTGGGAGTTCTAGCTGTGATGTTGGTACTGTATTTTGGAGAAGCCAGTCTTGGCAAAAATCATCGATTGATGTTCCCCATTCACTAGTACCAATCATCTGGTTTTGCCATGCGTCCATGATTATATTGAGTTCTTCTTATCTACAATAAGTTTTGGTCAGACAATTGACATAACAAATACATAAGAAACATTATCAACAATATTATTCTGATTTAAAAACACATTCTGGACAACTTAAGATTTGATTTATAAAAATTTATAACAGATTCCAAATATTTCTATAAATCCCTCTTGATTTCAAGAATTAGGAGTTCTGTCAGAGCTCGACCCTGACATGTTGCTTCCCCCAGCAGCATTTCTTTTTCTTCTCTTAAGAGGTGGAATATTGGGATTTTCTTCTTCTTCTTCAGATGACATGGCGAAAATGGACTTCTCTCTTTGAGAGAGATTATCTTCTTCTTGTTGAACTAGGGCTCTTGCAAACTTTTCATCTTCTTTTATTTGACGATTCACAAGGATAGATTCCTCCTCTTCTAAAAATTTAGATAAAAGTTTTGCTAACTTTTCATCTTCAGAAGTTTGTTTCTCAAAAAGGTGGACATCTTCGTCTACCATCGCCTTGTAATCTTCAAAGGAAATACCTAACATCACGGCCTCCTGCTTAATCCTTTTTACCCTATTTGTTTCAAGATCTTCAAGATCCTCTTGAGTCATTGGCCTTTTGCCTTTTGAATCGCTCGAAGAGGCACCGAAATTTTTCATTATCTTATGATAAATCGGTGGAACAATATTGTTAATTAAGCAAACATGAATTAAAAGATAAAAGTGTTATATAAACATATAAATAGATAGTATATTATCCAAGATGAGAAAGAAAGAGCACAAAAATGTAGCTTACCAAGAGAAAGTCGGAGATCTGTTAGAACACAAGCTGGCTGTGAACGGAATAGCTAAAAACAAATTAGCAGATGAAGAACTAAGTAAATAAAAGAGATAGAGAAAGAAGATTTAGTGTGCATTCTTCCTTAGAAAACGCGTTTCTATTATAGAGGATGAAAAGGGAAATGTGACCTGGAAGAACGGACAGGTGTGCATAAACTACAGTAATTTTAATCATTGTTACAGTAATTAGTAATTACTGAATTATTTTTTTTTCTAAAGATAAAATTTCTAAACTTTATCATCCCTTTAACCAAGGTTGAAAAGAGCTGAACAGTTTACTCAAAAACGTATACTATGTTGAGAAAATCCTCAACTTAATTAATAGCTTAATGAATAGACCGTCTTCCACACATCACTATTTTTCTTCACTACTTCAAACAAGAACCATATCAATTGCTAATTCATCTTTTTGAACCCTAGATGAATTTTTGATCCAAACTATTGTTTCAGGAGTGATCTAGGTAATATTTGTTTCTTTGACCCATGGATCGCCTTTAATGATTGAATTTAAGAAAATAAGACAAATGTTATCAACAAAAATATGTCGACTTTTCCAACTGGATAACAGTAGTGTCTTGGTAAAAGAACTTCAAATTTGAAAATAAGAATTATTTGAAGGCTAAAATTATGATGGGCGATCAACGATTAAAATAGACAAATGAATTTGGTATAAAAATCTATCAAGACAAATATGGGAAATTCTTTTAACTGGGGAATTTCCCTAATCGACAACAATCCCCAAAAGAGATCGAAGAAAGTTGTATTTCATTATTCGTACAATACAAGTGAAACTTGTTACATTATTTAAGTGGAAATACAACAATTAGGGATACAACATATTTAAAAACCATACAAAGAAACCCAGGTGGTGACAAACAGTAAGGGAACACGCCAAGAACAAACGCTACTAACCACGGATAAGCCTCATCCAATGGTAGTTGAGCCACAGTAATTAACCACACTATGATAATAATGTAAATCATGATTAGAAAAGGATTCAACATTTTTGATACAAGGTTTCGGGTTTTGCTTAGATTCTGAAGAAAGGAAAATGTTAAATTGATATGGCATGGAGAAAAGTATGCTAAGGTATTATTATATAGTCTAAAAAAGGAGCCGTTTCTAACGGTCGAATATGGAAGATAAAGTGAATTTGAATCCTGTATAGTGCCTTAGTCAGACTTACCTGTGTCTAGACAAATCATCTATGCTATACTATAGGAATACAAGTTGTTGGTTATTAAGTATGTACAAGTTATAGAATGTTTATATATGCTATCTCTAAATGTTAATCCAGTGGAGGATTGTGTGTAAGTTCATCCTACTCTGTTGAGAGTAGAAGGATTCTGTTTGGAATCATATGAGTTCATCCTACTCTGTTGAGAGTAGAAGGCATCAAATAGGGATGCGCCTTGTATCTTTCTGTTAATTATGTGTGATTGTCTAATGTAGAATAGATACTTAGATGTCATGTCCTCTAATATCGATTTATTGTCATTGAGATAAAACGTAAATCAAGTTAAGTATAATTTTATTCGATACAATCTAGATTTTTAGGGCGAAATCCTTTTAACTGGGGAATAATGTAACAACTCGCAAAAATCTGAGTAAATATAAAAATCATATGGTATTATGTCTAAAGCCTTAATAAGATCAAATTTAAAGTTTGACAAAATAACGTCAACTATTTAGATTAAATCACGGGTTAAACATTTAGCAAACAATGATTATTACATCGACATAAATACAAATAATTATATCCGTGATTATCGGTTGGCACATGTTACTCTTCTGACAAAGAACAAATAATTAGCTTTTGTTTTGATTCTTCTTCTTTCTCGTTGTGAGTCCCTTGATAGCTGCAGATCGCTCTCGAGATCGTCTATTGTTATGTCGTGAGTGCGGAATCCTCACGAGATAACTAGTTTGATTAGTTATCAAATATATTGCTAATTATATCAATATAATCGGCCTTATGTGATCTATCTTCGTTTTCTATATGCTAGAAACGAACTTAGTCGCCTTTGGTGTGTGTAATCTGAACTGGAAGACCCTCAATTTAGGGTTTCCATTCGTTTATATATGTTTCAAATCGATATTGGGCCTGCTGGGCTTTGTTCTTACGAACTTAGCAGCCCAGCCCATATAACGAAGATTATCTTCGTTAGTACTAAATACCATCAACATCTATGCTTAGTTATTTTCCAAGTACTTTATGTACAAGAAACCTAACATATATTATGTTTGTACTTGTATGGCATACATAACAAACATCATATATAAACATATAAATAACACCAAAACATGTAATCGATCATTACTAAAACACGAAGTCCATAATCTATCAATTACATATAATGAATAAGACATAAAACATAATGTCTTAATCTAAAAGACTAATCAAATCTAAGTTGCTGTTGTCACATCAACATGCATCAACAAACTCCCCTTGACAGCAGCATCTTTCGATTTCTTCAGTCTTCAAAAAGTCTTCATCATCCATCAAATAACAATCGTTTGCTATTTGCATGGATATTTTCATGTAAGCAGACTTGAAGAATCTTACGATATCGATCTTCTTCATTCTTCCAAAATGGTAAAAATGAGCATTCAGTATCGTATAATTTTCTCTGATCATTTCTTGAGAAGTTAACCAACTGCATTGGATCATACATTCTTCTCATCAATATCTTCTTCTTCGAGTCCGCATACATCTTGGCTTCACCAGAATTTCGATCAATCTCCCAATTATCCATCTTATCCAAGACATCTTGTGCCCATTTCTTAGCAGGGACTTTGATCATACATTTGATATCACATTGAATATACTCAACATTTTTATCTGGCTTAACCACCTTCTTCTTTCGTCTTGGTTCAATATGAAACTTTGATTTTTTAGAGTCTTTCATATTCAATCTCAACTTGAAATCTTTGTGAAGGTTCTTACCAACCACATCTGCAAGACCATAACCACTTGGATTGATAATCCTGTTATTTCCAAGTTCATGTAAGTCTTCTTCACACAAACTTCTGAAATGTCTCTCACGCCATGCTAAATACTGACAACCTTCTGGTCTTTTAAGAACGAACAGCTTCAGTTCTTCATCATAGAACCAACTCCAGATTATTATCTTATATTTTGCAGCATCTTTATCTGAGATGTGAGTCCAATACATGATGGGCTTCATAGTATCCCATGTAACTATATATTCATTAATTCTTTGCCCAGGCACAAGTCGATCAATCTCATGTAGTGGATCATCTTCTCTGAGAGGTACAGGATAATCATTTGGATCAAAAGGTCTTGTCAAGTTGATTTCCCAGTGAAAAGGAATCAATGCATCATCAATCTTAGCATATACCACAAAGTTTAAAACTTTAGCAGAACTACTAATTGAAGCTTGAAGCATTCTTTCCTTAACTTCTTTCCTCTTAATCTCTAACTCTTTTCTTTCTTCTAAAAATGGATCTTCAGAAGTTGAGTCCCAAACATCATCAAACCCATAAGGCTTCTTGAATATGTTTATATCCGGTTCAGGAACAAACTCACCCTCCTCAAGTTCATCACCATCAAAGAATAATTCTGCATCATCTGTATCATCTATTAAGATTACACAAAATGAACACCAGAATAAAATGAATAATCATGATAATAATAATAATAGAGATGAAATATAATTGCATTGAAATAAGATAGATTACATTCACATGTCGTAAACTTATTACATGCAACCTAATATACACTTTATCAATCTTTATCAAAATCATAAGTTGAATCAGAATCAGAATCAGATTCCAAGGCCGTTTGCCTTTGAATCTGTAATTCTTTTCCTCTTTCAGTTTCTGCTTCTTGCTGTTTATCTAATAAGTTATCAAATACAGAATGAAAAGCAT
>CM067171.1:59376805-59391122 GCA_034093135.1 Erigeron breviscapus | reverse complement strand
TATTTTTTTACGCCTCATGTGCATGCTTTGTGACAAATACATATATTTATGAATTACGAGTATTATTCTTTATTAACTACTAGCATATTCTTTTTATCTCAAGCAAGGGAGTCCAGTGGTAATTTTTATTTTTATCATATATATAACGCGTCATCTTTATTCTGTTTTTTGAGTTCTTTTCTGACCTCATCCAAGTTGGCTATATTTATAATTTAACCTATATTAACTCTTAGTATTTACGATTATATCTTTTTATAAGCTTTTAGATATAAAGTTGAAATTTGCTATGAGTAGGATTTTGATTATTTTAATATATCGACTCACTATATATTAACTTTTGTATTTCTAACCTATATTAACTCTTAGGATTTACGATTATATCTTTCTATAAGCTTTTAGATATAAAGTCATTTACTTTGAATAGTTCATACTTTGAATCGTTTTATGTTTGATTTTTAGGTATTTTAATTTTATTTGATATCTATTTAATACAATTGAATTTCAATTTTTTAACTTTGATTAATATATTTTGAGACCACCCGTCCATTGGGCAGGCCTGAGCACTAATATATATATATAACATTTGACTGATCAACTACATGAATTTTCTTCCAATTCCAACATAAAGTTTGTCAAAATCCAAATATAAGAAAACAAAACTACATTATTATCATAAAATGCCTGCACCGTGTTGATCAGATAGCTAGACTTCATCATCATGATTCGATAATTATCCAACATAATCGATAATGTTAGCTGTTTTCGGTAACAATTAAATGTTATCAATTAAAAGCCGCAATTACTAAAAACTATAAGTTAATTGATCTAGTTTTTCATTTTTTTTACCGCAATTAGATGATCTTATTAATTCAATCACGTTATACCATAACTAAAACTTATATTATATTATATCAGAATAATTAGGACTGTTAATCAGTCACTAAGATGACTTAAAAAAAAATTGTTCGTAATCGACAACAACTGATATTCCAATCCCAGATACAGTTTGACTAAACATACCCATATTATTATCTATATATATATATATAGGTTTTAGGTAAAATAAAACAAGTATTAAAGTAAAACAAATAAAACAATAGGTTTTTCTTCACTGAAAATCACCGTGCATCATGAAAATTATCGTGCATCAATTGCTTCGTGAATCTTCGTGCATCAATTTAAGCATGATCTAAGGGTCAAGATCTTGTCCTATTTGTTTTACTTTAATACTTATTTTACAATACCCAACCCCTATATATATATATATATATATATATATATATATTATGATTGTTAATATATATATATAAATATATATATATATATATAATAATTATATAATAATAGATAAATATTAAATTTTAGTTTCTAACGTTTATCTTTTTATGAGCGATTGTGAATTTAAGTCATCCATTTTTTCATATCTAAGTTGTCACTTATTTGGGACTGAAATTCAGTCACTAATAAAATATCCTCTAAAATTTTTTATTTTGCAATCATTTTTGTAATTGAAATTTAGTCTTCAAAGGTTCCCGGTGTATTAGAGGTATAATTGAAGCTAAAATTCAGTCACTACCAAATTTCCTCTAAATTTTTTTATTTTGCATCATATTTGTAAATGAATTTTAGTCTTAAATATGTTGTCAATGTATTAGGGGTTTAATTGAGACTAAAATTCAGTCTCCAATAAATTTCCCTCCAAATTGTTTTATTGTGCAGACATATTTGTAACTGGAATTTAGTCTTAGATATGGTGTCGATGAATCAGGGACTGATTTTTAGTCACCAAAATCAGTCAATAATAGGTCAGTCCTTAAAAGTATTAGTCACTAATTTTTCAGTTGCTGATACTATATATCCGAGACTGATATATCAGTCCCTAAAAATTCAGTCCCAACAGACTACTTTTTTTGTAGTGCGTGCAAAATCAAATTTGATTCGGAGGGGGAATCATGACAACAGGGCCTTCATATATTTCAAAAAGTTTGATTGTATACATACAATTTCAAAAAGTTATACAAAATCAAATTTGTTTTTATTCATATATTTACAAAAACAAATGGAGTTTATATTAACAAACCTATAAAATCAAATCTGATTGTATACGTACATTTTCAAAAATTTATACAAAATCAAATTTGATTTTAAACATACATTTACACAAACAAATGGAGTTTAAATCAACAAACTTATACACAATCAAATTTGATTGTATATATACATTTTCAAAAAGCTATACAAAATCAAATTTGATTGTATATATTTACATAAACAAATGGAGTTTATATCAACAAACCTATACACAATCAAATTTGATTGTATACGTACAGTTTCAAAAATATATACAAAATCAAATTTGATTTTATTCATACATTTAAACAAACAAATGGAGTTTATATCAACAAACCTATACACAATCAAATTTGATTGTATGCTTGAATCTTTTGTATTTCTTATCATATGTGTTTGTCAAAACCTATCAAGTTTGATTGATTTGGCCAATCAAATTTGATTTTATTCAGAATCATAAAGGTGATTAAATCATATTATCAAACTTTGGTTTAGACATTTCATCAAGTACTTTGTATGCAATACTCAATTAAATGTGATTTAATTGTAAATCATATACTTTGGTTTAAACATTTCATCATACACCTTATAGGCAATATTGTACCAAACAACAAAGTCAATTATTTAGCTAATAAAAGTTAACAAATTCGAATATTAGAATAGATCTAGGTACAATCAAGTATGATTGGATGTATAATCAGCAAATACGTATATAATCTGTAAATAAAGGGTTTCAAAATTATAGGATTGTATTGAATTGTTGTTAAAATTACAATGTGAAGACCTCTATTTATACAAGCATAATAAGCAAAATATGGTAACAAAGTCATGGCTAAGAAACCGACTCTAATTCTAATTCCTTGGTGTGTGCTCCAAGTCTTCGTGATCTTCTAATTTAGGGATTCTGATCCCATTGTCTAACACTCCCCCTCAAGTTGAATAGCGGGATTACCGAAATTCAACTTGCTCAGACATTTATGAAACATGTAAGTACCCACTGCTTTAGTTAAAATATCAGCAAGCTGATCTTCAGACTTAACAAACGGCAACTTGATAATTCCATTTTCAAGCTTTTCCTTAATAAAATGACGATCAACTTCCACATGTTTGGTTCTGTCATGTTGTACTGGATTTTCTGAAATTTGAATGGCCGCTTCATTGTCACTCATGATCTGGATACTTTCTCTAGGAGCAAAACCTAGTTCAGATATAAGCTTTCTTAACCATAATGCTTCTACTAAACCTCTAGCTATACCTCTGAACTCAGCCTCAGCACTTGACAAGGAAACAACTTTTTGTTTTTTACTCTTCCATGTAACCAGATTACCACCTACCATAGAAAAATATCCAGAAGTTGATCTTCGATTACCTTTGTCTCCTGCCCAATCAGCATCTGTATATATCTGAACCTTAAGATGACCATTAGCTTTAAACAACACCCCATGTCCTGTAGTTCCTTTAAGATATCTGACAATTCGCAGAACTGCATCCATATGATCTTCTTGAGGTTGGTGCATAAACTGACTTACCACTCCAACAGCATATGCAATATCTGGACGAGTATGAGCCAAATAAATAAGTTTACCCACTAACCTTTGATATCTCTCTTTATCAGCAGCTTTAGCTTCTGTCTTCACAAACAACTTCTGATTGATGACCATAGGTGTGTCATCAGGTTTACAGTCCATCATCCCTGTTTCAGCTAACAGATTGAGTATATACTTCTTCTGACAAATGAAATTCCACGATTTGACCTTGAAACTTCTATTCCGAGGAAATACTTAGGTGCAGTTTGGTTCACAGAATGTTTTTGAAGGAATTGGAATCTGTCAAAGGAATTGGAATTTGAAGGAATTGGAATCTGAAAGTTTTAAAATATGTTATGTGTTTGGTTGACAGAATTCAATGGAATTCAGTTAAATGAATTCGAATATAAACTATGTCAAAAGACAAAATTGACCTTTGTTAATAATAATAATGAATAATAATAATAATAATAATGGAGTAACCGATGTGTATGAAACAAACAGTCAACACCCACTTTCTTGTTTACAGAGTAATATGACTCATATCCATTCATTTACTTATCTTCTTTCTTTTCACCAGAAACCGTCATTATCTTTCTACCAAATTTCATATCTACTTTCATTCTTCTATTTTAATTTCAATGTTCCTTTTCAAAATCAACATAACCCTATTAATCAAAGTTAGTGGGAAAGAGAACACAACAACAAGGTTGGTGGAGGTTCTAATTTATAATCACCGGCGATGGTTGCCATGGCGGTAAACGGTGGCTGTCATGGCGGTAAACGGTGGCTGTCATGGCGGTAAACGGTGGCTGTCATGGCGGTAAACGGTGGCTGTCATGGCGGTAAACGGTGGCTGTCATGGCGGTAAACGGTGGCTGTCATGGCGGTAAACGGTGGCTGTCATGGCGGTAAACGGTGGCTGTCATGGCGGTAAACGGTGGCTGTCATGGCGGTAAACGGTGGCTGTCATGGCGGTAAACGGTGGCTGTCATGGCGGTAAACGGTGGCTGTCATGGCGGTAAACGGTGGCTGTCATGGCGGTAAACGGTGGCTGTCATGGCGGTAAACGGTGGCTGTCATGGCGGTAAACGGTGGCTGTCATGGCGGTAAACGGTGGCTGTCATGGCGGTAAACGGTGGCTGTCATGGCGGTAAACGGTGGCTGTCATGGCGGTAAACGGTGGCTGTCATGGCGGTAAACGGTGGCTGTCATGGCGGTAAACGGTGGCTGTCATGGCGGTAAACGGTGGCTGTCATGGCGGTAAACGGTGGCTGTCATGGCGGTAAACGGTGGCTGTCATGGCGGTAAACGGTGGCTGTCATGGCGGTAAACGGTGGCTGTCATGGCGGTAAACGGTGGCTGTCATGGCGGTAAACGGTGGCTGTCATGGCGGTAAACGGTGGCTGTCATGGCGGTAAACGGTGGCTGTCATGGCGGTAAACGGTGGCTGTCATGGCGGTAAACGGTGGCTGTCATGGCGGTAAACGGTGGCTGTCATGGCGGTAAACGGTGGCTGTCATGGCGGTAAACGGTGGCTGTCATGGCGGTAAACGGTGGTGTCATGGCGGTAAACGGTGGCTGTCATGGCGGTAAACGGTGGCTGTCATGACGGTATAAAGGTTGTCAGCGTGGTGGCGGCACACCAAGGTCGGTGACATAGTGGCTGTACAACAGTGGTGGCTGCCGTGGCGGTTCCAATCACTAGTGGTGGCTGCGGCACAGAGGTTGTGGCGGCGGTTAGTGGCAGGGTAGGGTACAACAACGAATTATGGATGCAGTAGAAAAAAAAGGAGAAAATAGGTTTGTATTTTTTTGGGGCTTTTTTTGTCAAAATGTTCCAATTCCAATGGAATTGTAAACTTTCCATGGATATAGTGAAGGATTTCTAAATTCTGTATTTTAAGGAATTTGATGGAATGTTTTGAATTCCAATTCCATCATTTTAACCAACCAAACAAGGTAAAGAATGGAATTTAGATTCCAATTCCATGGAATTCCTATGAATTCCATGAACCAAACACCCCCTTAAGATCTCCCAAGTCTTTCATTTCAAATTCTGTAAACAAAGCTGTCTTCAGTTTCTCAATCTCTTTTCCACCATTTCCCGTGATAATCATGTCATCAACATAAATTACAAGTGTTGGGTCAAAAATCGACCAAGTGTAATTTGTTCAGAAATAGCTGAAGCTCAGTGAAGAATACTTGTATAGAATTCTGAGGTCGCTCAGAATTAATTCACTGAAGCTTCACTTCAGTTCAGATCAACATATCAGAATACCATTCAGAATGAAGTCAAAGACTGAAGTCTGAAGAATGAGAATCAGTTCAGATGTGGAGCTCAGAAACTGATTCTACCTGATCGAAGACTGAAGCATCTCAGTGTAAAAGCACTTACACACTTTTACACTGATTACGAGGAAGACTTTTTACTTTACATATCTTTACCCGGTTAATAGATTTAACTATTAATTAAAGTACAAGGTAAAGTAAAGATTGGGAATAAGGTTTGATAAGTCACATCAACGACTTATATACCTAAACCTTAAAAGTACACATGTAAGGAATTAGCTTTAATTCCTTAAATACTCCCAACCATATTTGTACGATCTGGTCCACGTCATCATGGACTTGGTCTATAAATATAAGTCTTCTCACAACTTGCAAATGGCTTGAAACCTTTGCATTGCAACTTGTGAGATATACTCTAAGTAATCCTTACGAGTATTTCCAAGTCATTAGATCACTTGTATTTCTAGGTTGTTTAGATATTTACTATTGGGTGTTTATCTTTGTTCCGCAACAACCTTTGTATTTGTTTATATATCAATAAATCAAATACCTTGAAAAATACATCGTGTCTCAATGCTACATACTTGATCTATACATATTATTTATATAGTTTCAGCCCTTATTGTTTCTTGCATTTACTTTCAGTACCTTTATCGTATTGTTCATCCATATCTGGATCGTATTCTGAACTGGTCATCTTCCAGTTAGAATTACTTGCCAGTCGGGTATTAAGCCATCTATATTTGGGACTCACAATTGGTATCAGAGCCAGGTTGAATTATATCAATTCATTAACCTTTGATCTGCAAAGATGGTTGACCAAATGTTCAATACAGGCCCTGACCCTAATGCTAATGCTAATGCTAATGCCAATGTAAATGCTAACACTACTCCACCCCCTATCATCAACAACAATATACCATCGCATAATGTGCATGTACACTTTCCAAATAATCCTGTTCCCAAGTTTGATGGGAACAGTGAAAACTTTCAAACATGGAAAGCATGCATGCTAAAATATATTGCTGGTGTTGAAAGACATTTGACCGATATTCTCAAAGAAGGACCCTTTGTCCCCTTGAATGCCTCCACTGTTGTCAGAAATGCCGATGGGACTCTTAGGGTTTCACCCAAGGAGAAGGATCATTGGTCTGAAGAAGATCATAGGCTGGTAGACTTTGATACCAAGCTGCAAAATATGATCTTGTATGCTGTTCCTGAAACTCTTATGTCCACCCTTGTTTTACTTGAAAATTCAAAATTAATGTGGGAGGAACTCATGACACAATTTGAAGGCACCAATGAGACAATTATCACAAGAAAAGTTGCTTTGAATAAAAGATATGAGTCTTTTTTTGCTATCCCTGGTGAAACTTTAACACAAACATACATCAGATTCACTAATCTGGTAAATCAATTGAAAGCCCTGGGTGTAACTAAAGATAAAGAAATTTTGTTGGAAAAGTTTTGTGACATCTTACCTTCTAAATGGGAAAACTTGATCTTGGTTTTGAGACAAGGAAAAACCTTGCACAGTCACACTCTAGCCTCCCTGTATGGAGCCTTCAGGTACACTGAAGAGAACAAGGCTGAGAGAGTTGTGGCTGAGCAAGATGCCAAAAATCATGCTTCTACCAGTTCAGTCATGGTTCATAATTCTGAACCACATGGGACTGCTCTACTATCTTCTGAGAGTGATCATTCTGACTCGATGAAGAAGATGGTCTCTGAAATGTTAAAAACTGGTATTTCTGGTAATGTAACTCATAGTTGTGATGAGGATGACAATGATGATCTGGTTGCCATGCTGGCCAAAACGTTCAATCGTTTTAAGGCCAAATCTAATCGATCTGGCAAACCATTTGCTTCCAGCGCTTCTATTGATAAGTCTAATCTTGAATGCTTTAAGTGTGGCAAGAAAGGACATTTCATGAAGGAATGCAGATCTAGTCAGCCTTCATCATCATCTGCCCCTAATCATTCTATTTTTCAGAAACCTGATGACAGCTATAAGGCTAAGTACAAGAAGCTGAAAGCCCAAATAGCTCTCATGGCTCAAAATAACTCAAGCAATAATAGTTGTATGATTGCCAAGACTGAAAAATGGGAGGAATCTGATGAATCATCTGATGATGAAGAAGTAAGGGATATGTGTTTCATGGCACGTGAAGATCAAGGTCATCTGGTCAAATCTGATGTTGAATCTGGTCGTTGGGTGGATATTGTCATGAAAAAGGTTAGTGACTTTGGTTTTGAAAGTGATGAGGAACAAAAACTGGACCTTTTGGTTCTTTTAGAGGCAGACATTTCTTTTGTCAAAACTGTGCGTTCAGAAAGCCTAAAAATGTTTGAAAATAATACTTCTGAACTGAACGCCAGTCAGGCCAGACTAAAAGAACTGAAAGATGTTCATTTGGCTTTAAAAGTTATCAGTCTATGGTTGCCACTTTAGAATTGGAAAAAGAAGAATTAAAAACCATCCTTGGAAAAGAACAAGCAATAATTAAATCTTGGATGAAAGCACCAAGGCCAGATGCTGCAATTAAAAATACTTTTGCAACTCAAAGAACAACATATGAATCTGGTGATCTTCATTTGGCATCTATAATCACTGATTTAGATGCACTTCCAAAGGAAATAAAACCTGAAATCATTTTTCCTAAAGTTGGCAAGCAGAAAACTGTGACTGATAAGGCCCAGGAACAATCTGAGGGTAAATCTGAAACAACTCAGACAACTGGTTCAGAAAGGAAGGCTAAAACCAAAAAGCCATCCCCTCAGACTTCATCTAAGGTTCCTAAAGTCCAAAAGAAGAAGAAAAATATCTCCCCCACTGAGCCTTCTACCTCAGATTCAGGTAAGGCTCAGGTGTCTAATGAAGAATCAATTTTGTTAAGGTTAGAGAGTCAATTTCAGTTATTGGCTAGACAAGTGCAGAGTTGTAATGTACGTTTAAAAAATGTTGAAACCACTCCTCTTCAACCTAAACAAAATGCAAAACCTTTTTCCAAACAAATCAAGCAAAAATCTGAGAAGAAAAAGGTTGAGCCCCCCATCAAACCAACTGTTTTTGTGTCATCTGAGATTATGACTGAGATCCCCTTTGATCCTTCAGTTCCTTATGAACCAAAGAAATCTGAGACTGCTAAGGGAGAGTCTAGCGAACCCATCACCAGATGGGTTCCCAAAAGAACTAATCTTTGTGTTTGTGCAGGGAGACCGAAAGAAGAATATATGGTATCTTGACAGCGCTGCTGGCAGAACCATGACTGGTTATCAGACCCTGCTGGAGGAATACAGGGTGCAAGAGGGGCCCTCAATAACATTTGGAAATGATGAAAATGGAAAAACTGAGGGATATGGTGTTGTGAATAATGAACAAGTCAAATTCACACGTGTTGCATATGTAAACGGTTTGAAATATAACCTGATCAGTGTCAGTCAACTATGTGATGATGGCTTCAAGGTATTATTTGATATTTCACAAGGCACCATATTCAACAGGGATGGAAAGGTAGTTTTGATTGCACCAAGAAAAGAAACATTTATATCATTGATATGAATAGTTCACCCAGTGAACAATGTTTCTACACAAAGGCAGATGAAGACACAAACTGGTTGTGGCACAAGAGATTATCCCATCTGAACTTGAAGAATATTAATAAGTTGTCAAGAAAACAACTTGTTGATGGGATACCCTCAATGTCTTTCAATAAAGACAAGCCATGTCCAGGTTGTGAAATGGGTAAGCAGAAAAGAGCTTCATTCAAGACAAAACAAAGTTTTAGTATAACTGAACCTCTTCACATGCTTCACATGGACCTCTTTGGACCAGTGAATGTTCAGACAAGAGCAGGAAAGAAGTATACCCTTGTTGTTGTTGATGAATATTCAAGATATTGCTGGGTAATTTTCCTCAGATCTAAGAGTGAAGTTGCTGCTGAAATCATTGCTCTCATCAAACAAATTGAACTCAAGCATAAGCGAAAAGTTTGTCAGCTCAGAAGTGACAATGGCACTGAATTCAGAAATGCCACTCTGGAGTCCTTCTGCACTGAAACTGGCATATCTCAGAACTTCTCCTCAGCCCACACACCAGAGCAGAATGGTGTTGTAGAAAGAAAGAATCGTACGCTGATTGAAGCTGCTAGAAGTATGCTAAATGAATCTGGTCTTCCCAAGAATTTCTGGGCTGAAGCTGTTGCAACTGTCTGCTACACTCAGAACAGATCTGTCTATGTCAAAAGACACAAGAAGACAACCTATGAAGTACTCAGAAATAGAAAGCCTAATATTGGATATTTCCATGTATTTGGATGTCCAGTATACATTCTGAATGATTCCAGTCAGCTTGGAAAATTTGATGCAAAAGCTGATGAAGGGTACTTCCTAGGATATTCATCAAATCGCAAGGCCTTTAGAGTCTTTAACAAGAGACTTGAAAAGGTTGATGAGTCAATTCATGTTACCTTTGATGAATCTAACTCTGCAATCTTTAAGAATTCCATTCCCGTACCACCCTCAGAAAGTCCAATAAGTTTCGGTGATTCTGATCCTATTGCTGAATCTGATCAGTCACCTAAACCTGCTTCTGAACATTTCAGTTCAGAACCAAGAATAATCAAGTCTAGCAACATTCCATTTTATCCTCCAGTCAGTTTTAAACTACCTTTTGAACTGACTATTGGATCAGATGTACATGCTGCTTCACCTCAGATATCAGGCTCAACTGAAGTACCCCAATCTGAACAGTTTCATGATGCAAATCATGATCTGCAGGAGGAAGATGATGAGACTGAGGTAGTCTTTTCTGAAGCACCACCTGAAGTATCTCAGAGGAGTTCTTGCACTGATATCATAGTTCATCCTGGTCAATACACTAAGTGGACTAAAGCACATCCTATCGAGCAAATCATTGGGGATTCCACTAGTGGGTTCAGACCAGAAGAGCCACAAGCGATCAATGCTTAAATGTCAGCTTCTTATCTCTAATAGAACCAAAGAAGATTGACGAGGCTATGAACGACCCTAGCTAGATTGAAGCCATGCAAGATGAGCTCAATCAGTTTAAGAGGAACGATGTTTGGGAACTTGTTCCCTGTCCCAGTAATCTAAAGAAAGAACCAATTGGGACAAGATGGGTCTTCAGAAATAAGATGGACGAAGATGGTCACGTGATTCGAAACAAGGCAAGACTTGTTGCAAAGGGTTACTCACAAGAAGAAGGAGTACTTTGATGAAACTTTTGCACCAGTTGCTAGACTAGAAGCTATCAGAATTTTCTTAGCTTTTGCAGCTCATCATGAGTTCAAGGTCTATCAGATGGATGTTAAAAGTGCATTCTTGAATGGTGAATTGGAAGAAGTTGTGTATGTGCATCAACCACCAGGGTTCATAAATGAAGAAAGACCTCATTGGGTGTACAGACTGAATAAAGCTTTATATGGTCTGAGACAAGCACCTAGAGCCTGGTATGATACTCTTACTAAACATCTTCTGAAAAATGGTTTTAAAAGGGGTGCAATAGATAACACTTTATTCATATTGCATGATAAAAATGATATCTTACTTGTACAAGTTTATGTTGATGATATTGTGTTTGGGTCTACAAATAACAAAATGTGTGAACAGTTTTCTAAAATAATGTCATCTGAGTATGAAATGAGTATGATGGGCGAACTGACATATTTTCTAGTCTTCAAGTGAAACAAACCAGTGATGGTATTTTTATAAATCAAGAAAAATATGTCAGAGACTTGTTAAAGAAATATCAATTTGATTCAGTCTCATCAAAAGATACTCCTATTTATGCACCATTAACTTTGGACTCAGATCCTAATGGAAAACCGGTGGATCCCACAAAATATCGTGGTATGGTGGGATCCCTCATGTACTTAACTGCTAGTAGACCTGACATAATGTTTGTAACATGCCTTTGTGCAAGATTTCAGTCTGATCCCAGAGATGCACACGCAAATGCTTGAAAAGGATTTTCAGATACCTTAAAGGTGTCCCCAGATTTGGTCTTTGGTATCCCAAAGGCTCAAGTCTAGATCTAATGGGTTATTCAGATTCTGATCATGCAGGTTGTAAGATAGATAGGAAAAGCACCACAGGTGGTTGTCATTTCCTAGGTGGCAAATTGGTTAGTTGGACAAGTAAGAAACAGACTGCAGTATCACTCTCCACAGCTGAAGCTGAATACATTTCTGCAGCCAGTTGCTGCGCTCAGATTTTATGGATGAAGAACCAACTAACTGATTATGGTGTTAAGTATACAAAGACTCCAATATTTTGTGATAACACCAGTGCCATTGCCATCTCTCACAATCCTGTCATGCACTCCAAAACCAAGCATATCGACCTCAGGTATCATTTTATTAGAGATCACATTATTAAAGGTGACATAGAGCTTCATTTCATTCCCACTGATAAACAACTCGCTGATATTTTTACAAAACCCTTGGATGTCAAAGCATTTAAACATCTCATCAGTGAGTTGGGTATGCTAAATCCTGTATAGCATCACCTCAGGGGGAAGTGTCAAATATTTTTATGTTTAAAAGAATTTTTCTCTAAGGGGAACTTTGCTTTCAGAAAAATATTTTGACTGAAATGCTTCAGAATTTCTGAAATGATTTCAGAATAATTGTGTAAACTGAGATGGCTCAGATCTCTTGATTCTGATCATGCTCAGATTTTGTATACCATTTCTGAAATGAGTCTGTCCTTTATAATGTATTTTGGATACTTGGTCGTTGTGTGAACACGTGAAGGTTACAGTTTAACGTTTGAATAATGATGTTTTTGGCTGACGTGGCACACAAGTTGCGCCGTAAAAGGAAAGTAATGATCACTTTTCTTGAAAGTGTTGAAAAGTTTTGAGAAAATGTGGGGTCATAGCCGTCGTTGCATTAAATGCGAACGTGTACCCAAAAATTATTTTCGGACTTCAAACCCGATCAAAACTGATTTCATTTTAATAATATTTCATTTTTGGGTTTGAATTTCAAAATCATTTTATTTTATTTATTTTGGAAAAACCCTTTGTATTCCATCATAAATATAAATACCCTTCTCCAAAACAATTCCTTCATTTACTTCTCCTTACATTTACTCCCAATCATCATTCTCTCTCCTTTTCTTATTCCTTCATAACTTCAAAACACTAAATTCATCTATTCACTTTCAGTTTTCCCTTGTAGATATAATGGCTAAAGTAGTCAAATCCTTAATAGCTTTCGAATATAAACCATCTAAGGTAGTCAAGGCCAGTGCTCAATGGCCAAAAGGGTTCGATGTGTCGACCCTCAGATTCAATATGAATAAATTTATGGCCGCACTGAATGCCAAAGGCAAAACTTTAATGGGGAGGATAAATAAATTTCTTGAACAATCCCCTCTCCATTACGCCTTGACTGCTGATCCTCAGGTAATGTATCATCGATACTTACTTGAATTCTGGTATACTGCTACTCTGAGCAAGGATGAAAAATCCATTGCTTTTTCTTTACAAGAAGGCACAAAGCAGTATATCCTTTCACTTGATGGTTTCGGGAGGCCCTTCATTTGAACTACCTTCCCTCCTCTTCAGCCTATGCTAAAAGGCTTAAAGGGATTAATTTCAGGGAAGTTCTGCTGGCCACTGGTCATAATGACATGGTTGATGCAGACGGCAATCTGAAGACATCTGGACACATCTTTTTGTCTGGATTTGGAAACTGTTGGAGATACTTTTGGACTCAAATTGTCGAGTGCCTTGGAGGAAATTATGGTGGCTTGGACCAGATTTCCTTGACACAAGTAGAAATTGGGTATTACTTGTGGCATGGGATTGAGGTGGACTTTGCTGAGATACTTTTCTCTCAGCTGGTAGCAAAATTGAAAGGAAAAGAAGTCCACATATCTCATTCCCTAGATTTCTGAGCGTTTGCTTCATAAGCATGCTTGGAGATGCGTATCACTTTGAGGGGCTTGAATCTTCAGCGACAGAGTTCTGCAGGGATCTTTCAAAGCTATCTACTTCAGATCCAGAACCAGAACTCTCCGCTGCAATGCTTCAGGTAATAAATAAAACTGAAACAGCATGACCGGCTGGCTCAGAAAGGTCACCGAGCGGGTTGCAAAAGAATGCGAGACCCATTGGTGCACCTGGTGGTCAAATGTTGAAGTTGTTTAAAACCCCAGCAACTTCTTCTACCAAACCACAACTCCCTCATCCATTGACCAATCTGAGGATCTCCCAAAAGATCCCCCAGGATCTCCAAAGGGCGTTTTAAAACGACGTAAATTTAAGCAGTCCTCACAGCCCAAGGACACTAGTACCGAAGCAAACCCCTCTGGATCTTCCCAACAAGAACCAGAGGAATCGAGTCTAAAGGGAAACCCATAAGCAGCCATCTCCAAAACTTCTTTAGTAGGAGAGGTAT
>CM067171.1:59361025-59375805 GCA_034093135.1 Erigeron breviscapus | reverse complement strand
CAATTATGCCTATGTGAATGAAAACGTGGTACCACCAACCGTTTCTAAACACGTTTACCGATTAATTCCTATTATAGATTTGACATACACCGTCATACCATGAACCGGTGACAACCGACCATAGACAATCGAATTGAAACGATAAACATATTCACCTAGTACCACTAACGATGAACACATAAACCATCAACATCAAAAGAATAAATCACAAGGAATTAATTGATAAAGATCACGACACAACGATAATTGAATCAACTCTTGAATAAAATATTGCAATCATATCATTCGTCAAGTTTCATCAAAGTGGATGATTAGAAATCTAGCCACTCATGCTAAATTGGAATTCATAAAAGAAATTGAAAGAGAACATATTGTACCAATATTTGTTGAATGTAAATTGCAAGACAGAAAATTAGATACGATCTAGATGGGTGTTCTTGAATCTTCAATGAATCCAATGACGAAATCTGAGATGATCCTTGAAAGAATTCGCGGTAGAACAGCTCCTAGAAAGAAAATTTGATAACTTGGAAATAGGGTTTATTTTTCTATTTATACCTCCCCCAAAATCTGCTGCAAAAGGCTGAAACCCTGATTTCCCCGTGCACTCACTGCGGCGCAGTGGGCCTTGTGCACTCCCACTGCGGCGCAGTGGGGTAGTGCTCCCACTGCGGCGCAGTGGGGCTAGTGCACTCCCACTGCGGCGCAGTGGAATCTCTGGCTAGTGTGTCTGCGGCGCAGTGGGGCTAGTGCACTCCCACTGCGGCGCAGTTAAAATCCTCTGGAAATTCATTTCTTTTACTCGGCCTTTGACTGCGGCGCAGTGGGGCTGTACACTCCCACTGCGGCGCATGGAATATCTTCTGGAAATTGTTTAGCTTTGGCACCCAATGACTGCGGCGCAGTGGGGCAAGTGCACACCCACTGCGGCGCAGTGGTAGTGCACTCCCACTGCGGCGCAGTGGGGCTAGTGCACTCCCACTGCGGCGCAGTGGGGCTAGTGGACTGCGGCGCAGTGGGGCTAGTGCACTCCCACTGCGGCGCAGTCAAATCTTGCTGAAATCTTTGGTTCTTCTTTATTAACAGCTCTCGAATACTCGGATCAACATCTTGGCCTAAAATTGTCAGAAAATGCACCAAATGGACGCACAACCTGCTAAGAACCTGAAAGCACTAACAAACACCATAAACGCGCCAAATGCATACAAAATTGACTCAAAACATATACGAAAAAGGCCAATAATGATGTGGGCGATCTATATAAATTGGTCACATCAATTGTCTTTACTTATTACACTTTGTCACCTTAATAAGTAATCTAACCATTAACCTGGTATATACATACTGCAACTAGTCGTCTCCAGATCAGTGTGTATATTGCAAAGTAACCTCACCATCGACATAGAGGTGTCTTCAGGTAGTACCATCTATTGAGTTGGGACCTTAAAACATCGAAGTCCAATAATGATGTGGGCGATCTATATAAATTGCACTATGAAACCCCAATTTTTGATATGTTGATGAATTGATGTTGATGATGAGAAACCCTAACAAAATCTTACTTGAAACATGAATTTGATGTATTAAATTTTAGAGAGAGAGTGAAAGTGCAAGAGAGTTAAATGCTCTTGCATTTAAGAGAGAGAGGGAGAGATAAGAGAAAATGAGATTGGTGGATGGGAGGTGATTGAATGCAAGGGGATAGGGGTGGGTCATGAGCTGGGTCATGGGTACCCATGGATAGTCCGTACCCCTAACTAACTAAATTCCACCAAAACTAACCTTGGACACCCATTAACGACCAATTAAATCGACCAAATAACTTCGACTAGTACACGAACATAATCTAATCACAGCGATCATCAAATCATATAAACACCTTGAACACGATTTAATCACAAATACTCGATCACATACTATTTATTAATAATACTTAGTCGAACGTACATATAATTAACGGGTCAACCAAAGTCAAATTTCACGAATGTTACATTATTCCCTCGTTAAAGGAATTTCGTCCCGAAATTCGATCAAAACCCTACTCACTAAACAAATGTGGGTATTTGGCTTTCATAGAGTCTTCACGTTCCCCAGTGAACTCGGGTCCGCGTCTCACATTTGCATACTTCAATTGTCGTTCCCGTGCTACCCTCAATTTCTCCTTGATTTGTGAGATCACTTTAGTCGTTTCAATGACAATCTCGGGCCGAATGGGTTGGCTTTCACCAATCTCCGCCCAAGCTAATAGTGACCTACATACTCTTCCATACAAATCTCTAAACGGCGTCATTTGAATACTAGCATGGTAACTATTATTGTATGAGAATTCGACCAAAGGGAGATGTACATCCCAATTGCCACCAAATTCGATGGCACAAGCTCTTAACATATCTTCAAGTGTTTGGATCGTTCTTTCACTTTGACCATCGGTTTGTGGATGGAACGCCGTACTCATATCAAGTTGAGTACCCATTGCTTTTTGGAACGCCTTCCAAAACTTTGAAGTAAATCGGGCATCCCGATCGGTTATTATGGAAATCGGCACTCCATGTTTGGATATCACGTAACACCCCAAGCCGGAGCTCGAAATATTACGGAAATCATATAGCACCAGGTGGGATTAATGTAGAACATGAACTATATGCAGACAAGGGATTCAGTGAATCCATACAATAAGATAAGCCAGTGTTGAATACAAGAGAAGTAAGTTATCATCAAGGATTACAATAGTACATCAAAGACGATTAACAGTTCTAAGTACGATGCAAAAGAGAAGGCAAATGGATCCTTGATCCATGAAGTCCATAGTCCGGGTGTACAACAAGCAAGCAACTAAACTCCATGTTCCGGATTATCCTGATTACCTGAAAAGTGTACTAAGCATAGTCAACACAAGGTTGGTGAGTTCGTAGTAATGGTCCACAGGGAACCATAGACAGAAATCGTAAAGTACGAGTGGAGGCTAAACATGACTTACAGTGAGCCTCTCCATAACACAATATCGCCCAACAACAAGATTACACAAGACAAGTAAATGTGAAATGAGAATGCACAAATGCTATGCGAATCAATGTAAGTGCAAATGCATGAATAAGCCAACATGCCTATCCTATGCGTGAACGCCGGTCACCAATGCAACGATACCCTTCTGCCATCGCTATGGACAAGGCTGTATCTCAAAAACATCGAGTTATATATGTCTATATACTCGGGGTCATGACTACATCCAAAATGGGTGCATACATCTATGCACCAGGATGCCGGCAAATCCCCTGCCGAGGGTCCAACAATAATATATGCCATGCTTACAATCAAATGTAAATGCATAAATCATAAACCAACGATCGATATACGATGAATATGAATCCATAATCAATATTCGCCAACCTGAGTCATCAATCAACAATCGACAATCATAAATCAATAATCACCATTCATCAACATCAGCCATTAACCACAATTTATACCAGCTATACGAACATACACTTTAGAGGATTTTACTTTCTTCAAGTCCCAGATGCTTATATATAGGGTCACCCGCAGCCTTCCCACCACATCTAGAACCCAAAAGAAAGCATAACCGACTTCCATGTAGGTACGTCTATCCTAATAATAATGATAATAATAACAATAAATAACTAACACAATCCTTTACTAAATCAATCAATAATCAATTGAACAATAAGACAATTCGTGATTTAAGCCTATAAATCAATAAGTACGAGTCATGTTCTCAAGTGTAAAACACTTGGAAGCCTGTATACCAGTCAATAAGTACAAGGTCATATCATCAAGTGTAAAGACACTTGGAAGTCTGCCAACAAGTCAAATGAGAACAACACAATCATTTCGATCACGAGTCTGCCTATTTACACTAAACAACACGTACATACACTTCGGAGGATTTTATTTTCATCAAGTCCTAGATGCTTATGTATAGGGTCGTCCGCAGCCTTCCCACCACATCTAGAACCCTTTGGAAAGAAAACCGACCTCCCTGTAAGCACTTCTATCCTAAGGATTTCGATGGTACCAATACATTCATGAAACATCACGCGAAACAAACAAAATAGTCTACCAATCGGAAATCAAACAGAAATCAACTAGACAGGCAATAAGTCCACCAAACAGCACACAACACGTACAAGGTAAACACATAAGTCTTACACTTTTCAGCCCGAATCCCGAAGGAGTGGGGATAAACGAAACTCACCTCGATAAGTTATGAAAGCTAAGATTGATATATAGTTAAGTTATCTTCGAACAATGTTCACTCCACGTCCAACACCTAAATATCGATCATATACATTCGCGTCAGCATACATAAACACATATACGCAATTATTGAAAACACGGCAAAACCCTAATTAGGGTTCCAAAGTGTTTCACGACGTTAAATGACTTCTACGATTCTTAATCAATGTTATATAAGATAAGAAGTGAATTAGATTAAGACTCGGCGCGTAAAACGGTCTAGAAAGTCAACCTAGGTCAAACAAGGAGCATTCCAGAAAACAACGGCCGTAACTTACGGCCAACAGGGGCGTAAGTTACGGTGGTCAAAATACAACGGGCGTAAGGTACGGTCACGAAGGGGCGTAAGCTACGCTGGGCAAACTTGACTGGGCGTAAGGTACGGTCACGAAGGGGCGTAAGCTACGCTGGGCAAACTTGACTGGGCGTAAGGTACGGTTAATAGGGGCGTAACCTACGGTCCTCTAGAAAGTTCACTTTTGGCGTCTGGAGTGGCGTAAACAGAGACATTTTGGCGTAAGGTCAAAATTGAAGTTAGGGATAGGCGTAAGCTACGGCCCCCATGGGCGTAACCTACGCCCAAGGAAATACAACTAGCGTAACCTACGGCCCCAAGGGGCGTAGGTTACGCCCCATACTGGGCAGCAACTACACCAGCAGCAACCAAGTGCAGAAAAACGAACCCAAAACCCCCAAATTCGACCCAAACCACACCAAAATGATTTGTAACCCATTTTGAAGCATAACTAAACATCAATGACCATAAATACACATAACCCAATCCACCAATTCGACCCAAAACATCAAAAATCGATTTTGACCTAAATTAACCCACATAAACCCTAATTTGACCTAAAAACGTTTTTGACCCGATTCGAACAAGGATTCTTATGGTATTAGCTTAGGAACATGTTTTTAAACATAGAATGAAGATATTGAAATGATTTGGACTTACCCAAGTCTTGCTTCAAAGGTCAAACCCGAATTTGCCCCAAATAGATGATTCTTGCAACTTGAAACTCCAAATTCTGGATATGATGAAGATATAATGCCGTAGATGATGATTCTTGCACTAATCTATCTTGAAGAACATTAAAAGATAAGGATTTGCTAGAGAGAGAGAGAGAGTATGTGTGTGTGTTCTTGAGAGTTTTAGAGGGAGGGAGTGAAAAAGGGAAATGAATGGATAGGGTGGGGATAAGGGTTGGGTTATGGTAGGTGGGTCATGGGTATGGATACGATCCACGGGTTGACCCGGTCTCTTTTCTAGTTTATTTAATCGTTAACTCGCGTCGTCAAACATTGTATCGTCAACTAAGTGGTCTATTGACCCGTTAAGCATATCCTACGTCATTATGTCTCAAAATGAGCTCAATCAAGTCGCTAATTAGATTCGGTAGTCAAATTACGCGTAAAGTCAAACGGTCAAAATTCACGGATGTTACATATCACTTCTTTGATGTACAAGCGTGCCATGGTGTCAAATTTATCATCTTCCCGAATAGCTAAAAAGTGAGCCGATTTAGTCAATCAATCAACAATCACCCAAATGGTGTCACGACCACTACTCGTTCTAGGTAACTTCGTGATGAAGTCCATGGCAATGTTTTCCCATTTCCACTCCGGTGTTACCGGTTGAACTAGTAAACCGGGTGGTTTCTTGTGGTCGGCTTTTACTTGCAAACATGTAATGCATTCACTCACATACCTAGCAATATCTTTCTTCATCCCCGGCCACCAATACAAATCCCTCATACCAAAGTACATCTTGTCGGACCCCGGGTGAACCGAGTATGCCGACTTATGGGCTTCGTTCATCAATTTCATCCTTAGACCCCCAAAGACGGGAATCCATAATCGATCCACAAAGTACAAACCGTCATCATCCTTCCGGTCAAATTGTTCTTCCAAGCCATGTAATGCTTCATTGATGAAGGTTTCCGGTAAGGTAGCCACTCTTTGAGCTTCGATAATGGTGTCATGAACACTTCTTTGCATGGTGAAGCTCATGGCTCTAATTCTTCTTGGATGTACACGTTATTTCCGGCTCAAGGCTGATGAACGTCCATTTTGTGATAAAAACCCCTATCAAAAGGCTTCATTTCTATGTCTTAAATGAGTTAATATTCCGGAACTATCAGTACTTAATGGATTCTATGTTTACGCAGGTTCACGGAAGATGCGAGTGACGGTAAATGGCATCAAGTGACTCAAGATGGAAGCCTATGAAGTTACAAGACACAAGGAGGTGATCCGGGAGCCGAACGAAGCAAATCGAGAAGCAGCAGCAGCTGCCAGCGCCGCTGGCCCATCCCAGCGCCGCTGGGTGGCCCAGATCAGCAACCGACTTTGAACACTATTTAAGTCGAAGTAACCCTCAAAACCCTAAGAGAGAGCCGATTCAGCAGCCCTAGCCGCCCATATTCAACCCTAGGTCGACTTTGCAGATTCCAAGTAGGTTTTGGAGCTTCTAACACCTTCCGATCTTCATCCTCAACCTAGATCTACTCTTTTACTTTACTTTCAGTTGGTAAACAATGTCTTCATCTTTTCAGACTTTGTTATTCCTTTAATAATGTCAGGCTAGTAGGCTGAATACTTGTTTGGATCGATGTGATCATGTAGACGTTTATTTATTTTACTTTATTTGTTAGATCTGTTGGAGTGTGTTTTACTGTTTATCGTAGATCCATGTTTTACTAGTTCTTCATGTTATTATCGGTTCTATATCTGCATGTATTGATTTAATTCTGATGATCGGTCTATAATCATACACTAGGATTAATACATAAGATGGAAAACACTAGTCGGTCTTTAACTAGATGTAAAAGGTGATTCACTTGTAACCGATGGATCCAGAACCGTAGTAATTAGGATGAATTGAACATGAAGCTTAACAATGTCAGACGCGATCCGGTGACTTGGAAACGAGCACTGTGGTCACCGGAGATAATTATTATCTGGTCATGGCTTAAGAGCCGGGTAACTAAAAGATGAATTAGTAACATAAACTTTAGGTCATTAATGCTTAAACAATGAATCTAACGAGAATTTGTTTATAGGGTAGTGTGAGTCTAGCGACAACACTAGTTATTTAGGCAAAGTGAATCTAACGAGAATCTGAGCCGTGATTAAGTTTCCAACAGTCTAGCAAGTAGGTAGAATGATATTTGGTCGTACCATGAGATCGGAGATGCCAAACAAGTATTTTAATTTAATTACTGTTATTTGCTTTTTCCAAACTATTTTCAGACTAAGCCTCTCGCTGAATAAGCGGTTGCGGCTTCTATTTACTTTTCAGTATTTTAATTAGTTTAATAGGAAATCGTGACAACCCCACAACCGCTAGAATTACACGTATTACTAGATTAGGTAAAGCAACGCGTCCCTGCGAACGATCCTGTTCTTATCACTAAACTATACTACATCTGATCGGGTCCCCAGTCCGTTAAGGTGTGTGTGTTTTAAGGTAATAACTTGTACAACATTTTTATAAATTTAAACACTAAAAAAACCGCCCATCAAGTGTTTTGGCGCCGTTTCTGGGGACGCGACGCATTCTTAGTTTAGTAGTGTAGTTCGATTCTTTCTTGTGTTTCGGCACGAGAAAGTTACTTTTCAGTATTTAGGTTTAAGTCATTTTAGGTTTAGAAGTCAAATTAGGTTTTAGGTTAAAATTAGGGTTTAGTTTAAATTAGCTAGTATTTTCATTTTCTTTAAATTTCAAAAATCCAAAAAGTATTTTTATCATTTTTAGTTGTTAAGTTTAGATTGTTTGCATTAGGGTTAATTTTATTTTGTTCTTGAAGTTACTAATCGTTTTCGTGTTTGTTTTCGTTCTTGTTTTCTTTTTTTTCTTTCATTTTCGTTTAGTGTGTTTCAGCTAAGATAGGTACAATGCATTGGAGAGGAACTGAGCAACCTGATTCGGGAACGGAGAAGAGTGTTAAAATGGCGAAAACTGGAAACGGATTCTGTGCAGGAAGTCCCAGCGCCGCTGGAATGTATCCAGCGCCGCTGGAGGCCCAGACTAGCGCCGCTGGAAGCCTCCAGCGCCGCTGGGGAGGTACGATTCGCCCGTGAATTCTAATTTTGATTTTAATACCTCTTTTAGGTCAGTGGATTACGGATCAGGAATGGAAAACTTCGACCAAAACACCTCGATACACTTCGTCCCGGGGACCAAAGGAGCAAAAAAGAACGGAAAGGGGAAGCAGGCGGATCAGCCAGCGCCGCTGGACCTCTACCAGCGCCGTTGGGGACCCCTGTCAGGGTTGGATCTTGCAGCAGCCTCCATCGGGTTCGAAACCAAAGCTTCCAGAGATATTTACAGGTCAAGAAAGGCTGATGGACGAGGTCAAGGCATTCAACCAACTTAAATATTTAAGTTAGGATGAGGCATGGGAGAGAGCAATGAGATTACATTGGCGATTCATCAGTTCTTTGAGAGAGATGGTTGATCATCTAAAAGAAGGACCGTCGGGAGAAAAAAGGGTACGAAAAATATGTTTACGACCACTTCTTTGCAAGGGCTGAGGACATACAGACCTTGTTGCATCAAAAAGCAGACGGAGTTTGGAAAAGGATCGAGGAAAGATTGGGAAGAGTGACTGACACTTTGACAGATCTAAGGCTTAAACGACCGCAAGAACATGGAAATGACTACCAAAGATGGCTACCGGAGGAAGCTAACTTACACACAACCTTAACTCGAGTCCGGTGGGCCTTGGAAAGATTCAGAAGGGTGAAAGATAAAGCACAAGACCTGCAGCGTATGATTCCCGACTTGATCAGACTCTACCAGCGCCGCTGGGAATGCCGGACAGCCTGGGTTTGCACCAAATTTACAAAGGTTGAGAGGAGAAACTGAGCGCTTATCGAAACCGAAGGTGAAGCAGGAACGGAACGACACACGAGACATTAATTTTGGAAAGTTCGTGGTTCCATGTCGGATAAATGAGTCAGAAAATATGCTAGCAGTGGCAGATTCCGGATCAAACGCCAATATAATGCCTAGAAGCCTACTCGATCGTCTAAGGCTTGAAAGAATCGAACCAGAAGGAATAAGGTTGGAGGTAGTGAATGGGATCTCCACATGCCAAGGAAGAAAGGTGGAAAGTGTGGTCGTTACAGTAAAGGATATAAGTTTTGAGACGACCTTCATGGTTTTAGACCCCCCGTCCTATCAAAGGGTCCCCCTGATTCTAGGAAGAGCATTCCTATATTCGGAAAGAGCGATGATAGACTTCGACAAAGGAGAGATGTTACTTAGACAAGGATCCAATTGTGTATTCCTAAAAGCAAGTGCTGAGAATGAGGAATCAAATGTGACATGCTACCGGGTCGAAGCGGAAGATGAAGACTTAAGAGAATTGGAAGAATTGGCCGAAATTAGGAATAATACATGGAGATTGGAGGATGAGAGCTACGACGAGTCGACTGAAGAAGAAGATGAGTTCGATGAGATTAGTATGGATAGCTCGGCTATTTTTGATTTCAAGCAAAACGAGGACGAGATGATCTCAGAGGCTTGGGACCGCATTAACACTTGGGTCGATTATTTTCCTCTGGGAACGTTTTGGGACGACGACATCATCGACTCGTTCTACTATGGCTTGGGGGACGTAGAGAAGAACATATTGGATGAAGCAGCAAAAGGAGACTTCTTAGCCATATCCATGGTCGAGCAATTTCGAATCTTGGAGGAAGAAGAAAACCGGAAGATAGATTCGAAAGAAAAGTTGGAATTAGCTAAAATGTTAGAACCGATTTTAGAAGTGAAAAGGTTCGAGCAAAAGGAAGATGAAGGGATTGGAGAAGCGTGGAGAAGAATGGAAGAACTGATAAGAAACTACCCAGAAGGAGCAATAGACGATGAAACACGCCTTGAAGCCTTTTACCTAGGGTTAAATGCGGAAACGAAGCAAGAGCTAGACGATAAGGCCAAGGTAAACATGTATTCTTCACCATCACAAGAGTGCGTAGCAGCTATAATTAAGATAGAAGTTGAAGAGAAGGCTGCTCGAGAGAAGGAAGAAGCCAAATCGTGCAAAATAGGAAAATCGGCCACTGCCACGGAATCACCAGCGCCGCTGGGGACTCAACCCAGCACCGCTGGGCAAGCCCTACGCCGCTCAGGGATGCCCAGCGCTGCTGGCACCACCTACAGCCCCGATTTTCGCGAAATCAAATCGTTGAAGAAAATCAGACGTCGAAACACGTACATGAGCCAAAAGCGCCGCTAGAGGACCTCCAGCGCTGCTGGCACCACCTACAGCCCCGATTTTCGCGAAATCAAATCCGTTGACCCGAACCAGCCTTGGAAATCAAATACCTATCGACGTGGAAATGGTTGAACCTACTGAAGCACGAAGGAACTCAGAAAAGTTGGAGGAGAGCAAAGGAACGAACGTCAAAGAAGCCATTAGTCACTTCGAACGTTACCCAACGAGAACCGGCCCCCGGCCTACCCCGTATTCCTCCTCAACCTAGTTCCTAGGCCGAGTCCGGCTGAAGACTCGTTAAACTTAGCGCTTCTTGGGAGGCAACCCAAGCCGTATTTTCATTTTTATTTTTATTTTTTTTAGGAATATGTGACTAATTGCAATTGAGTGATTGTTTTAAATTTTATCATTTGTGATCTTTTTATGAGTATGTCTTTAGAATCATAGATGCAAGCTTTCAATGGATCAAGGAAACAAGTAACTTATTGCAATCGTATTTTGTTTTTATTTTTTATTTTATGTTTTAGCTTGTTATTTCCATTTTGATATTTTGATTGAAGTGTGCAGGAGTATTTTGTCTTGTAGTCTGAAGGAAACCAGGCACTTGGCCAAAAGCTAAGTGTGGGGGAGTTCAAGCATCAAATCGTTGAAGAAAATCAGACGTCGAAACACGTACAGGAGCCAAAAGCGCCGCTAGAGGACCTCCAGCGCCGCTGGGAAAGCCACCTGGGCTCCCCAGCGTCGCTCACAGCCTTCCAGCGCCGCTGGACCTGCACCTGTGCAGATCCAATGCCGCCACTAGCATCCAGCGCCGCTCACTACCCGCCAGCGCCGCTACCTGCTTACCAGCGCCGCTCACAGCTCCGTTCTGCACACCAGATCGCGAAAAATCCAAAAAAAAATCAGAAAAACCCAAAAATCCAAAAAAATCAAAAAATCAGAAAATACCAAAAAGAAAAGAAGGTGGAGACGCATCAATGGATCGCCATCAAATGGAGATGACTCAAGTTTTTGAAGTTCAATATCATTCAAGTCGCTCCGCAAATGCCATCTTCAACAACAATTATGCAACATAAGCCCGGGAAGTTTCGTTAATCCTTTATCTTTTCGTGTTTTTCCTATTACCCTTTATTATGTTAGGTTCAGTACAACGAGGACGTTGTACAATTTAAGTGTGGGGGGATGGAATAGGAAAAACCGTGGTTTAA
The DNA here is from genome assembly GCA_034093135.1 of Erigeron breviscapus. Taxonomy (NCBI): domain Eukaryota; kingdom Viridiplantae; phylum Streptophyta; class Magnoliopsida; order Asterales; family Asteraceae; genus Erigeron; species Erigeron breviscapus. Next base: position 59,364,119 of record CM067171.1, on the reverse strand, counting down.
TTGCTTGATTTATCATAAGTTTTCTACTACTTATTTCATGCAAAAATTCAAATTTTCTTGTGTCGGAAAACCATTTTGAGAATATAAGCTTTGCAAGTAGACAAAAGATGACGATAACTAAGCAATATTAGCTTTGGTAGATGAACGGTTAGTTAGAACTGTTAGCTTAACTATAGATTTGTGGCTGTTCATTCTTCCAACTGGATTAGAGCTTAGACTGAAACTGTATGCGATTATGTTTGCCATAGCACATTTAACCAAACTTTAATATGCCTAGCAATTAGAGCTATCTAGTCATTAGTATAGGTGTATTAATTGGACTTAATTATACGTGCTTGTGTAGGAACTAGTTTAGACGTATTGTTCGCCTTAATTCTTACACTATTTAATCTGAACTAGTTTCATGCGGAGTAAGTGTATGAGTCATCTGGGGTCTCTGATGATGTCTATTGCATGAATAATGTAGTAATCTTAAGAAAGGCAATCAGTAGACTAATTAAAAGAGTTCAAAGAACTAATAACGAGTAAAATCTATACGCATCAAGTTATGTCGCTTTGCGCGTGGGGAACCACCGACATGTCACCGCTGTCTTGATGTAAGGTATAAACTCTAACCATTAGTTGAGTTATGTTGCTTTGCGCGTGGGGAACCACCGACCTGTCACCGCTATCTCAACTATTAAAGATGGTAATATCGTATAACTGCTTTAGTGTCTAGCTAGCGAGCGTGACTGTAGTGTGAGATATGAGGAATTTTGGAGGTTTCAATTTTTTAGTTTGAATTTACATCTCGCTATATAGATTGATATATCAGTTCCAATTAACAATCATGATCTTCTATTTGTTTAGAGGTTAACAACTTTGATTGTTTTTATTTGTGTTTGATTATTGAGTGGGAAAACATAGTTGTTTGATGATTTTAGCTTAAAATTCTTAAGATATATTCGGAATTGAGATTACAAGTGTTTGCTATATTTGAACTAGTAAATTAGACTTGATAGCTATTTGTTTGTGTGAAAGTGTTTGGATGAATTTTATATGAAATTTCTGAATGCATAGAAACTGTTTGTTGAAATGCCAACATGAAACTGTTTGACAAATGGCAGTTTGCTCGTTTTCTTTTGTGCTGGAATAAATCATTAAGCATTTTTGTAGCATTTTTATGGTTATTCACTAGCTTGGTTAGGCATTTTGGTGGTATTTCAATAGTTATGCATTAGCATTTTGATATTTGATAAGTTGTCCAATATATATTTTGTGTCGGTTTTTGCTAGGTACTAGCATACTTAGCATTTGTCATAGCTGCTCAGTTTGTTAGTTTCACATTTGCTAGTTGTTTTGATAATTACTCGGTGTTTGATTCCCGGTTTCGTATTCACCTTAGTTTTTCTAGTGATTAGCTAGTTTCTTTAACTCCATTTGTTTGTGTAAATTTATAAAATAAAATTAAATTTGATTTTGTATAGCTTTTTGAAATTGTACGTATACAATCAAATTTGATTGTGTATAGGTTTGTTGACATAAACTCCATTTGTTTGTGTCAAATGTATGCATAAAATCAAATTTGATTTTGTATAGCTTTTTGTAGCTGTATTTATACAATCAAATTTGATTTTGCATAGATTTCTTGATATGGACTCCATTTGTTTTTCTAAATGTATGCATAAAATCAAATTTGATTTTGTATAGCTTTTTGACATTGTACGTATCAAATCAAATTTGATTTTGTATAGGTTTCTCATATGGACTCAAATTTGTTTGTGTACATAATCAAATTTGATTTAATACAAAAAGCAAATTTGATTTCAAGATAAAGACAAGAGCGTGTTTTTATAGTTGGAAGAAATAAATACATCAAGGAATTTTGTAAAAATAACCCGACCCATTTAAGATAAGAAATCATTTTTATGCTTAAAATCAAATTTGATTATGTGTAGCTTTGTAGTTTTTAAGATATCTGTGTTTGTTTAGTTTTATGCTTAAAATCAAATTTAATTTTGTATGCTTTGACATTGTCAAAAATGTACAAAATCAAATTTGATATTCTGCATACAATTTATAAAAACAAATGGAGTCTATATTAAGAAACCTATACAAAATCAAATTTGATTTTGTACAGTCGAATTTGATTATGTGCAGCTTTGTAGTTTTTAAGGTATCTGTGTTTGTGTAGTTTTATGCTTAAAATCAAATTTGATTTTGTACAGTTTCAATCGAATTTGATTATGTGCAGCTTTGTAGTTTTTAAGGTATCTGTGTTTGTGTAGTTTTATGCTTAAAATCAAATTTGATTATGTTGAGCTTTGAAGATTTTAACTACATGTATGTGCGATACTTTATGTTTGGAATCAAATGTGATTATGTAAGCTTTACGTATCTATGTTTGTGTAGTTTTATGCTTAAAATCAAATTTGATTATGTGCAGCTTTGTAGTTTTTAAGGTATCTGTGTTTGTGTAGTTTTATGCTTAAAATCAAATTTGATTTTGCATTGCAATATGTTGTTTTCTATAAGAATCAAATTTGATTTTATATATATTTTCATACTCGTTATGTTGATTATTGTTTTTGACATGTATATTTTCATACAGTTCCTGTGCTGGAAAAAAAAACACCTAAAACAAATGTTACACAAACATTTCAAACACCAGATGGATCGCAGTTTTTTGTGCCAATAGTTGATTATAAACGACAACCAGTGCTTGGAAAAAAGTATGGAACACTTGAAAACTGTCGGAGAAATTGTAGCATGTGCGGAGGTACGAGTCACAATAGCAGGACATGTGGAAAGAAGAAACAAAAAGTATATGAAAACATGGATACTGAAGGAGCTGCAAACAATTAGACAAACATTTTTTGATATGGACTCAATTTATTTGACAAATCAAATTTGGTTGTGAAATAGATTAATTGTGTTTAGTTCTGTTCCAGATTTAATGTTGTAAAGGTTTCTTGATATGGACTCCATTTGTTTTTCTAAATGTATGCATAAAATCAAATTTGATTTTGTATAGCTTTTTGACATTGTACGTATCAAATCAAATTTGATTTTGTATAGGTTTCTCATATGGACTCAAATTTGATTTGGTTAGGTT
>CM067171.1:59340866-59360025 GCA_034093135.1 Erigeron breviscapus | reverse complement strand
ACCTGTTCTTACGAAATTTATCTATTTTCGTTCCAACTCTTATCTTCATAAGAACATTAATTTTCAAAAATGGCTTCCTCATCGTCAACCAACAATGTTGTTACCCAATACCTCAATTCTCTTGTTTATCATGATCATCTTGTCGGACGTACTAATTCTCCACCAAAGTTAGTTTCATTAGCTGACTTTTGGGCGGGAAAGGTCGATTTGAAGATTTTATCCAACGAGAAGACTTAAACATGTGGCTCATGATCACCGAAGGTTATGAGTGGCCTACTCTTACTGTGAACGGAGTTACTTCTACATACAAGGTGGGAGAATTAACAGGTGAAGAAAAGGATAACTATGCTATTGAAGTAAAGACTCTCTCTACTCTTCGTATGTGCATTCCTCAAGAGTTGGTGCACCTGTTTCCTAAACAAGAATACAAGACTTCAAAGCAACTGTTCGATGCTATTGAAGCTCATTGTGAAGGTGATCCACTATTGAAGCAAAATAGAATTAAAATGCTCAAGAAACAATTTGACTGCTTCAATGCTACAAAGAATGAACTAGTTGAGGATCTTATACTGAGATATCAACATCTTCTTGCTGAATTGGCTTACTTTGATCTTAAATACACTCCTACTGAGATTGTGGATAAATTCCTGGATGGTTTGCCGAAAGCTTACAAAGAGTTTCGTCATGGATTGCAAGAAAGAGCTGATTATGCATCTCTTCGTATAGACGGAGTAATATCCACTCTAAGAAACAGAGAAATGAAGGATAAGGCAAAGGATCTTCAAGATAACTTCACACAAGATCCATCTCTTTATCATGCAACTATGAAAAATCCAACAGCTGACGTCAATGCCTTCTTTTCTGGAGTTGGTAATACTGGTACGACAGAAAATTCTGGTTCACTGATGGATGGAGATGATTTTACCGGATTCATGGCTACTGATGCTGGCAACAAGGGTAAAAAGGGTAATGAAGGTGCAAAGACTGGAAATATGAAGTTTGGTAACATTACATCCTCTTCTGAGGGTTACAAGTCCATGCCAATGGATATGAAATCAGCTGAGGGTAGGATGAATGTATTTGCTGCCATGTGTGCTGCACATGAAGCTTTTGTTGCTGGTAGAATCACAGATCCAGCACTTATTGATGAAGATTATGATCAGATAGATCCAGATGATGTTGAAGAAATGGATCTAAAATGGCAACTGGCCATGATCACCAGGAGAGTGCAAAAGTTTATGAAAAGAACAGGAAGACAGCTTACTGGAGGTACTCAGGGCTTTGACAAGTCAAAGGTGAAGTGCTATAACTGCGATGGTTTTGGACATTTTGCCAGAGAGTGTCAACGGCCTAAGAGAGAGGCCAATGTTACCCCTACACGTCAAGATAGAGGTGGTAATCGTCCGTTCAATCAAAATTTAACTAGAGCTCTTTTGTTGACTGATGATCCTAATGCAAATGTCAACGGCAATGACAAGGCTATAGTAGCTGTTCAATCCGATGGTTCTTATGTTTGGAATCTTCCACATGATGAGACCAATAATGCTTATTTGGCTGAAATCCTTGATGATATGGCTCATATAGTTGATTCTCCTGATGATTTCTTGGACACCACAGTTTACCACAGTGAAGAGCATTTGTATGAAAATACTAAAAGTTCGAACTTGGAAACTGTTGCTGCTGGTGTATATGATACTGACTCCGAATCTGACGATGAGTTAGAAGATGTCAAGAACCTTGATGAAGTGAAAGCTACTGAAGAGGTAAAAGCTGCTGAGGTTAAAGAAGATTCTGCTACAGAAAAGGTTGAAAAGACAATTGAGGAGCAGATGCAAGAGTTTGAGATTCCGGCTGGCATGACTGTAGATGATTTTGTTGCTTACATGGCAGATTGCAAAGAGGCAGACCAACAGGTATTTTATTCTTTACATACTATTGTTCATGTTTGCAAAATTGTTAATCGAATGTTTGATGAAATTGAACAAAAGAATGAACAAATTAAGAATTTAGAATCTGCTGTCAATGTTGCTCATGATGAAAGAGATAAGCTAATTAAAAAGGGGCTAACTGTAAATGATAAAGAAACATTCTTCAAGGAAAAGATTAGATCTTTAGAGTCTGACATTAGAGCCATGAAAGATAAAGTTAATCAGTCTGTGGCCGTAGAAAGAGTAGGTAGTGAAGCTTACTCCCTGTTAGCTAAAAAGTGTGCTACCATTGAAAAGGAACTTGCTGATGCTAGGATAGAAATCTTGAAATTAAATGCTAAATCTGACTCTGCTAGACATGCTGAGCTTTTAATGCATATGACAAAGTTTGAGGATTCTTCTTCTAAGAGTTCTGACACTGCTAAGATCTCCTATAATGATGTGCCTCCTCCTTTCAATTATAACTATACTTCTGTTGAACCTAATATTCATGAAGTCCTACTTCAACCTAGTGTTGAAGATGGTAATCCAAAAGACTCCATTCCTGAAGCAAAGGTGCCTGAGGGAACAAAAGAGTCTAAAGGAGCTTTCTCTCAACCTAACAAGGAAGAGAAATTGAAAGGTGTTGTCCTAAATCAGTCTACTCCTAATGGTCAGAAAGACAGTGTTGTACACTTCACACTTCACAAGAGTCATAGGGTCTATACTGAGTTAGAATTCCCATTAGAATCTATTGACCCTAAGAGGATAGATAAAGTCTGGGATGTAGCTATTGAGGATATGAAGAAATTAAGTCAGCTGCGTCTCACTCCGTTACCTAAGCAGTCTAGGATTAGAAAATATGAGGAAGAATTAGTCGTTAATGAAGAAGCAACTAAGTCTTTAAAGCACATCTTAATGCCTGCACTTAAGAAATCCCCTAGTAAAGGTAAACATGAGAAAGATGGTGCTAGAAAGTCTAAGATATCACCAACTAAACGAGACTCTGAAAAAGAAGATCAAAGAAAAACAAGTAAACCAGTGGACACTAGTGCTAATAATGAATCTGTAAGTACCGATAAAAAGGTAGATACAAACAAAAAGTTCAAGGTCCTTTCCTGCTTTGCTTGTCATGAAAAAGGTCATGTTTATAGTGTATGTCCAAATAGACCTCGAAGATCAGGTTCTCCTTCAAAGGGTTCCACCTCGGAAGGAAAAAGGGGGTTGGGTAATGATAAACCGGTTAATGAGGCTAAAGTTCAATCTTCTCCAAAACCGTTTACTATACCTCAACGACGTGAATCTCCACCGAAAGGTTCATCAGGAAATGTTCATGGGAATTCAAATCGTTTTCAAACACCTCCTCGACCTGCTCATTCTGCTTCCTAGAATTCAAAGTCGTAATTCATATTATGACCGAATTCATTCAAGTGGTCGACCTTCTTATAGCCCTCATCTCCTAGAACTTCTCCGACGAGAGGTCAGAAGTCTCCTCCAGTGAGAAGACGAGACGAGAATCATGTCCCACCCACGGCTTCGAGCAATGGATATTGGACTGAACTGATTCTCAGGGATGAGATGGGTCCCCAATGAAAACTAATTTTTCTCATTTTATGTGCAGGGAGTTCCTAGGAAACCAATTCATTTATGGTACCTTGACAGTGGATGCTCCAGGCACATGACAGGGGACAAGAAGCTCTTGTCCAACTATACTGGTATAAATGGGTCATACGTTAGTTTTGCTGGATCCAAGGGCGGCAACATCACCGGTCAAGGAGATGTCGTCAATGGACAACTTACTCTAGAAAGAGTAAACTATGTGGAACAACTTACTCAGAATCTAATAAGTGTCTCACAGATCTGTGACAAGGGCAACAATGTTCATTTCACAGAAAAGGAGGCATTCATCTTGAAGCCGGGTTTCGTTATTCAGCAGAATGGATAATGCTCAGAGCTCCTAGGAAGAGAGACATCTATGGCTTAGTTTTAGGTGTTGATAATCCAACGGAGCCCCTCTGTTTGTTGAGCAAGCAAATGAGTCTGAATCTCTCCTTTGGCATCGTAGGATGGGACATATCAACTTTCGGAAGATGAATGAACTTGTTAGTCTTGGGTTAGTTGAAGGTGTTCCAGTTAAGAAGTTTGGGATGGAAGATAAATGTGTACCGTGTTTGAAAGGAAAGCAACATAAGAATCCTCATAAACCAAAGGTGCTCAACACTATATCCAAACCATTCGAATTACTTCATATGGATCTCTTTGGTCCTGTGAACGTAAGAAGCATTGGAGGGATGTCCTACTGTTTGGTGATCACTGATGATTACTCAAGGTACTCATGCGTGGCAGTGCAAGAAGCAGACATCTGTTGCACAGTCTATCTGTGAAGCAGAGTACATAGCTGCTGGTCAATGCTGTTCTCAGGTACTTTGGATACAGCAACAATTGCGTGACTATCGTATGGATATCTCAGACTCTCCTATTTGTATTGATAATAAGTCTGCCATAGATATTACTAAGAATCCGAAAAACTTTAAAGTCACCAAGCACATAGATATAAAGCATCATTTTTTACGTGACTGTTTTGAGAAAAAGCTTATTCATTTAGAAAAGGTTATTACTGATGATAACCTTGCTGATTTATACACTAAAGCTTTTGATAGACCTCGTCATGAGTTGTTATATCAACTCAATGGTATGAAGAATGCCGAGTAGTTTCTCTCAAAGAACTTAAATTTTCTTTTCGAGTCTTAGTAGTTTAAGTCTGTATATATCTAGTGTCAGAAAAATCCAAAAACATCCAAAAAATAGAAAATCCAAAAATATAATAAATAAAGTAAGGTTACTGCACTACATGGTCAGACGTGACGATACTTTATCTTTTAAGCCTACTTAACTGTACTTTAAAATGCTCAGTTCAGTGATACCATTATATGATGTATCGATAGACACAAAGTACCAAGGTTTCCTTTTAATCTGAACTTAAATTTATACAATGTTCTTATGGGAAACGTATTCAGATATATGGCTGAGAATGCTTGTTCTTAAAAATAGACAAGTCCTTTAAATCTTATGAAAGATCTTGCATTATAATTATGTATATTTGGTCTTTATAAAGAAGGTCTCGGGTACATCTATGTGTATGTATTGCTTTTTTGGATGTATATTTGTGACAAGATATACAAATATCAAATAAATCTGTTGAAAATATGAAGCTAATGTGGCCTTTGAGATTCGAACAAGTAAGTCCTTGGGGTGTCTTTGTATACCTAGCCTACCTAAAGCTTTCAACTTGGGATAGGTTGTCAGAAAGTTCGCTACAAGGGTCTCATCGAAAGTCACGGGTTTTCATAAGTGCTTTAAAAAATAATGTCACAAATATGCAAGTACTTGGTGTGAGTCCCTTAAGTTCGAGATGGTTAACCAGGAAAGTGCAAAATACAACAAGTCTAATAAGCACTAGATTGGACTAGTATTACTTTAATATAAATGCAAGTATATAAATAAAGTAATACAAGACTTAAAGCAATAAACAAATAAAGTGGAACATTATGTATTTTTCATGGGTATTTTATTTATGATGTTAAATAAAACACAAGGTTGTTGCGGAATCAAGATAATACAATTAAGTATGTATCCTAACAACCTCTGAGTTACAAATGATCTATATTTGTCAAATAACTCTTTAGGATCGAGATACTTAAAGTTGTGAAGTATCCCAGTTTAAGATCGAGAGTATTTGGACAAATTCACTTTAATGCAAAATGAATGCTTAAAAGTATTTATGTCAAGGAAATGACTTTGTATTTATAGGCAACAAAATTCACCAGTGAATTTTGTGCCGTACAAATATGGTTGCATACATTTAATGATCCGACAAGAACATTAAATGTATTGGATAAGGAATAAGGATAAAGTCACATCAAATGCAAGTGTATCCTTTTATCCAACCACCTTAACACACGTATACTTTGGTAAAGAACAAGTGGATTGTTCTTTGGAAAGTGTGTAAAGGGAAAAGTCAATCCTTGATATCAGTGTTCAGACTTGTAGGATCTAGAACACTGACAATCCTCCAGTGTACAGATCTGGTAAGACTTTCCAGTGGACTCCGCCATTTGTTAAATCTTCTTTCTTCAGACTTCAGTCTTTGACTTCAGTCAGAATGTCTTCAGTAGAGTTGATCTGGATTGGGGTGAAGTCCAGTGAGCTCATCTGGAGAATACTCCAGATTTCCTATACAAGTATTTGCTCACTGGTCTTCAATTATTTCTGGACAAATCTTCAGAGGGACTCCAGATTCCAAGTCTGGAGTAGGTCCAGTAGAATACGTTTCTGGACAGATCTTTAGTAAGGCTCCAGTAGTTGAGTCTGGAGCGAGTCCACTAAATCTGGACTAAATCTGGACCTAACAAATTCCCCCTATTTGTTTAGAAATAATGCAAGTGTTTTCAAGCTTGAATCTATACATTTTGTAAGCTTGAAAAACACAAGTTTCGATTTGTCTAAAAAATCTAAGTTACTGGAAAACACTTTATAGATCATGAGTGTTTTCAGTTTCATCAATTAAGTTCTAACTTAGACTAAATCTGATCATTTACTTATAAAAATAAAAAATTGCAACTATTATTACATTCATCAACTGATAAATAGTATACAATTTTCATAAGACAATAATTTACAATAAGTAAACAATAAGAGTCAGGCCCTTCTTTTCGATGTCCTTTCTGGAGCATCTTTAGTAGCCTTTCTCTTTGGTGATGGAGAAGATGGTATTGATTCTGACGTTCTTATGCCCATTGCAACTTCCATCTGTTGCTTTCTTCTCCATACCTTCAAAATCCTTTTAAGAAATGTTTTGCATCAGTCGACACATTTGTCTTCCCCCTGAACGTTAAAGCGATTTCCTTCAGTTCACTCCATCCAAAAGCTTGGACTGAAGTGCTTTTCCTTTCGTCAGTAAAGTTACCCTCCCTGGTCAACTTTACTTCAAACTTTGACATGCCTTCATGATCTTTAGCCAACTTGATTTCAGCACCAGTGATCCTTCTTGCATCAGCCCTGAAGTTCAACATCTCATTGTATTTTTCTTTCAGCTTGGCTTGCTGGATCAAAGCTTCAGTATCCTTGGACACTCTCCTTTGCTCTACAGTAGATTGGAGTTCTTGACGATTTATTTTTCGAGAAGTGTCCAGGGGAATGAAAGTACTTACATCAGCATCTTTGATTGCTTTGATCTGTCTGGCAGTCAACTTTGGTAAACCAGTAAGTCTCTTTCTGTACTCTATCTCCAGAGCACCAGCATTCTTTCTTATCTTTTTCTGGAGACTTACCAGTTCATCCTTTCTTTGTCTGATGAGTTCTGGTACACTCACGCCATAAATAATTGAATCATATACCTGTTCTTCTTCAGCGTAGAATGAGCGTACATGAACATCATCTAATGCATTTAGGCATTGATGAACTCTGGGGTCATCCTTCATCCTTTTATACACTTCAATGTTAATGCCTAACCTTCCAGCATTGTAGGAGTCCAGAGTACCCATTGTTTCCATCTCTCTTTGATGGGCCAGCAGTTCATCCTTTTGATTTCTTTTAAAAATCTCTATCATTATGCATTCTTGCTCTAACTTCCTTGAAGTTTCATTATCAACATCTTCAGTTTGCTCTTCCTCTTCACCAGATACCACTTTTTCCTTTCCTTTAATAGCCTTCAGTATTGTTGGAATATCTGGGAAGGTTTCAAACTGGGGCTCACTGGCTTCAGTACCAGCAGCCTCTTCAGTTAGCCCGGCTTCAGTGCCATATGCTATTTGTCTTTCAGTAAGCCCGGCTTCAGTGCCATATGCTCTTTGTGTTTGGTCACCAGACAACTCTTCCCCCTTGGAACGATCTCCAGTTCTTGACTTGAGATCATTCCACAATTGTTCAAGCATTTGTCTGTCCAGTGGACCAAAAGATGTACCTTCTACTGGAGTTGTTTCAGACACAACTTTCTTTAGTGCCTGCACTTCCTTCTGAACATTTGCAACAGCTTTAGGCAAGTGTTTTGGCAACTTCTCATCCTGTAGCTTTTCTACTTGGGGTAACACCCCATCATAAATGCTACGAAGAACAGTCCCAGAAACTTCTTCACATAATTCTTTCAACATATTGTTTCTGAACTTCCTTGTACATTCATCACTTATAGTGCAAACAACTGCACTCTGTTCCAGTGTGGGTCTACTCTCCAGAAAGCTTACCCTGAAAACCAAATTCTGAACATCTTCTTTCAGACCTGCCAGTTCGCCAGTGACTGCAGTTTGAACAGAAGTAACCAACCTATTCTCTAATCCCTGGACTGCCACCTTGATCTTTTCAGTGTTGGTGTTTGTGGCCAGTACCAGTTCATCAAACTTCTCATAAACCAGCTTCTCATTTCCAGCAAAGACATTCATCTCAGATGCTAGGTTATTTGATAATAATGATTTGAAGTCAGAAATAACCTGAGATGAAGTCTGGAGTGATCTCTCCAGGTCCGCCACCTTACTTAAAAGGCCTTGGACCTCGGCATAAGAAGAAGTGGAGAGACCAGTGGGAGGTTCAAGAGTTGAGGGTAATCTGGTCATGAGAGGAACTTGTGCCCAGTCCTCTTTAGTTGCAGCTTCAGACGTTGCAACTGGTGACTCCGGCGCACGAGGAGGAGGTTAAGATTCTGAAGGTTGAATGGTTGCTGGAGTGAAGTATTGGGTGTTTTCTGGAATTGAAGGTGGTGGTGGTGGTGGCATGTTTGGTTCTGGTGGTGGCATTTCTGGTGTAGGTGTTGGCATTTCTGGTAGATTTTCTTCTTCTTGTACATCTTCACCCAGAAAATTCAAGTTAACATCAAAGCCTTCAGATATTGGGGATTCAACATCATCCCATACTTGAGCAATCCCAACTGTCTGTTCACCAGACTGTTCACCAGTCTCTACATTCACTTGTTCACCAGCCTCTACATTTAAGTCCGGTGGAGCCTCTTGCTCACCAGAAACATGTTCAGCAGTCTGAACATCTTCAACAACTTCCTCAACAACATGTTCTACAATCTGGGCAACATTTTCAGCTTGTTCATCAGTTTCCTGCCCAACAACCTCTTCAGATTCAAAGATTGGTGACCCATCCAGATTCATAACATCACCTGGATGTCTTTCTGGAATAACCTGGAGTCCAGCTCTCATCAGACGCCTATTAGTTCTAGGTCGTCTGGAAGGTTCAACAACTTCTTGACCTTGACCTTCTGGAGCAACTTGTCTTATTGGCTGTACAGCCTCTATTATCTGTACATCATCACCAGATGGTCCTTCAACTAGAGCCATTTCAACTTCTTCCCTTTGGAAGGAAAGCATGGACTGAGGAATATCTACCTCATTCAGTGGAGACCTGAGGTTGACCAGGTCCCTCATGTACTCACTCACAGAAAAGTGAGTAGTATCCATATCATACTGGTCGCCAAGAGCATTCTTAAATATAAGAGAAAGGAATCGAATATAAGGCACAAATGGTTTTCTTCCTTTCACTCTTAGGCGCTCAACCAGGTCATCAAAAAGAATTTGGGCAAAATCCACTCTAAGCCCAAACCATAAACAGTAGGCAATCTGGAGGTGTGTTTGATTAATCTGGTCTAATCCTCCAGAGCTGCCTCCTAGACACTCAATAATATGTGTAAAGAAATATCTCCATGAGTCTGACAGCTTGCTCATGTAGATAGTCCCTTTTCTGGATAGCTGCCCATGCTCATCCAATATATCTGTATGCCCCATCAGCCTGCATACTTCCCTTGTGTTTATTCCAGTGGGAAGCTCAATAGGCAACTCATTCTGTTCATGATAGTTTAACTGGAGAGCAGACCTGAGGAGACTAGCGGTGAAACCAAGGGATCTGGTACCTCCCTTGAGAGTATAGTTGATCGATGAAGTTTCATCGTCATATGTAGCCGTGTACCAGAATTCACACAAATACTCGTGGTACATCCTTCCTGGATTCAATGTTAATGCACCATATAATGTGCAAGAGAGAAAGAATGAGTTTAATCTCCCAATAATCGATTGGGCATCATGAACATTGGACAAAGAGAGTCTTGCCATCCAGTTATTCATATTGATTCTTATGGCACTTGCCTCAAGATTGATATGAGGTGCCCTAGCAACATTTTCTGAAGGAATGTATTCATTGGCAAGCAGATTTTTAGTTCTTGATTGTCTAGGTGCCATTTATAAGGAATAGATGAAAATGAAATTGAATATATAGGTTATGATGAAGATTTGATGAAAGAATGAATGAAAATGGAGTAAATAAGAGAGATAAATATGATTGGAAAATTGAATGAAGAAAGTTAATGAAGGAATTTGAAAGATTTGGGAGTAAATATGTTCGAAGTAAATGCAATTGAAATTGAAAGTGGGTATATATAGGAGAAGGAATGTGGAACTCAAACGGTTTATTTGAAATTATCAAATAGCATTTTTGATCGAGTTCTGAGATCCGCATTAATTACATCACATCATACATAAATGCATGACGGTTTACAGCCCACAAACGGTAACAACTTGTACTTTTTGTTTTCCCAAAGTAAAAAGACCATCATTGCGTTGAAAAAGTTTACATGCCACGTAGGATAAAAATATCTTCAAAAAGATTTGCTTGCGTGGCACACACAAAGACCAAGTATTTAGAAAATATTATGACATAATTCAGTGCATCTGGAGGTTGACTGGACACTCCAGTATCACTGGTGGATTAGTCCAGTGAACATGTACTGATGGTACACTGGAGGGACACTCCAGTAAAGTACCGGTGAAAACCATTTTGAAAGACTGGTAACCTCAAACGTGCACGTCAACTAATACAGACAAATGAGAGGGACACATTTACAAGAAGACATAAGTCAACTCAAACACGCACTTCAACCTGTCCAGTTACCAGTAAGAGGGACACATTTACAAGGCACCAGTAATATTTTCTGAAGAATTTGTCCAGTGAAAAAATAAATTCCCCCTGAACTTAAAACATTTTTAATAGAAAATATTTTTCAAGTCTTCCCTGGAATGTTGTTCCAGAAATCTAATAATGCAAAGATAGTACACAAAGGCGTTCAATATCTGAGCAGTCACCAGATTTAAGGATTTAACATTCCCAACTCACCAACAAGATATTCAAAAGTTTTGACATCCAGAGGTTTGGTAAAAATGTCAGCGAGTTGTTTGTCAGTGGGAATAAAATGGAGTTCAATGTTGTTTTTCATAATATGATCACGAATGAAGTGATACCTTAGATCAATGTGCTTCGTTCTGGAGTGCATGACTGGATTGTTTGAGATAGCGATGGCACTGGTATTATCACAAAAGATTGGCGTCTTTGAATATTTAATACCATAATCAAGCAACTGGTTCTTCATCCAGAGTATCTGAGCACAACAACTGGCTGCAGACACGTATTCAGCTTCAGCAGTGGACAATGAAACTGAAGTTTGCTTCTTACTGGTCCAGCTGACCAGTTTGCCACCTAGGAAATGACATCCACCAGTTGTGGATTTCCTATCTATCTTACAACCTGCATGATCTGAATCTGAATAACCCATTAGATCCATGCCTGAGCCTTTGGGGTACCAAAGACCTAGACTGGGGACACCTTTAAGGTACTTCAGTATGCGCTTTACAGCAAGCATATGAGATTCCTTTGGATTAGACTGATATCTGGCACATAAACATGTTGAAAACATAATATCTGGTCTACTGGCAGTTAAATACATCAGTGAAACAACCATGCCTCTATAAACAGTGGTGTTCACTGGTTTACCATCTGGATCGGAGTCCAGTGTCAGTGGTGCAGAAACTGGAGTTGGTTTAGATGGTGAAGAGTTCATATCATATTTCTTTAAAAGATCTCTAACATATTTCTCCTGATTAATAAAAATGTCATCTTTGTTTTGTTTAATCTGGAGTCCAAGAAAATATGTTAATTCACCCATCAAACTCATTTCATATTCAGTGGACATGATTTTTGAAAATTTCTTGCACATGTTTTCATCAGTAGACCCAAAAATAATATCATCAACATAAATTTGTACCAGTAACAGATTACCTTTATCATGAAGAATGAATAAGGTATTGTCAATTGCACCTCGTTTAAAACCATTTTTCAACAAATGTTTAGTCAGAGTGTCATACCAGGCAAGTGGGGCTTGTCTGAGGCCATATAGCGCTTTGTCCAGACGATATACCCAATGTGGATGCTTTTCATCAACGAAACCTGGAGGTTGTCTGACGTAAACTTCTTCTTCAAGCTTTCCATTCAAGAAAGCACTCTTTACATCCATCTGGTAGACCTTGAACTGATGATTAGCAGCGAATGCTAAGAAAATTCTGATCACTTCAAGTCTAGCCACTGGAGCAAATGATTCATCAAAGTCGACATCTGACTGGCTGTAGCCTTGTGCTACCAGTCTGGCCTTATTTCTGATTACGTGGCCATCTTCATCTACTTTGTTTCTGAAGACCCATCTTGTTCCAATTGGTTCTTTCTATCCAACTGGGAAAGGAACCAGATACCAGACCTTGTTCCTTTCAAACTGGTGAAGCTCTTCTTGCATAGCAGTCACCCAGCTTGGATCTTCCATAGCCTCGTCAATCTTCTTTGGTTCCAACAAAGATAGAAAACTTACGTATAAGCATTGATTACTGGAGGCTCTTCTGGTCTGAACTCCACGACTGGAGTCACCTATGATCTGATCAATAGGATGAGCTTTTGTCCATCTGGAGTACTGACCAGGATTGTTACTGACAACAATATCAGTGCAAGAATTCAGTTGAGTCTCCTCTGGAGTAGCTTCTGGAGGAGGATCTTGCCAGACTACTTCAGTATCTTCATCTGAGTCATTTAAATCACGATTTGCATCATGAAATTCTTCATTTGAAGGCATATCCTGGAGTACTGGTTCAGTTTGAAATTCTTCATAAGAAGACATTTCTGGTCTATTCTCAACTGACACTGATACTGGGGAGTAGTACGCACATCTGAACCAATATTAATTTCAGATGGTAGTTTTAAAATAATAGAGGGATAGAATGGAGTACTACTGGAGAGTTTCTGAACAGGTTCCAGATCAGGATGACTGGAAACTGTGTCTTTTGAATCTTCATCTTTGTCGTTTATTGGATCAGATTCACAAAAGACAATTGGAGTTACTGGGGGAGTGTCAAGGGCTGGCTTCTTGTTGATTGCAGCATTTGATTCATCAAATGTGACATGAATTGACTCATGAACCTTCTTCAGTCTCTTGTTATAGACTCTGAATGCCTTGCGAATGGCTGAATAGCCTAAGAAATACCCTTCATCAGCTTTGGCATCAAATTTGCCTAACTGACTGGAGTCGTTTAGGATGTAAACTGGACATCCAAAAACGTGAAAATAACCAATATTTGGTTTTCTATTTCTTAAGACTTCATAGGCTGTCTTTTTGTGTCTTTTGATGTACACTGATCGATTCTGGGTGTGGCAAGCAGTTGCAATTGCTTCAGCCCAGAAACTGGTAGACAGACCAGATTCAGCAAGCATACTCATGGCAGCTTCTATCAGCGTTCGATTTTTCCTTTCCACCACTCCATTTTGTTCTGGAGAGCGAGCTGATGAGAAATTCTGGAAGATGCCAGTGTCAGTACAGAATGACTCCAGAGTTGCATTCTGGAATTCTGTTCCATTGTCACTTCTTAACTGACACACTTTTTGACTGTACTTGAGCTCAATTTGCTTGATAAGACTGATGATTTCAACAACAGCTTCACTTTTAGACCTTAGAAAGATCACCCAACAATATCTGGAGAATTCATCTACTATCACCAGGGTGTATCTTTTACCAGCACGAGTCTGAACGTTCACTGGACCAAAGAGGTCCATATGAAGCATATGAAGAGGTTCAGAAATGCTGAAATTCTGTCTGGTCTTGAAACTGGTACGTTTTTGCTTACCCATCTCATATCCTGGACATGGCCTTTCCTTTTTGAAGGAAACTGAAGGTATCCCATCTGCAAGTTGTTTTCTGGACAACTTATTAATGTTCTTGAAATTTAAATGGGATAACCTTTTGTGCCATAACCAGTTTGTGTCTTCATCAGCTTGAGTATAGAAACACTGCTCTGAAGGAGAGCTTTCCATATCCATCACGTACACATTCCCTTTTCTGGGAGCAATCAACACTACCTTCCAGTCCTTGTTGAATACGATACCCTGAGCAATATTGAATAGAACTTGATAGCCATCATCACACAGTTGGCTTACACTGATCAAGTTATATTTCAAACCATTCACAAATGCAACATGTGTGAACTTGACTTGTCCATTGTTCAGAACACCATATCCCTCAGTCTTTCCACAACCATCATTTCCAAAAGTAATGGAGGGTCCATCAGAAATGGTGAACTCTCCAGTAGGGTCTTACATCCGGTCATCGTCCTGCCAGCTGCACTGTCAAGATACCAGATATATTTCTTTTGATCGCCCTACACATACACCAGATATTGATCAGTTAGATTTGGGAACCCATCGACTGATGGGTTCACTGGACCCTCCCTTATAGGTCCCTGGGGCAATCTGGTTCAGTTCACTTTCTTCAACAGTGGTCTTAGTTGAAAAGACCACTGGAGTTGATGGTTTTAAAACCTTTTTCTTTTTCTCAACTGGAGAAATAGATTTGTCTTTCTTAGCAAAAGGTTTTGTGTTTTGTCTAGGGCCAGATGAAGTACCCTCAATAAAGTTTAATCTTGCATTAAAACTTTGTAATTGACGAGTCAGAATTTGAATCTGGCTCTCTAACCTGGACAAAACATTTTCTTCAGATGATACCTTAGCCTTTCCAGTCCTAGGCTTTGGTAGGGGATTGGTCTGAGGCAAAGGTTTATTCCGATAAACCTCTTTAACTGGAGCAGCCATCTGGAGCGCTCCAGTCTTAACCTCTAGGGATTGAACTGGGTAAAAATTGGTCTTAGGAGTTACAGGCTCATCATAAATAGTGGTAGGCCTGAACTCCTCTGGTAATCGATCGATTACTGGTATTAATGATGCTATATGAGTATTTCCATCTAAATATGCATGTTTTTAAGCAGGAAATTGCTTTACTACAGCATCATATGGCTTTTTAGTTTCTAGCCATGACTTAATCACCAGTTTTTCTTTCTCTAAAATGATCTCAAGATCTTGTTTTTCTTGAATCAATTGTTCAGTTACCAGAACCTGGGCTTGAAATGCAGTTCAATGTCTTGAAGTTCCTTTAATTTTGATTTTAAAGCATTTATTTCAGAAGAATCTGTTTCTAGACCATTTACACAATCAGATCTAACAGTTTCTACAAAAATCAAATCAGAATTAAGAGCTTCAGCAATGTCCAATTTAGTTCTTGGTCAGTTGCATTATCATAATCACTAACCTTCTTGATAACAATGTATACCCATCGTCCAGATGTGACATCTTCCTTCACCAGGAGCTCTTCATCTGCCAGAGTCATGTAACAGCAATCTCTTTCCTCTTCTTCATCAGTAGATGATTCATCAGAAGGAACCCACTTCTCTTCAGTTGTTGCAATCATGCACTTATTATTGTTTCAATTTGTTGTGCCATGAGAGCAATTTGGGCCTTAAGCTTTTTATATTTCATTTTATAGCTATCATCAGGCTTATTATTAGAAGAGAATGGACCAGGCTTGGATACAAACTGGTTGGACCTGCACTCTTTCATGAAATGACCCTTTTTACCACACTTAAAGCATGTCAAATTGGTCTTGTCAGTGGAAGAACTGGATGCAAATTGTCCAGATGGCCTATTTGCTCTTGCTTTGAAACGGTTAAACGTTTTAGCAATCATTGCAATAAGGTCATCATCTTCAGTTTCATCACAACAGTCTGGAGAGACTTGATTGGATTCTCCAGAATCCATGAGTTCAGACACCATCTTCTTCATAGAAAATACATTCTCAGAAGATATCAGTGCTGTACCTTGTGGTTCAGTATGACTAATCACATTAGGACTACTGGAGGCATGGTTAAAGGCATCTTGTTCTGCAACCACTCTCTGAGCTTGATTTTCTTCAGTGTACCTGAAAGCTCCATAAAGAGTTGAGAGAGTGTGTGTGTGCAGAGTTTTTCCTTGTCGTAAGACTAGGATCATGTGAGACCATTTGGTGGGTAGAATGTCACAAAATTTCTCCAGAAGTATATCCTTGTCCTTCTCAACCTCAAGACCTCTCAATTGGTTTATGATACTCATAAATCTGGTGTAAGTACCAGTGAGAGACTCGTTAGGTTGAGCAAAAAAATGACTCATACCTCTTGTTTAAGGAGACCTTTCTGGTGACAATGGTGTCATCTCCTCCTTCATGTTGGTTTAAAAGTTCATCCCACATGATTTTAGCACTAGGAAAAAGAACTAGTGTGGGAATTAGGGTTTCTGGAACGGCCCCGAGGATCATGTTTTTGAGAAGGGTGTCTAGATTCACCAATCTCCTCTCCTCTTCTGACCAATGTTCCTCCCTCTTTTCCCTTCCTCTTCTAGATCCAGAAGGATCAAGAAGGGATTGAGAGGTGATGTTGGTACATAAGGACCTTCGTTTAAAGTTTTCATCATGTTCCTCTCAATACCAGTGACATGCAAAACCATCCTAGCCTTCCACGTACCAAATTCATCACTGTTCCCACTGAATTTAGGAACAGGATTATTCGAGTAGTGCACATGCACGTGTGGAGAAGCAGGAGTAGGAGGAGGAGGTGGATTAGTGTTATTAACAATTGGTGGTTCATTTTGATCATTAATATTTGCATTAGGATCGGGACCAAGACTAAAACCTTGTGTATTTTCTTGGTTAGCCATCAAGAAACAGATCTAGGCAATGTTTAGCCTTCTGCTCTGATACCAAATGTGAGTCCCTTAAGTTCGAGATGGTTAACCAGGAAAGTGCAAAATACAACAAGTCTAATAAGCACTAGATTGGACTAGTATTACTTTAATATAAATGCAAGTATATAAATAAAGTAATACAAGACTTAAAGCAATAAACAAATAAAGTGGAACATTATGTATTTTTCATGGGTATTTTATTTATGATGTTAAATAAAACACAAGGTTGTTGCGGAATCAAGATAATACAATTAAGTATGTATCCTAACAACCTCTGAGTTACAAATGATCTATATTTGTCAAATAACTCTTTAGGATCGAGATACTTAAAGTTGTGAAGTATCCCAGTTTAAGATCGAGAGTATTTGGACAAATTCACTTAATGCAAAATGAATGCTTAAAAGTATTTATGTCAAGGAAATGGCTTTGTATTTATAGGCAACAAAATTCACCAGTGAATTTTGTGCCGTACAAATATGGTTGCATACATTTAATGATCCGACAAGAACATTAAATGTATTGGATAAGGAATAAGGATAAAGTCACATCAAATGCAAGTGTATCCTTTATCCAACCACCTTAACACACGTATACTTTGGTAAAGAACAAGTGGATTGTTCTTTGGAAAGTGTGTAAAGGGAAAAGTCAATCCTTGATATCAGTGTTCAGACTTGTAGGATCTAGAACACTGACAATCCTCCAGTGTACAGATCTGGTAAGACTTTCCAGTGGACTCCGCCATTTGTTAAGTCTTTTCTTTAGACTTCAGTCTTTGACTTCAGTCAGAATGTCTTCAGTAGAGTTGATCTGGACTGGGGTGAAGTCCAGTGAGCTCATCTGGAGAATACTCCAGATTTCTTATACAAGTATTTGCTCACTGGTCTTCAATTATTTCTGGACAAATCTTCAGAGGGACTCCAGATTCCAAGTCTGGAGTAGGTCCAGTAGAACACGTTTTCTGACAGATCTTCAGTAAGGCTCCAGTAGTCGAGTCTGGAGCGAGTCCAGTAAATCTGGACCTAACAACATTTACTTTATTATGAATGTTGAGTATATTTCCGTACGTGAGTCAAGTTAAGTCGCTTTACGCGTGAGGAATCACCGACCTGTCACCGCTGACTTGATTCTTAAAGACTTTCTCACTTTACTCACCAAATGTCTTAATCTTAGTGCTTGTTCGATTGTGAGAGTGTATCTGAATATGGGGCACATAAGTTCGCAAACTAAAATTATGGCATGAGTAACTTACTAGGTTACATGGTGACTGTCCTTGGCTCAAGTAATACGAAAGTGCCAACAAACCAAAAAGGAGACTGGAAGTACCGAGTGTTTAAGAGGACAAACATACTGGTAATCGTTTTTGGATCACTGTTCATAACATAATAATAAGAGAATTCATTTCTCAAATTTTGGGCTTATGTACATGCTAATCTGATTTGATCAGTAGTAACCAAGTAACATGTGAATAATGAATAAATTAAGTTAACTAGTGTTTAGATTAGTTTATTATTCTGTAATTTTTATTCTGATTTATTTTTCATTTTACTGAGTCAAAATAGTATTTTCATAAGTTCTTATTGCACGAGAGATCCTACTTAAATTCTGTTGAGTATATGTTTTGCTGAATTCATTCATGTGAATTCTTGATGAGGTTATGTGATTTGTACAAAAGAAGATTTTCTGATATGGACATTAATTTGTTTAAGTTTAGAAAATGATCTTTTAAGTGTTATGTGAAAAGTCAAAGTTATTTGAAATCTCACAAGGTTAAGTTGTTTCAAGTTACGAATTTAATTAATAACTTGGTGACATTTTAGGGTTTGACAATGGAATGACCTCCCTTGATCTTTTGATTAGAATCTTTGTTATTTCGTATTTGTTAACCCTAATTTTGTGTGTTTTAGCTTGAATTTTCTGCATTATTATGCCTTTGCTCTTATGCGTTAATGAGTTTTTGGTAAGTGTGCAGTGTTCAGGTTAAGAAGATAAAGTTGGAGTGCTGATTTTTGCAAATACAGTGTTATTCATACGGATGATATTGTGGAGACAACATATTTGGTGTGAAGTGACAATATTGTGATGCAGATATGAGCACGTGAAGGAAGAATACATGAACTTGCTTTTGGAGTATTTATTTACTTTACAATTCATGTATTTAGTGAAAATAATCAGATTTGATACTTGTTTGTTTTGATTTTCGTACCTTGACTTATGACATGATTTCGGAAACTTTACAAAGTTCTTCATTGGATTTTTGGACTATTCATTGTTTGTTTGTTTTGTAGACGGCTTCTAATATGGGACTTAAGTGTTTCAAGATGGTTTGCCGTCAAGCATCTCAATGATTAGAGAAA
>CM067171.1:59264208-59330125 GCA_034093135.1 Erigeron breviscapus | reverse complement strand
TAGAGCATCTGGCCCTGATGGATATACTTCTGGTTTTTTCAAAAAGGCTTGGGATATTGTAGGGAACAAGTTGTGCCTGGCTGTTAAGGAGTTCTTTGAGACTGGTAAATTGTTGGGGGAAGTTAATGCCACTCTAATTGGATTAATTCCTAAGGTAAGCACTCCAAATAAAGTGTCAGAATTTAGACCCATTGCATGTTGCAATGTGGTTTACAAATGCATAAGTAAAATCCTCACAAGTAGAATGCAGAATGGACTTACTGAGATTGTGAGTGTTAACCAAAGTGCTTTCATCCCTGGAAGACACATACAAGACAACATTCTTATTGCTCAGGAGCTGCTTAGGGGGTATAGTAGGAAAAATGGGCCTAAAAGATGTGCTATGTAGATTGACATCCAAAAAGCATATGACACTGTGAGCTGGAGTTTCCTTGAAACTATTCTGAAGAAATTTGGATTCCATGAAATGATGGTTAAATGGATTATGGCTTGTGTATCCTAATCTAAGTTCTCTATCTGTTTGAATGGGGAAATACATGGGTATTTTAAAGGAGGGAGAGGGCTTAGACAGGGTGATCCTATATCACCCTATCTATTTACTTTGGTAATGGAAGTATTCAGCCTGATCATGAGTAAGAACATAGAGGATTCTGAGGATTTCAAATATCATTATGGGTGTAAGGAGTTGAAATTATCCCACATGTGCTTTGCAGATGATCTTCTTGTGATATGTAAGGGTAATTGTGGATCTCTCAAGGTTGTGAAGAAGTCACTGGATGAATTCAGTGAAATGTCAGGATTGAAACCTAATATGGGTAAAAGCACTATATTTTTTGGTTGCTTGAATGATAAGGAAAAAGGTGAATTGTTGGATATATTACCTTTCAAATGTGGAAGGCTTCCAGTAAGGTATTTGGGAGTGCCCCTTTTAGATAAAAAAAAAGGGTTAAGTGCACGGAAATGTAATCAACTAAGGCCGAAAAGTTATTGTATACATGAACTTACAAAAGGTTTATTGTATACATGAACCCTTAAAAAAAGGTTATAGAAAACACGTTTTACCTGCTATAACGTTAGCCGGTAACCCTTGTGAATTCAAGACAAAACTGCTGACGTCAGCATGACGTCAGCAATTTTGTCTTATTCTTATTTTGTCATTTTCTGCAGTTTTAGTTTGTTTTTTTTTTTCTTTTTTTCGATTGTATATTTTTATAGTTTCTTATTTTTATCACTTAACTTACTTTTAAAGTTTTTAATTTTTATCAATTAACTTTGGGTTTTAACTTTAATCATCAAATTTTTTTTATTTTTTTTCTACTTTCTATCTCTTATTTTAACGCTTTTAACTTATTTATACCACTTAACTTATTGGTTTTTTAACTTTAGTCTAACTTTTTGTATACAAACTTAATTATAGTTTAGTTTTAAAGTTTTTAATTTTTATCAATTAACTTTGGGTTTCTAACTTTAATCATCAAATCTTTTTTCTTTACTCTCTATCTCTTATTTTAAGGTTTCTAACTAAACTATAGTAAATTTTAAGTGTCCAAACTTTTAGGTACCGTTGTATGTATAAATGCTTGCATGACGCAGTGTCGATCCCGGACAACGTCCCCCTGGGGTCAAAAAACTAGTTCTAACTACACACATTCATCAGAATTTAGAACCATAAGAATTTTAAAAAAAAATCGGATCTCCATATCTTGATGATGTCAAATAAATGAATAACAAACACAATCACTGATGAAAAACGATGTCAAACCACCGCACATATGCCTTTTTCTGTATTTCATCATGAAACCCACAAACAAGTAATTCCTTTTACACCCCGCCGCCGGGAGATGTTGTGGGAGATGTTGGTCATCCACTGTTACTGTCTTTTGCTTTTTCTTCTTCTCTTTGATTTTATTTATTTTATCTATATGTGGGAGATGAAAAAAAGAAAAAAGTGGAAATTGTAAAAATCTTGATACAATAAATATTTATCATAGTTCCTTACATATAATAGAGGTTTTGTAAGTTCATGCACACAATAACTTTTTGGGCATAGTTTATTACATTTTCATGCACTTAACCGGCCCACATCAAGACTTTAGCCGGTTTCGTTATACAATAGAAAAATAGCAGGGTTCATGTATACAATAAACCTTTTGTAAGTTCATGCACACAATAACTTTTGGCCTTAGTATAAGGTATTTGGGAGTGCCCCTTTTAGATAAAAAAAAATTGGGTGTTAAAGACTACAAAGTGTTGTTAGACAAGGTTAGGTGCAGAATTGATTGTTGGAGAAACAAGAAACTCTCATATGCAGGAAGATTGCAATTGATTGCTTCTGTGTTGGCTTCTATGCAAGTATATTGGGCATCAGTGTTCATGCTGCCTATATCAGTAATCAAAGACTTGGAAAAGCTGTTTAAAAGATTTTTGTGGAATGCTGGTGACTCTGCAAAAGGTAAAGCAAGAGTTGCTTGGAAAGACATTTGTAAACCAAAAGAGCAGGGTGGATTGGAGATTAAAGATATTAAGAAATGGAATGAAGTTTTGTTGATTAGACAATTTTGGAAAATTGTTGAAAATAAAGGATCCTTATGGGCCAGATGGGTTAATGTGGTGAAGCTTAAAAATAAGAGTATTTGGTGTTATAATGTGGATAAAACTGATAGTGGAGGATGCAAAGCTATGATGGAGATAAGAGATTTGATTAAAAAGCACATTTTTATTGAAATTGGTGATGGGCAGAGAACCTCAATGTGGTATGACAGATGGTGTGTGGAAGGACCTCTTCATGAGTTTATCAGCAGGAGGTCCATTTATGATGCTAGAATTGATGATGATATTACAATAGATAAAATGGTTAATAATGGGGAATGGAAATGGCCTGATGGATGGTGTGAACAATATCCAATTATCAGGAATATTGATGTTCCTAATTTTGGCAGTGGAAAAACTGATAAAGTAATGTGGCAGACCAGGAATAATCAGATTGTGGAGTTCTCAACTAGGCAAGCCTGGTATGATTTGAGAGAGGAGTGGCCTGAAGTGGAATGGAAGAAGGTGATTTGGTTCAATCAATGTATACCAAGGCATGCATTTATGTTATGGTTGGCAGTTCAAGGAAAGCTTCTAACTCAAGACAAATTGGCTATTTGGAATCAAAATGCAGAATTAAATTGTGTATTCTGCAATATTACTGCAGACAGCCATGAACATCTCTTCTTTCAGTGTGATTTTGTAAGAGATATATGGAAGGAATTAAGGCAGTACATGCTTCAATTGCAAGAGGTGAAGAGACTGCAGGATATAATCAGAGTACTGTCTAGAGAAAGAGAAATGAATAGACTTGCAGCAGTTGTTAACAAGCTCATTGTGGCTGCAGCAGTATACTACATTTGGCAAGAAAGGAATGCAAGAATTTTTAAGAATCAACAAAAAAATAAGGATGCAATATGTCAAGCCATAAGGGATAATGTGAGATATAAACTGATGACCATTAGAGTAAGAAATACAAGGAGTGTAGAAAAGATTGCAGGCTTGTGGGAGTTGAGCTGGATTGGAAATTACCTCAAAGCCAAATAAGGGTGCAGATTTGATGAATTCGTGGCTTCATTTGCGTATGGGAATAGTGAGTCATGAAAGATGGGACTACTTGGTCCCATACTGATGCTGCCATGAATTGCATGTTCTGGATGTATATGGTCTGTGGTGATTTAGTGTAGAGTGTTTGAATCGGATTGTTA
The DNA here is from genome assembly GCA_034093135.1 of Erigeron breviscapus. Classification (NCBI taxonomy): domain Eukaryota; kingdom Viridiplantae; phylum Streptophyta; class Magnoliopsida; order Asterales; family Asteraceae; genus Erigeron; species Erigeron breviscapus. The sequence continues at coordinate 59,326,388 of CM067171.1, read as the reverse complement.
TAGCTAGCAGAATATGTTTGTGGAGTTTTTGTGAGATTGATATTGTGTTAGTAGTTAGAGGATAGGAATAGAATTTGAATGAGGTAATTGGGCATGTCCAATTTACTTATTGTGTAAATTTGTACATTTGGATAGTAATACAATTCATAGTTTTCACCAAAAATTGTCAACAATGGCGGGAGCTCACTGAATTATATGCCTATATTGTTGAAGTAAGTTAATGATGACTTTTACTAAAAATTGTGTATAGAATTCTTTAATTTAGATTAATGTACAAGTTATGGTGCATGATGTACAAAAGATGTAATAGCATTTAGTTTTGAAAGTAGAATTTCCTAACCAATGTACAAGCCATTTGCACACAAGTTTACGAGCCAAAAAAAACCCCTCACGATCTGCAGTCTGGATCTGAGAATTTTGTTAAGTGTTTCAATTGTTTATGTTAAATTTAATAAACGGATCGATCCGGATGATGATCCATCTATTTAAAATTATGTGGATATGGATCGGATCACGATCCACTATGTTGGATCATGGATCGGATCACGATCCATTTAATTTGGATCACTAATGGATCGGATCACGATCCAATCCATATCCATCCATTGCCAGGCCCCTAGCATACTAAAACGCCTTTTCCATTATCCACTTCACATGGAATAGCTCCAGGCAACATGCAATCTATTATCTACGTTACAAACAATAGCTCCAGGCAACTTTCCCTGTCATAATAAAACACATTGCAGTGCTTGAATCAAAAGCCTTTATCTTATAAAAGTTCCTTTAATGAGCCCATGTGTTTTGCGGGTGTGGGTACCACTTGAGCTATGCTCAAACTGGTAACCTAGATCTAATGTAAAAGGATACAAACATAAGTGAAATCAAATCAATTCTAATTGATTCTAATTCCTCAGATGGCAAGCAATGAAAGACTTTGTATAGTCAAACATGGTCAAATTTGAAAACATAGTCAACATATGGTAAAGTCAAATAACAGTACTAGACTTAGAGAGCAAAAAAGGATGTCAGGATGCCAATGCATATTGAGCTTGTATTAAGAAAATCTAAATATTCATATAATCAGATATTCTTAGATCAAACATATTATCCATTATCTTCACATTTACAAATGATCTCATCAGATACTCTTAGAACAAACTTTTCACCAACTCAGGTATAACTTGCTTTACAAAGATATTACACCCTTCTTGTGAGAGATGGATACTATCCCAAAATAAGAACTTAGATTCGTCGTCACACGTTTGGCTGAGTTTGTTACATAGAAATATCACTTCTATCTCTCCCGTTCCACAACAACCTTTATCTGTAACTTCTAGGCCTACATGAAATTTTAAAAAAGAAACGTGAGAGCAGATAAATGGTGTCGCGATAGATATACCAAAACACGAATGCAAATACTCATTATGCCTAGTTGATTGTTCAACTATTGATGCAGATTACTCTAAAATCAAATATTAGGCTAGATGTGCTACACAAGAAAATGTTAGGATATTAAAAAGGGGTGGCGTCACAGCTTGTTGCCCATTTGCCTTCTATTTCTATGTAAATTACTATATCTTTTCAATGAAAGGTCAATTTACATTAGAAAAAAAATTAAAACATCACAGTTCACACTATACGCTTAAAAGCTTCGATGACTATTAGAACTTTAGGTCGTAAAAATGCATATTAATTGTTTCCAGGGAATACCGTATTGGTGAGGGTTGTCAACGATGTTTATCAGCGGATTATAAAAATCAACAAAGGCAACCCTGGACTCAATAAGACTGCTTGCAAGGTATTTTAGTTCTTCTTTTAGCATGATGTTGAACAATTCCGCTGCCCTCCAACAGACGTTCTCAGTGCTGGTAAGCAGCCGACTGGGGGTGCCCCAAGGATAGCGATTCTTCTTGCTCCCAGTTTGTATAGTTCCTTCATTGAACTAAGAACCCTGTAATTATTCTCATTTCTGTATATAAATGTAATTTGATAGTCTATATTGGACGTAAAGCATGCACTCGGTCTTATTTATATTGTGTATAGTATCTTGTAGGTATATTTATTGCGTAAAAAAAGGGGGTAAAGGAGGGCACCCTGTCCCCGGGACCACACTGGATACCCATCATGACCTCCTCGTAAGGTTTCTGATGACAGTATATATATTGTGTATATTGTATCATATTTATATTAGGTATATTGTATACTGACTACAGAGAATCGTTACCTGTACAAAGCTCACAGCATGCTTCACCAGCATATCACAGCGCGCAGGAATATCATATAGGCTTCTGATGATGGGAATGGCAGAGTAACTTGAGAAATCGTTAGTACTTTCCGAAACCAAAAATACACTGTTTGTAATTATATTATTGGTAGCTTCTTCCCCGGTGATATTCTTGAGCTTTTCAATGTATTTTTTGAACATGTCCAATTGAACAGATAGCGGTATGGCCTGGTGAGTTATCGTCAAATGCACAGAAAAATGAAACAGATAAGCAAAAACTGAACACAGACATAATGTAAATTAGTTCAAATATGCTTTCGAAAAATAGTCTTATGTATTATGCGAAAGATATGAATGCATACCTTTAATATTGTGCTTGTCATGGGATCATACCCAGCGCCACCAGAAGCAAAACTTACACCCGTTAAAAGATCTTTTTCTTGTATTAACGAGTCTAGGTATGCTGGAAGAAATTCCTTTACTCCTAATGCCTTGACTTGCATCAAATAATTGCAGTTATGTCAGTTGAAATGTTTAGATTGAGAACTGAAAAATGAAAATGCACGGGCAATATTTAGGACTCGGATGACCTTATATAGTTATATCCTTCGGATCCAGCCATTACATTACATTTTTTTAATACTTTTGTTTTTTTTTTTTTTTTTTTTTTTTTTTTTTTTTTTTTTTTTTTTTTTTTTTTTTTTTTTTTTTTTTTTTTTTTTTTTTTTTTTTTTTTTTTTTTTTTTTTTCTGATGACAGTATATATATTGTGTATATTGTATCATATTTATATTAGGTATATTGTATACTGACTACAGAGAATCGTTACCTGTACAAAGCTCACAGCATGCTTCACCAGCATATCACAGCGCGCAGGAATATCATATAGGCTTCTGATGATGGGAATGGCAGAGTAACTTGAGAAATCGTTAGTACTTTCCGAAACCAAAAATACACTGTTTGTAATTATATTATTGGTAGCTTCTTCCCCGGTGATATTCTTGAGCTTTTCAATGTATTTTTTGAACATGTCCAATTGAACAGATAGCGGTATGGCCTGGTGAGTTATCGTCAAATGCACAGAAAAATGAAACAGATAGCGGTATGGCCTGGTGAGTTATCGTCAAATGCACAGAAAAATGAAACAGATAAGCAAAAACTGAACACAGACATAATGTAAATTAGTTCAAATATGCTTTCGAAAAATAGTCTTATGTATTATGCGAAAGATATGAATGCATACCTTTAATATTGTGCTTGTCATGGGATCATACCCAGCGCCACCAGAAGCAAAACTTACACCCGTTAAAAGATCTTTTTCTTGTATTAACGAGTCTAGGTATGCTGGAAGAAATTCCTTTACTCCTAATGCCTTGACTTGCATCAAATAATTGCAGTTATGTCAGTTGAAATGTTTAGATTGAGAACTGAAAAATGAAAATGCACGGGCAATATTTAGGACTCGGATGACCTTATATAGTTATATCCTTCGGATCCAGCCATTACATTACATTTTTTTAATACTTTTGTTTAAAGTGAATAATCAACACCCACAATTTACCTCATAATGCATCTTGTCAACTGATACTCGAATTCACAACCTCATGTCACCGAAATATGGTTTTTTAAAAAGGTCTGTCCGGCTATTCATATCAACTCTTTCATTTTTCTCTTTCATTTATGGGCTATTTACTTGGAAAGTACCCAAAGTTGTCCCAAAACCTTTTCTGGGCCTTTTATTTGGACAACTTGGGTTATGTCAAACTCTTTACAAGGCTCTAAATCAGTTATCTAATTGGGGTTTTTCTAAATAAAACTTAAGTCTTTTGGGGTTCATTTAAGTGCAATGTGTACATATAGATCAATTTGTCATGCAATTTGGGACTTATGCGCTAGTCGAGTTCATTAGTCATGCTAATCGATGCTTACAACTTAAAAACAACTAAATGTAAATGACTTTTGTAAATCAAGGTAGAAACTTGGGAGAATAAGGAGTTTTAGCGAAACGTTAAGTTAAAGTATGTTGTGAGTTCGTTTTGGCATTTAAAGGGTTAACGTTTAGCTATTTGTCGAATTTAGCGGAGCGGGAGCCTACCCTTTTGGAGTCTAGGCCGGCCCCCCTTCTAACCCCTCCTCCTCCACCCATTTCATTCTATCTTCTTCTTCTCTCTAATTCACTTCCAAGAACAAAAACACACTCTCATTCTCTCTATCTCTCTCTAAGATTCTTACACCAAGATTATGGTTTCAAGTTAGATTAGTGCTAGAAACATCATCTATTTCATCTCCTTTGTATCATATCAAGATTTGGGTCATCAAAAAGTGCAAGAACATCCTCTTTTGGGTCAAATTCGGGTAAAGCTTTTGGAAGAAGAATTAGTAAGTGAAACTCATCCCTTAATCATCATTTTATGTTTATTAACTTGCTTCTAGTTGATTACAAGTAAATTCGGGTCATGAATCGGGTCAAAACGCGATTAGGGTTAAATTAGGGTTTTGAAATGGGTCAAATGATTTGGGCATGAATTTGATGTTATGATTCGGGTTTATGAGGTGGGTTATGTTTGTTTATGTCCAAATATGTGGATTTAGGCTTGAAATTGGGTCCTAGATCATCCATGGTCGATTATGGGGTCAAAAATGGGGTTTTGGGTGGTTTTGGATCGTTTTTGGCTAAGTTTCTGCAGCAGATTTGGCTGACTGCGGCGCAGTGGGAGGTGCCAGACCCCACTGCGACGCAGTGAAAAGCTGCTGAACCAGTGACTCTTTGTCAACTTCAAACGCTTATAACTTTTGATCCGTAAGTCCAATTGAGTCATATGACCTATCGTTGGAATTGTGAGAGAGTCTACTTTCACATGGTATAGTCCTTTTGATCTGAATCCTTGTCCATTTCTAAAAATGTCGATTCAAAGTGTCTTGGTAATACCCCGGAAAGTCATTGAAGCGTTTGTGGGGTTGTGACTTGACTTGAACCTACTAGACCAGCTCGTTTAGGGTTGTTAAGGTTAAAATTGATTGTATTGTGATGTACCTTGTTAGGTTGTGGACACGTGGCGGTTGTTGGACATTTATAGCTCGATATTAACTTGTCGTTTTGCTTGGAAATCAAGGTGAGTTTCGTAGCTCCCTACTCAATTGAGATTCGGGCTGAAAAGTGTACAACTTTTGTGTGTTGACTTGATTGATTGTGAAATTACATGTTGGTGTGTCTTGATTGATGACATAGTTCAATTGTGCATACGCTTGATTTTCTCGATTTATGACATGACTTGTTTGTGCATATGTTTGTGTGTCTTGGGTGATGACATTGTTTAATTGATGGAAATGTTGACGTACAAATACGTGGTTGTTATATGATTATTGTATGTGTGTGTTGGATGATTATTAGGTTAGTTGTGTATATATGGAAGACGGTAATACCTTTGAAAGGTTGGAGATGTGGTGGGAAGGCTGCGGTGACCCTATATATAAGCATCAAAGGCCTTTCAAAAGTAGTATCGTACGAAGTATATACACATGGTATTATTGGTTATGTGTGGACATTTGGAGTACATGACGTGCATTTGAGTACATTTGAGTACATGACGTGCATTTGAGTACATTTGAGTACATTACGTGCATTTGAGGTACATAACGTGCAATTGAGTACAATGAAGTACATTAAGTGCAATTGAGTACAATGAAGTACATTACGTGCAATTGAGTACTATGAAGTACATTACGTGCAATTGAGTACTATGAAGTACATTACGTGCAATTGAGTACTATGAAGTACATTACGTGCATTTGAGTACATTACGTGCAATTGAGTACAATGAAGTACATTACGTGCAATTGAGTACAATGAAGTACATTACGTGCAATTGAGTACAATGAAGTACATTACGTGCAATTGAGTACAATGAAGTACATAACGTGCAATTGAGTACAATGAAGTACATTACGTGCAATTGAGTACAATGAAGTACATTACGTGCAATTGAGTACAATGAAGTACATTACGTGCAATTGAGTACATTTGAGGGACATTGATAGACATGTTTGGCATTATAGAACTTGTTAGATACTTATTGATATCATTTTACTTGTTCCTGTTTACTATGCGTATTTTATCTACCTTGAGTAGTTTCATTGTGTGAGTACATGTGTGAAGGTCATTGGTGGACATTGATTGATTATGGATTGATTGAGTACTTGTGCCTTTTAAGGACTTACTGTAAGTGTGTTCCTTGTTCATTATCCTTGTTCATATTGTGAATGGCTTTGGCATTAGATCCTTGTCATTCGCTCCTACGAACTCACCAACCTAGTGTTGACCTTGTTTAGTACACTTTTCAGGTATTCAAGAGAATCCAAGATGTGTCGGTTGATTGATGCTAGTGCTAGAGCTTGGGCTTGGACTTACATGGATCCAGGATTCATTTGCCCTTATTTTGCAATATGCATTATGTACTTGTTTGTGGATGTTGGATTCACCGAATCCCCTTTATTTCATATAGTTCATGTTCTACGATAATCCCATGCATACGCTATATCTTTTCGGTAGTATTTCGAGCCTAGCTCGGGGTGTTACAGAATGGTGGCCCATGCGTGGTCGTAGTGAATTAGGTGGTTTGACCTAGACTATGGCTTAAGTAAAAACTCTTCATATAGCATGCATGATTAGGAATTTTGAATGCAACGTGAATTGTATGAACCTTGTAAGTGTACACTAAGAGTTCGTAGGCAGGATCGTTATACATAATGAAATGAGTACATTTGGACAATGTGTTGGCTTGAGATGAGTGCTATGTGATCAACGTGTTGTTTTGTGAAGAGTACAATGTGAACAATATGTTATGTGGGACAAGTACAATGTGATAAATGTGATAACATGAGTACAATTGGGTTGATATGGACAATGTGTTGTTGTGTGATGGTCAAGTGCATGAGGTCAATGTGGTTATTGGAAGTAAATGAGGTCATGTGCATATTGTTGGATTGAGATGATTGAATCGATATTGTTTGATGAATTAGGGCAAGATGAAGTTATGGCATTAACATGATATAATATTGTGGCAACCCTAAAAGAGCCCGATCAACTCTTTTATGGTTACCCGGTATTATAACAAGTTAATGTAACATCCGTAAATTTTGACCCGTTGACTTTATGTGTAATCTGACTAACAAATTGAGTTAATGAATTAATTGGGTCGTTTTGTGAGTTAAAAGGCAATGTGGTATATTCGGGTCGATAATATGTGTTGGTCGGTATTTAAATGTGTAGCTATTGTGTTGTGACTTGCGATGGGAGCGGGTCGGCCCGTGGGTAGTCCAAGACCCACCAGCCACCCAATGACCCATTCCCCCCCCCCTTTATCTCTTTCTCCCCTCTCACTTCTTATCTATCTATCTCCTTCTCTCTTTCTCTCAAAAACAAAGCAAGATCATTCTTCTCTTCTCCCTACCATCTACTTAGTGTTCAGAAAGGGTATAACACTAGATTCATAGCCATCTATACCACATTATCGTCATATCGAAGAATCAAAAGGTGGAAGTCTTGCATTTGTCCATTTGACCTAATTTCGGGTTCTAGCTCAAGGAGAAGTTTTGGTAAGTCAAATTCATCCCATTTATACCTACTTATGTTTGTTTATGCATTTCTAGTCATCTTGAACTTTCACAAGTCCTAAATCGGCTTAAATCTCGTTTTAGGTCAAATTAGGGTTTAATTTAGGGTTTGAAGGTTTTGGGTATGATTTTGATGTTTTAGTTGAATTTGTGGATTGGGTTATGTTTATTTATGGTTAATGGTGTTTATTTATGCTTCAAATCAAATTACAAGGCTTTACAAATCGTTTTGGATGTCTTATGGATTGTTTTTGGGTTTTGGTTCGGGCTGCAGCTGCTGCTGCTTCTGGCCAGAACTGGGCCACTGCGGCGCAGTGGCTTAGGCCTAGCCCACTGCGGCGCAGTGGCTAGGGCCTGGTCAAGTCTTGGTTAGCCCACTGCGGCGCAGTGAGCCCTACCCTTGCTCACTGCGGCGCAGTGCCATACTTCTGGTCCTGGTCTGACTTAGCCACTGCGGCGCAGTGAGCTTGGTTTTGGCTCACTGCGACGCAGTGGATAGTTACTGGAAAGTACGCGCGTCGATTTTCAAACGTTAATAACTTTTGATCCGTAAGTCCAAATAAGTCGTTTGACCTGTCGTTGGAATCGTGTGAGAGTCTAGTTTCTAGTAGTAACACTCTTTTTGTATGAATCTTTTGTCATTTCTAAAAAGGTCGAGTCGAATGCGTTTTGTTCCTACTCGTTTAAACTGTAAAGGCGTTTAGGGTTTGTGACTTGACCTAATTGTGCTAAATCAACTTGTTTATGATTGTAGAGTTGACATTACGGTATTATGATGTATAAATATAGGTTGTGGACGTGTGGACCCCATTACTTGTGTGTAATCTTATACTAGCTTCATTGCCAGACAAGGTGAGTTTCGTATCTCCCTACTCGCTTGAGATTCGGGCTGAAAAGTGTAAACTTGCGTGTTTACTTACATTGCTGATTGATTGAATGACTTGGTTATGTTTGTTAAGTATTTCGTTAATATTAGGATTTGACGTGCATACATGATAGTCGGTTATGCCTTTATTGAGTTCTAGATGTGGTGGGAAGGCTGCGGGTGACCCTATATATAAGCATCTGGGACTTGAAGAAAGTAGAATCCTCTGAAGTATATGTACGTATAGTTGGTTTAAATGTTGATAGTTGGCTTATGTTTGAGGAATGTCGATAGTCGGCGTATGTTGGATGAATGTTGATAATTGGCGTATGTTGGATGAATATTGATTGTTGGCACAGGTTCATCGTATATTGATTGTTGGCACAGGTTCATCGTATATTGATTGTTGGTTCACGTTCGTTGAATGTTGATTAGTGGCTTATAACTTACGATTATTGATTGTTGGTTCACGTTCGTTGAATGTTGATAATTGGCTATGTTGGATGAATGTTGATAATTGGCTTATGTTGGAGAATGTTGATATTGGCGTATGTTGGAGAATGTTGATAATTGGCGTATGTTGGATGAATGTTGATAATTGGCGTATGTTGGAGAATGTTGATAATTGGCGTATGTTGGAGAATGTTGATAATTGGCGTATGTTGGAGAATGTTGATAATTGGCGTATGTTGGAGAATGTTGATAATTGGCGTATGTTGGATGAATGTTGATAATTGGCGTATGTTGGAGAATGTTGATAATTGGCGTATGTTGGAGAATGTTGATAATTGGCGTATGTTGGAGAATGTTGATAATTGGCGTATGTTGGATGAATGTTGATAATTGGCGTATGTTGGATGAATGTTGATAATTGGCGTATGTTGGAGAATGTTGATAAGTTGGCGTATGTTGGAGAATGTTGATAATTGGCGTATGTTGGAGAATGTTGATAATTGGCGTATGTTGGAGAATGTTGATAATTGGCGTATGTTGGATGAATGTTGATAATTGGCGTATGTTGGAGAATGTTGATAATTGGCGTATGTTGGAGAATGTTGATAATTGGCGTATGTTGGAGAATGTTGATAATTGGCGTATGTTGGAGAATGTTGATAATTGGCGTATGTTTAAATGTTGATAGTTGGCTTATGTTTGAGGAATGTCGATAGTCGGCGTATGTTGGATGAATGTTGATAATTGGCGTATGTTGGATGAATATTGATTGTTGGTTCACGTTCGTTGAATGTTGATTAGTGGCTTATAACTTACGATTATTGATTGTTGGTTCACGTTCGTTGAATGTTGATTAGTGGCTTATAACTTACGATTATTGATTGTTGGTTCAAGTTCATCGTATATTGATTGTTGGTTCACGTTCGTTGAATGTTGATTAGTGGCTTATAACTTACGATTATTGATTGTTGGTTCAAGTTCATTGAATGTTGATAATTGGCTTATGTTGGATGAATGTTGATAATTGGCTTATGTTGGACGAATAGTGATTTTGGCGTATGTTGGAGAATGTTGATATTGGCGTATGTTGGGAATGTTGATATTCGGCGTATGTTGGATGAATGTTGATAATTGGCGTATGTTGGATGAATGTTGATAATTGGCGTATGTTGGAGAATGTTGATAATTGGCGTATGTTGGAGAATGTTGATAATTGGCGTATGTTGGATGAATGTTGATAATTGGCGTATGTTGGAGAATGTTGATAATTGGCGTATGTTGGATGAATGTTGATAATTGGCGTATGTTGGAGAATGTTGATAATTGGCGTATGTTGGAGAATGTTGATAATTGGCGTATGTTGGAGAATGTTGATAATTGGCGTATGTTGGATGAATGTTGATAATTGGCGTATGTTGGAGAATGTTGATAATTGGCGTATGTTGGAGAATGTTGATAATTGGCGTATGTTGGAGAATGTTGATAATTGGCGTATGTTGGATGAATGTTGATAATTGGCGTATGTTGGATGAATGTTGATAATTGGCGTATGTTGGAGAATGTTGATAATTGGCGTATGTTGGATGAATGTTGATAATTGGCGTATGTTGGATGAATGTTGAAAAATGTGTAGTGTGTTGGCATGAATGCACTAACTACTATTGTGGTTTGATGATGAACAATTAGTGTGAACTTGATATTATAGCATGATACATAACGATTCCCCTAGAACATTAGTACTTTTGCCTTAGTGTAAAGATATCATCTATGTGTGATATGTCGGTACGAGAGCATTGACTACTTGTGTGACTAACATGTAAGAACTTTGAGACTAACCTTCGGGTCATAAACTTTAAGATCTTTACTAGGGTGGATACAATTAACCGTATCGGTAGGTGAACTTTTGCGGCGGGTACTACTGAAGTTCGCAACGATCCTAATGTGGTGACGGGTACATTTACTCTAAACGATAATTACGCCAAGGTGTTATTTGATTAATGATGCTGAGCATAGCTTCGTTCCTTCGATAGATATCCATCCTCGTGCCTTAAACCATGTGCTTGATATTGAAATGGTCAATGGTGCTCTAACTAGACTTAGTCAAATACTCCGTGATTTTTCTTGACTTTAAACAATGTAGATGTATTCATCGATTCTATGTCATTCGATATGGGAAGTTTGGCGTCATTACGGGCTTAGATTGGAGGTTGACGATTAATGCGGTTATTGGTTGTGGTGGAAGAGTGGTCAAGATACCCTTGTTTAACGATGAGGTCTTAAGAGTTCAATTTGAAACATCAAATCCTTTTAGTTCAGAAGTACTTAGTGCTACCGCTACAATAGTTGAGTTGAAGACCATCCCTTTTTGTTCATGACCTTCCCGATGCACTTCTGGACGATTCATCTGGTTTACCCCCGTCTCGACAACATGATTTTGTATCGAACTAACTCCTAACGTCGCATCCGTAGCCAAAGCCCCTTATAAACTCGCGTTAACGGAGATACAAGAGTTGGAACCTCAACCTAAAGAGCTTCAAGAGAAAGAGTTCATTCATCCTAACCAATCGCCATGGGGAACTCCTATTCTGTTTCCAGGAAGAACGATGGGTCTTTTATGAGGTGTATCGATTTCCGGGCAGTGAACAAGCTCACGATGAAGAACCAGTATCCATTTTTGATAAATGAGGACTCATTTGATCAACTAGAAGATGTTAATCCCTCCTCCAAGATTTACCTTCACTCAGGCTAGAGCCAACTGCGCGTCCATAATAATGACATCTCAAAGACGATGTTTCTTACAAAGTATGTGCATTTAGGATACACCGTGTGCCGTTTGGGTTGACTAATGCACCGACGGTGTTCATGGGCTTGGTGAATGCGGGTGTGACGGCCCAACTTGGACAAGTCTATCACTACCCTTATTAATGATATACTTGTTTACTCGAGGATGAAGGAAGATCTTGCCGAACATTTACGCGAAGTGCTAGACTTGCTTAGAAAAGAGAATTTGTATGCGAGATTCTCCTAATTGCGAGTTGGTAGAAGAAGTTCATCCCCTCGGTCATGTGGTGAGCAAAGATGAAATTCATGTAGTTCCTAGCAAGATTTAAGCGGTCAAGAATTGGAGGCGTTGAGAGGGGCAAGATCATTTCTTATGCCTCCCGTTAACTTAAGGTGCATGAGGAAAACTGCCCCACTCATGATTTAGAAATTGGGGTGGTTGTGTTCGCTTGAAAGTGTTGGAGACATTACCTTAAGGCACCAAATGTGTAATTTACACCGATCATAGAAGTCTTCAACATATTTTCGATCAAGTGAGTTGAATACGAGACAAAGAAGATGACTTGAACTTTTAGTAATTATGATTGTGATATTCGCTACCATCCGGGCAAAGCTGACGTCGTAGCCGATGCTTTTAATATAAAGGAAAGGGTCAAGCCGAGAAGGACAAGAGCCATGAGTCTCACGGTGGAGCAAAGTATTCATGACAGGATCATAGGAGCACACGTACAAGCTGCTTTACCGGAGAATTTTGGTAATGAAAGATTAGATGGAATAGAGCAACAATTCGGTATAAAGGAAGACAATGGGCTATACTTAATTGGAAGACTTGGGTTCCCATTTTTCGGCAATTTGAGGACATTTCTCATGAATGAATCCCACAGTTCGGCATATTCGGCCCATCCGGGCTCGGAGATGATGTACTTTGATATGAAGGACTTTATTGGTGCAACCGGTGACACCGGAGTGGAAATGGGAACGGATTGCAATGAACTTCATTACGAAGTTACCGAAGACAAGAAGTGGTTGTGATACTATATGGGTGATCGTAGATCGGTTGACAAAGTCGGCTCGCTTCTTAGCCATTCGTGAGACCGACAAGTTTGACACCATGCGCATTTGTACATTGAAGAAGTGGTGTCTAAGTAAGGAGTTACGGGTTCTACCGTTGCCGAAGGAAACATCCGGTATAACTAAATTTTTGGAAAGCCTTCTCAACGAGCAATGGGTACTCAACTTGACATGAGTACGGCGTTTCATCCTTAATGGATGGACAAAACTGAAAGAACCATTCAAACGCTTGAAGACATGTTGAGGGCTTGTGCTATTGACATTGGTGGAACTTGAGAAGATCATTTACCTTTAATTGGGTTCTCGTGTAATGATAGTTACCATGCGAGTGTTCAAAGGGCTCCGTCTAGGGCACTTTATGGTAGAAAGTGTCGTTCTCCACTTGCTTGAGTAGAGATTGACGGAAGCCAACTTATAGGGCCAATAATAGTTAGTCGAGACAACAAAGGCGATTTCTCAAATCAAGGAGAGATTACAATTGGTCGTGAGAGACAAAGGAAATACGCCTATGCGAGGCATAGACCATTGGAGTTCAATATGTGGGTGGTTATGTGCTTGTGAAAGTCTCCCCGTAGGAAGGTGTCATTCATTTGGTAAAGAAAGGCAAACTTAGACCAAGGTACATTGGACCTTTGAGATCATTGAACGAGTGGGCAAGTGGCTTACCAGTTGAGGCTACCTCGAGAACATAACGGTGTGCATGATGTGTTCCATATTTGTAACTTAGGGAAGTGCTTGACGGATCCTACATTACATATGCCTATGAACGAGATTCAAGTAGATAAGAAGCTCAATTTTGTGGAAGAGCCGGTAGAGATCTTAGACCGGGAGACCAAGAGGCTAAAGAACAAACATCACACGATTGTCAAAGTTAGATGGAGTGCAAGACGTGAAACCGAGTTCATTTGTGAACGAGAGGACCATATGAGATCTAAGTAACCACATATATTCATTAACTAGGGTTTTGTCGAATTTCGGGACGAAATTCCTTTAACGGGGGAATGATGTAACAACCGTGACTTTTGACCCGTTGACTATTTGTGCCATTTGGCTAACAACTTGGTTAGTAAGATAAACTTAAGTCTTTTGGGGTTCATTTAAGTGCAATGTGTACATATAGATCAATTTGTCGTGCAATTTGGGACTTATGCGCTAGTCGAGTTCATTAGTCGTGCTAATCGATGCTTACAACTTAAAAACAACTAAATGTAAATGACTTTTGTAAATCAAGGTAGAAACTTGGGAGAATAAGGAGTTTTAGCGAAACGTTAAGTTAAAGTATGTTGTGAGTTCGTTTTGGCATTTAAAGGGTTAACGTTTAGCTATTTGTCGAATTTAGCGGAGCGGGAGCCTACCCTTTTGGAGTCTAGGTCGGCCCCCCTTCTAACCCCTCCTCCTCCACCCATTTCATTCTATCTTCTTCTTCTCTCTAATTCACTTCCAAGAACAAAAACACACTCTCATTCTCTCTATCTCTCTCTAAGATTCTTACACCAAGATTATGGTTTCAAGTTAGATTAGTGCTAGAAACATCATCTATTTCATCTCCTTTGCATCATATCAAGATTTGGGTCATCAAAAAGTGCAAGAACATCCTCTTTTGGGTCAAATTCGGGTAAAGCTTTTGGAAGAAGAATTAGTAAGTGAAACTCATCCCTTAATCATCATTTTATGTTTATTAACTTGTTTCTAGTTGATTACAAGTAAATTCGGGTCACGAATCGGGTCAAAACACGATTAGGGTTAAATTAGGGTTTTGAAATGGGTCAAATGATTTGGGCATGAATTTGATGTTATGATTCGGGTTTATGAGGTGGGTTATGTTTGTTTATGTCCAAATATGTGGATTTAGGCTTGAAATTGGGTCCTAGATCATCCATGGTCGATTATGGGGTCAAAAATGGGGTTTTGGGTGGTTTTGGATCGTTTTTGGCTAAGTTTCTGCAGCAGATTTGGCTGACTGCGGCGCAGTGGGAGGTGCCAGACCCCACTGCGACGCAGTGAAAAGCTGCTGAACCAGTGACTCTTTGTCAACTTCAAACGCTTATAACTTTTGATCCGTAAGTCCAATTGAGTCATATGACCTATCGTTGGAATCGTGAGAGAGTCTACTTTCACATGGTATAGTCCTTTTGATCTGAATCCTTGTCCATTTCTAAAAATGTCGATTCAAAGTTTCTTGGTAATACCCCGGAAAGTCATTGAAGCGTTTGTGGGGTTGTGACTTGACTTGAACCTACTAGACCAGCTCGTTTAGGGTTGTTAAGGTTAAAATTGATTGTATTGTGATGTACCTTGTTAGGTTGTGGACACGTGGCGGTTGTTGGACATTTATAGCTCGATATTAACTTGTCGTTTTGCTTGGAAATCAAGGTGAGTTTCGTAGCTCCCTACTCAATTGAGATTCGGGCTGAAAAGTGTACAACTTTTGTGTGTTGACTTGATTGATTGTGAAATTACATGTTGGTGTGTCTTGATTGATGACATAGTTCAATTGTGCATACGCTTGATTTTCTCGATTTATGACATGACTTGTTTGTGCATATGTTTGTGTGTCTTGGGTGATGACATTGTTTAATTGATGGAAATGTTGACGTACAAATACGTGGTTGTTATATGATTATTGTATGTGTGTGTTGGATGATTATTAGGTTAGTTGTGTATATATGGAAGACGGTAATACCTTTGAAAGGTTGGAGATGTGGTGGGAAGGCTGCGGGTGACCCTATATATAAGCATCAAAGGCCTTTCAAAAGTAGTATCGTACGAAGTATATACACATGGTATTATTGGTTATGTGTGGACATTTGGAGTACATGACGTGCATTTGAGTACATTGTGGAGTACAATGAAGTACATTACGTGCATTTGAGTACATGAAGTACATTACGTGCAATTGAGTACAATGAAGTACATAACGTGCAATTGAGTACAATGAAGTACATTACGTGCATTTGAGGTACATTACGTGCAATTGAGTACAATGAAGTACATTACGTGCAATTGAGTACTATGAAGTACATTACGTGCAATTGAGTACTATGAAGTACATTACGTGCAATTGAGTACAATGAAGTACATTACGTGCATTTGAGTACAATGAAGTACATTACCTGCAATTGAGTACAATGAAGTACATTACGTGCAATTGAGTACAATGAAGTACATAACGTGCAATTGAGTACAATGAAGTACATGACGTGCATTTGAGCACAATGAAGTACATTACGTGCAATTGAGTACAATGAAGTACATAACGTGCAATTGAGTACATTTGAGGGACATTGATAGACATGTTTGGCATTATAGAACTTGTTAGATACTTATTGATATCATTTTACTTGTTCCTGTTTACTATGCGTATTTTATCTACCTTGAGTAGTTTCATTGTGTGAGTACATGTGTGAAGGTCATTGGTGGACATTGATTGATTATGGATTGATTGAGTACTTGTGCCTTTTAAGGACTTACTGTAAGTGTGTTCCTTGTTCATATTGTGAATGGCTTTGGCATTAGATCCTTGTCATTCGCTCCTACGAACTCACCAACCTAGTGTTGACCTTGTTTAGTACACTTTTCAGGTATTCAAGAGAATCCAAGATGTGTCGGTTGATTGATGCTAGTGCTAGAGCTTGGGCTTGGACTTACATGGATCCAGGATTCATTTGCCCTTATTTTGCAATATGCATTATGTACTTGTTTGTGGATGTTGGATTCATCGAATCCCCTTTATTTCATATAGTTCATGTTCTACGATAATCCCATGCATACGCTATATCTTTTCGGTAGTATTTCGAGCCTAGCTCGGGGTGTTACAACAAATTTGTGCCTCTTTTACTTTTGGAAATGATAATGAATTATCATTATTCTCTTGTTTGTAATTGTTGAAATGTAAAATCTACATTTGGAACATCTTTTGTGATGTTGACTTTGTGATATAGACTGAAAATGAAATGATCACATATTGAACATCTTGATTCACACGAATATAAGGAACACGTCTTTTAATTATCATTGATTCAACAAAAATCAATAATCCGGCTAATTTTTTGACGCAGATGGAAACTTGGGATAAATAATCGAACATGTTGATTCCTAAGAATAGCAGGAACAATTCTTCTAAAATTCGTTGATTCTAAGAAAATACCGAAATTTAAAAATTTTCACACTAAAACACAAACATGTATATAGGGAAAAATGAATTTTTGATATATTGAAGTCTGGTCATTTTCCCATGCTTACAATCATATGAATAGAACAGCAAAATTCGAACGGACCCTAAAACATAAGTGGGCCGAAAGTTATTACAAAAATAAAATTCGAAAAAACCCGAAAAACATAGAAAAAGGCCCATAACTCATTAAAAATGACGTTTTTGGGGTCGAAAACGGAGTCCTGTAGCAAACGTTATGGTCATTTTAGTGAAACATCTTTATTCCTCTAGGCCCTCAAAATACAAGATTGTTTGTTCTTCTACACTTGGCCTACATCATTTTTTATTTAAATACAGATTTTTTGATCAGAGAGAAAAAAAAAATCTAAATTTCATTTATCTAAAACTGAATGTTCCAACAGGAAAAAGTTTATGACACAATGTAGCGTAGCTTAAGAGGATAAAGCTTCTTTTTAAACCTGGAGCGGAAAAGAGCTAAGGAACATCTCAGAGCTGATGCGTTGACCGGGGCGATCCATCTTGTCCATACAAAGGCGTCATAATTCAGGTTGTTTAATGTAGGGATAATGACCTCTGAGTGTAGTGAACTAAGCCAAAATGTTTATGTTATGTAATGAATTACTCGAATGTCTATGCAATGTAATGAACTTGTTATTTTATCTACTTCATGTAAGTTACCTGCTAACCTGCTTATGTGTACCAAGTTGATGCCATGTCAGATGTCAAGTTGGCTTTAGATGCCACGTAGGATGCCACGTATATTACATACAATAGACATTAAACCATTGTTCATTACATTTTATAGATTTTCGGTGGATTCCAATCTCCGATAAATTTTTGACCAACTTCCGGCAACTCAATTTTTCCGACGAGCCATAAAAACTTCAGTCCGGATTAAAACGTTATTAAAATCTTCCAAGATATCAACTTTTCATATTTCCACATCATACCATAAAAGCGAATCTCTGGCCACTAAATTACTAAATTGTATCAATGAAAACAATTTGATCTCAACCGATTTAATACATTATTCCAATTCCAATCACACTGATAATTTACAATACCTAATCAAACTGTTTCGTACAAAGCTTATACATTCAGTCTTTGTATAGACTATCCAATCCAAATCAACCATAACAATAATAATAATAATAATATCTTACCATTTATAACTCTAAAAAATACCACCACCGCTAATCAATCAATTCCCACTGGAATTGAATCTGGTGTTGATTGGATTGTAGTTTGCCACTTTGCCTTCGTCTATTTCAGATCTACGTTATGCATCACCACCGACGCCACCCACTTCAAGAAACAGTCCAAATTCTCCTCCTTCAAGATGGAATCCATCTCGGCAGCGCCGCCAAAAGGTGTTGGCTTAACAAATTCTCCGAGGAAGCCGTTGCCGGAAAATAGCTCTTCATCATTAATATCAACTGGGGTTGTTGCGGGTGATGCTGTTGGTGGTGTTTTAATACTAGTTGTGTTTAGCAAAGAAGAAGCCAAGCCCCTATATCGAAATTGAAATCATCTTCTTTTATTAATGTGTCTATGAAATGTATATGCGTTATGTCATTATATAGCAGATCGTATTTTGTATTTTGATTTTGATTATAGAGATAGAGATATGGTATGTGTAGATGATGATGAAATTCACTCGTTGCCGGAGAATCGGAGATGATGACTCAGATCCATATATCAGAGAGATGTAAATTAGGCTATCCGGAGCAAGGCGCCATTTTTCACTTTTTTGTTCCGGAACATTGCCCCGAGGGGCGTTCTGGAGAGAGAAAGAGGGTGGGGCGTGAAGAATGGGACGGGAGAAAGGAGGCGTGAAGAATGGGTCCATAGGAATCTTTATATAGCAGCAATAGTTATTAATACGTATATAGCAGCCATGTGGGTCCATAAAGGAGGCGTGCCATGTGCCTTTCACCTAACGCCTTACTCCAGCAATAGTTTAAGGAAAGCCCCTTGATGACTGGACTGCCATGTGTCGCGAGATGCCCCTAGGAGGGGCTTTAAATGGAAGCCTTGCTCTGGATAGTCTTAAGAAAGGGATAGAAGAAAGATATCTCGTATATATCAAATTTTTTTAATTTAGTCTAGTCATAACGCCACGTAAGCACTAATAAGTGAGTCAGCTGTCACGTCAGACACAAAAAATTGCTGGTAACCGCCTACCTATTAAGCTGGTAACACGTTACATTATTAGGACAAAATGACGAGTTCCTTACATTACATACATTCGATTAAATCGAAATCATTACATAACATAAACATTTTATTATAATTTACTACATTCACAAATCATTATCCCTTTAATGTATGTAGTCTCCAAATTAATCGACTATGATTTAAAGAATAAGCACATCAATATCACGATTACAAACTAAGATGTGTCATGTCATGTACATGTGAACAAGATTTTGTCATATATTCTTGATTTTGGGTTATGATAATTGGAAGAAAAAAAAAAAGCTTTAAAAGTAGACTTGTGAAATACTCCGTAAAATATTACGAGTAAAAGGTTAAAGATGAAATATAATGGCTATAAAGATAGAGGGGGCCAAGAGTTGATAATAATTGAGCAAAGATTAAAAAATCAGCTATAGAGTACCTCGGTTATATTTGTTTTTTACTTTGCCTCCATTGGCTAGAAGATTCCAACTGAATATAACTTATATATTGTCTGTTTGTATATATGGACGGATATAACACAGCAAACATATTTTTATACACAACAAATACTGCATATCATTCTTTCTAAAACATTAGTGGAAACCTCATGTCAAAAACTATGTCATCGTCAACTTCAGAAAGTCCATGCCGTCGTTTTACTCTTGCAGAGATTCAATCTGTAACAAAAGACTTCGATGATAAATTCTGCATCGGAGAGGGAGGATTTGGAAAAGTTTACAAGGGTAAAATTATTATTAGAGGACAACATCTACTTGTAGCTATCAAGCGTCTGGATTCTATGTCCAATCAAGGGGAATCTGAATTTAGAACCGAAATTGAAATGCTTTCTAACTTGCGCCATTGTCATCTGGTGTCTCTGATCGGTTATTGTGATGAAAACAAGGAAATGATCCTTGTTTATGAATACATGCGCCATGGAACCCTCTATCATCATCTACACAAAGCTGAGATGACTCCTTTAAATTGGGTGCAAAGAATGAAGATAGCCATAGGTGCTGCACGTGGACTAGATTATCTTCACACTGGCTTCGGCACCCATAGTGGAATCATACATCGTGATGTGAAAACTTCAAACATTCTATTGAATGAAAATTTGGCGGCTCTGATTTCAGATTTTGGTTTATCCAGAATTGGCCCAATTAATCAATCAATCACTTTCGTTGATGCTAGTGTTAAAGGTACATTTGGGTATTTGGATCCAGAGTATTTCTATACCAGAAGACTGACAAGGAAAACAGATGTATTTGCATTTGGGGTCGTATTGTTTGAGTTGCTATCAGGGAGGCTTCCGGTGGACATACGTTATGGTGAAGATCATTGTAGTTTGTTAAGGTGGGCTAAAAAATGTATAAGAGAGCGTAAGTTTGATCAAATGGTTGATTCTAATATCCAGGGAACGATTTCTCCTAAATGCTTAAAGGGATTTGCCCAAATTGCAGGCCATTGTTTGCATAACGTCCCAAACGAACGCCCTACCATGACTGAGGTTGTGGCCTCGCTTCAGGCATTAATGCAAATACAGATTAAATCTGTGCGTTCATCGGGCCTAACTAGATTCACTTGGAAGATTCACAAGTATCTTGTTTCTGAGACTAAACAAATTTCTGGTATACATAAAATTTTCATCTGTGATCTATGTTGGTATTGGTGCATTCACAACTATATATAAATTCTGAAGTACTTAACCAATACATGAAATCATATTATTTTAATGCTTACAAAGTTCACTTCAGAATTGTCAAAGTCTATCCATTCTACTATGTACTAACTATTTTCATAAACATACATATGTCATTTCAGATTTCACTAATTAAACTATGTGTCAATTGACTTTTCCTTCGGTTAGTTTAATTATGATGATATACCCCTCCGTCTATACAAAGGCACGACCTCTAGGAAAGGAACTACCGCAAGATTGGTTCAAATTCTTTCCATATATAAGATAAATCATATCCCCAATGATAATGGATTCAGATAGCTATATTAGCCAACAAATCGGATGATAAACCTCCAAGATATGCCAAAATCATTGTGGGGATACAAAACCCCTAACTACGGCCACAAGTCAAACCTCTCCTATATAAGGAGAGGTCCCTTTCATTATTCCATCATCTCGAATATATCACAAACACCTATAAAGCTTTTAACATGTCAAACTACCGGTAAGGGAATCGTCAACAAGCCACAATCACACCTAATCCTAGCGACGTATCACAACTAGATGCATTTTGGTATTGAATCAGTTTACTTGCAAAAGTAGGATATCATTACGACCTTTCAGCTGTTTCCTTCCTCTCAAGTTGAACGATTGTTTCTAAGAACACAGCGTCAGTAATGTCCATCAAGATGTAGTACCAAAGAGGCGGTACTAAAGGGGGGGGGGGGGGCTAGGGGTCAATGTCCCCCTCAAATTTAAATTTTACTGTTGATTTTTAATTTTGTTCATAGATATTAAATTTCTCCCATAAAATTTTAAATTGTACCCCTCTTTGGATTTTTATTCATGGATTTTATAATTTTGTGATCTGCTGCTGGTAATGTCCATTAGAAGACTCATGTACATGGCAACATCTTAGTTTACTTCCCATTTCAAATTGTTTCATCTAACTTAGCAAGCTTTAACATCTTTTCTTTCTTTATCCAAGACCAATGTGACACAAGTTCACCAAAAATCCTTGAAACCATTGTATGAAATGCCTTCTCACATTCGCGAAACGATGGCAGGAGATCTAATTAATTTCACATTTCGTGAAATAGAACATGTGACAAGCAACTTTGGAGATCAAGTAAGCTCGGACAAGGATGGATATGGAAAGCTTTACAAAGGTTGGATCAATAAAATGACATATTCCCCATGTAAAGAGAATGCTGATTTGCCCGTTGTAGTTAAGAAGCTTCACCGGTTCAAACATGTAAGTCTAGGAATTAAAGGGCTGATAAAAGCATATACTATTTTACCACTTTCTTTCTATTACTTATTCGTCTGGATTTGCTTTTCCAAATGGACGCATATATCTATTACAATCTAACTTGTATGTGCACGTCATTGCGTTATTTGCATTTACCCCGTTTCATGAGATGCAGTTGTGACACTTGATCGCTTTGAATGCAGTTTGACCTAGAAATGTTGAAAAAACACCATCATCCAAACCTTGTTAAACTCATAGGATATTGCTTGGAAGGTGAAAAGCTCTTACTTGTGTACGAATTCATGCATAAGGGAAACTTAGATGAGCTCCTTCGTAGTGGTTAGTAGCCCAACAGACATTAATCAAAACTGAAAACAATGCAAGTTTGATTTAGAATTCATCATTCATTTGTCGTAGGAGCTATAAGCAGGCTTCCCTTGGCTACAAAGGTGAAAATAGTAATAGGAATTGCTCGAGGGATTGTTTTCTTGAACAACGCAGAAAATGTCGGTAAGTCTAAGCTATACAGACACACGATAATGCTCGGTGAGTCTGAGCTATACAGACACAAGATAATGCTCGATGAGGTAACTTCTGAGCTTTTCAGCTTTTTTGCATTTAGTAATACTTTAGTAATACAGAAAGTAAGATGAAAATATTTACTCGTATCCCGGTAGTGTATTTCACTAAAAACAGTCAATATATTGCCACACACATGTGAATGCACATAAAGGACTTTCACTAAGGATTGATACATTACTTTACCATGTTAGAAGTTAATATATCGGTCCTTTGAAGGTCTATGACTCATGGGGTGTTTGGGGTTGTGTTTTTAAAATGGATTTTGCATTTTCAAAATTGCGTTTTGTAAAGGCATGCCTTTACCTGCTTTTCTAAAACTGTGTTTTCTCTTTGTGAAAACGTCGCGGATAATCACTTTTTAGCCAAACAATTTTTCTAGTTACTTGCGTTTTACACATGTAATAATCAATTAATCACTCCAAAACACAATTCCAAACATCCCCTCGATACTATACCATATCATCAATGGAGCATGTTTTGACATTATTTACAATTTATCATACAAGTTTAGACAGTGATTCCAATAACGGATCAAGAAACTAACGACACTCAAAGGGGTCAAGTTATTCCTTGCCATACTTTCACTTTGTCTTTTTATATTGACACCCTTCACCGGTTTTAATGTATTTAAGTTTGCAGGATTTCACGGCAAAGCTTTCAGGTTATGACGTTACTAAGTTAGTAGACGGTTACTATAGACCTGCACGTCTGTTATATGTTGGAAGGGATCCTGACTACTATTATCCAGGGCGTGGTAAGTTACTTAAACTTGCCTCGAATTACTACCCACATAGATAATAATATAGTAATAAGAAGTAAAAACTAACAAACAAATTAATAGCAAGCAAAGCTTTCATTAGTTTTAGTTTGATAAGGCAATTAATTGCATACATCTGAACAGATATCTTTTTTTTAGAACCCTTGCTGCTGCAGAGCAATCTCTCTGGTTTTAAAGTGGTATTCGGAGAGATTCTATCAGTTAAGCGAAACGTCTTTAAAAAAGAGTTGGACCCCTACTTTGAAGATCTTGCAAACAAATGTTTTACAAGTTGCAATGAGACGGATTCAGAAACGCGGATGCTAACAATCTTGAAGGACAAGTTCGAGAAGAAGAATTGAAATGAAAGACTTGGTTGCTTCATTGACGACCATACTTATCATTCGAGGTTGGTGTTAACATTTCAATGAAGATGGATAATGCAAACTTCTAATGTGGTGATAAGATGTGGTTGATTACAGCTAAATGAAAGGCCCAAGTTAGAAGATGAAGAAGAAGATCAAGGGTGCAGAGTTTACTCAACATAGCCGGTTACTATGTTATCTACACACATAAGCTAATATAATAGTGTAAGTTTGTACAACTAACATGTGACTATGTGATTAGATGTAATTTTATTTTCTCAGAACTTTGCAGTAATTTAATTTCCATTTTTGTGCAGAATGTCAATGTGATGAGGTTAGCCAGTTTCTTAGGGTGAGGTCCAGGGTTCCACATAAGAATAATGTTTTGACATTTTTACGGATCATGTAAGATCAATCAAAACATATTGAGGTTTAATTAATCAGATTCATTCATAAGTAAACGAAGTTGTTTTTTTTCTTTAAATTCGGTATGTATATATATATAAAATAAATTCTAGCAAGATGCTAGAAGCCTAAAACGATATGTCGTGACAAATTACAATATAGCAAGCTAATGGGTTATATTTGCGATCTAACAAAGCTAAAGTTACATCTTTTACTTCTAATAAAGTAAAACAACTTCATCAAAGTAAAGGGAGTTGTATCTCCTTATTCATAACACAAGGTCTACTATTTTCACATCAACAGTTTATCTCACTAATAATGAAATTCCGAATATCTTAGAACAAACTTTTCACCAAATCTGGTAGAACATGGTTTGCGTAGATGCTATATCCAATCTCTGTCGGGTGGATACTATCCCAGTATAAGAACTTAGAGTCATTGAAGCATGAAGGAATGAGCTTGTTACACAGAAAACTGTACTCTATCGTTCCAGATCCACAACAGCCTCTCTCTGTAACTTCCAAGCCTAACGAAAAATCAAAAAAAGAAAAAGAAAAGTAGAAGAGCGTATTAAATTTGGAAAAATGTTTGCCAAGGTATAGCACAATAGACAACTATTCTGCTCTAAATTTAAAACTGCAAAAATAAATCAAAACCATGTATGGATATTGAACCTAATCAATACCGTATTGCTGAGGGTTTTTAATGATATTTATGAAAGGCGTGTAGAAATCAACGAAGGCAACCCTGGACTGAGGAAGACTAGTTGAAAGTAATTGCAACTGTTGTTTTAGCATGTTGTTAAACAACTCTGCCGCTTTATTGAACTTGTCTACACAACTTCTTTGTACTCCTGCACCTATCGTTCTCCCAATTGGTGTACATCCGAGTGGTGGTGCGCCAAGGACAGCTATTTTTCTTGCTCCCATTTTTTGTATTTCCTTCAATAAATAATATAAATGTACTAATCATCTAAAAACACGATACATGTACTAATCATCCAAAACTAACAGAAACTTCGTTACCTGTACAAAGGTGACGGCCAAGTCAACCAACATATTAACATAAGCGGGGACATCATAATGTAACCTTCTAGTGGAGACAGTAAAGTAATTTGAGAGAAAATCGTTGCTACTTGATGAAACAAGAAACACGCTGTTGGTGATTGTATTATTTGCGGCTTTTTCCCCAATGTTTTTCTTGAGCTTCCCTATGTATTGTTTGAAGAAACCCAATTGAACTGATAGGGGTATAGAAGACTAGTAGTAGTCATACGCCAGATATATGAAAAGATAAGAATAAAACGAAATGTGAATTCAGATAAATCTACCCGTTTCTACTATTATATATACTGGAAAGGACTGAATGAACGTTTACTATTAAAAGACAAGTATGAATTGAATATATATACCGTTATTATTGGTGTTAGAGGGTCATATCCAGAGCCACCAGAAGCAAAACTAACACCAGTTTGAAGATCTTTGTCCTGTATGTGAGGGTCTAGATACGCTGGAAGATAATCCTTTACTCCAAATCTGGCGGCTGATAAATTGATGTAAAAATTGCAGTTTTATGAGCGAAAATCATAAGAATGGTCAACATGTGTGTCTTACAGTAATCGGGCCCCTTTAAAATTCTTCGTGGCTTCACTTATTACCAAATCTCATGATTGATAAACACTAACTAATTTTCCTATTTACTGTCTGTCATAGCTATTTGCATGCATCTTATTATTTGAAATATACATCAACATTATTAATAACACTCACCTTTGAGGCTAAGCTGCACGCAGAGAAGGGTTAAACGGGTCATGGGCATTTGATACAGTAGAGAGTAAATTTGTATAGTTCTCTCTCTTTTTGTTTACCTAAGCGGACATGTTTTTCTTTATAACAAGCTGTAATGAATTAGTCAGAATTATAGACCCTTAACTTTTTATTCTGATTTTGTCTTTAAATGTACTTCAAATTTTTGCACGGACTATTTAGTTGGGTAAAAACTTGAAGTATCAAAAACCGTAGAAATAAAGAAGGTACCAAAAACATCAGCGAGTGTTTTCCCATTGCAGAACCTTCCTGTTGGTATGCCACCTGAAAAATCTCTTCCGTAAGGAGGGAAATTAGCCTTAATCACAGATGTGAAATAGTTATTGTTCCCCTGATCCAGCACAGAGTCACCAAACGCTATGACTGCTGATACCGCCACATTCTTTGGTATGTTTGGGTTTCCTTTGCTATAATGTATGCAAAGAGATACGTACAAACAAAAGAAAATAACCTTCATAATTGAACGAAGAGTTGACGAATAACAATAAAAAAAAAAGTACTGACAGGGCATTAACACAAATACACTAGAATTTTATCAAATATGTCTTCCTTATAAAGAGATGGCCTGAGAACTGCATTATGTTCATCTATCAACCGTCATTTTCTTCTTAATTATGTATTAACTCTTGACCGACGTTCTTGTTTAGGTTGTTAATTTTGAAAATATTGTTTGAAATAGACATTGTTGCCTAGCTTCGATTCTCATTTTAAGAAAACTTCACAACATACTTTTAGCTATATCGAGGCACCTTTTAGAAAGTTCATTACGACGTTTCATCAAGAAAACCAGAATTTAATGATTATTTTTGGTATGTGGTTATGTAAATGAAAGAGATCGTAAGAGGCTAATTGCTGGTTTTCATAGCAAATCAGTTGTCTAAACTTAGAAAGCAGAATATAAAGAAAACTACACTCTCTTAATTATATATAGGTGAAACTTTACTTAAAATGTATGAAAATGAAAGTACTCATGTTTTGGAAACAGAAAATGATATGGTCAAGAAAAATTTCTTTCCAAGCATTACAATCAATTGATATGAGACAAGTTACTAAAATAGACAAGTTGGCTATTTATTAAGGGAACTGCTTACCATTTCAACCGGTAAACTTGATTTTTTTAGGTACTAAACTTTCAAAATTTGTACGTCATTGGTAGTGAACTTTCACGTTTGTCTATTATAGATAAGGGTTTTGCTAAACACAGCTCAAAGGGATGTAGTTAAGGTGCATTAAATAACACATTATCCTCTATCCGGAATGAATGTCCATATATATTACATACAAAAACATAAAATACATTAACTATATTGGTATTTTACGGAGTTCATAATCTACCTTGGAACAAAGTTGGTATTTTACAGAGTTTATTACCGAGATTTGAAGCTATATAAGTCACTTTTCGTAACACTAAAAAATAACAGTGTCGTCTAAAGAATGTTGAAATAATGACATATTACACATTATTACATATTGTTAGGGCCTTGTTACTTTTGCAAAGGGTCTCTAAGAATGTGAGGGATATCTCTGAAATGTAGTGTGCCTTTACTGTCTTCTCCATATACTAGTAATTTAGATGCTCTTAGAAAATACTTTTCATTATATCTGGTAGAATCAGATTTGTAAAGATCTCACATCCTTTCTCCGATGGGTGCAGACTGTCCCAAAAAAAGTATGCTGAGTCGTTGTGGCACAACGCGCTAAGTTCATTACAAGCATAACCCATCTCCAGCAATCCAGTTCCACAACAGCCTCTGTCTGCAACTTCCAATCCTAAGTAAACAAAAAAAAAACATATTGAAACCTAAGATATAAAGTTATATGAGACAATACGAATCAAAGAAATCAAACCGTTAAGTTAAATGTTGTGAATGTATACCGTATATGTGAGGGTTTTCAATGATGCTGGTTAAAGGATTGTACCAATCACAATATGCAACCCTTGCTTGTGGAAGAGTGCTAGAAAGAAGTTGAAGTTGCGGTCTTAACATGCTGTTAAACAACTTTGCTGCTCTATTGAACTTTTCGACGCATTTTCTGTGTTTTCCTCCAAGTAACGTCCTCTCAATTGGTACACACCCGAGTGGGACTGCGCTAAATACAACAATCCTTCTTGCTCCAAGTGCATGTATTTCCTTCAATTATCGAAACTTTTTATAAACATATGTAAGTCATAACTAATCAAATTGATATCTACATAAATTAATTAACATGTTTGCCAAGATATATATTTCTTTGTAATACTGACCTAAAAGTGGTATAATAGACCAATGATCTCTTTAGTGTAGTGTTAGGAGGAGGTCTTTAGACTCTGGAGGTCCATGGTTCAAATTCAGATATTGGCGTTTAATTACTAACTTGGAAAAACTAATTACCAACAGCTAACATTTAACGTTGGAAAAAAAAAAGAAAAAAGATTGACCTGATAGTATACGCTTTATACTAGCTTAGAAAGGACTAATCAAATGTTTAGTGTAGTGTTAGGAGGAGATCTCTAGACTGTCCACGGTTCAAATTCAGATATTGGCGTTTAAATACTAACTTGGGAAAAACTAATTACCAACAACTAACATTTAACGTTGGAAAAAAAAAATAAAAAAGATTGACCTGATAGTATACGCTTTATACTAGCTTAGAAAGGACTAATCAAATGTTTAGTGTAGTGTTAGGAGGAGATCTCTAGACTGTCCACGGTTCAAATTCAGATATTGGCGTTTAAATACTAACTTGGGAAAAACTAATTACCAACAACTAACATTTAACGTTGGAAAAAAAAAAGAAAAAAGATTGACCTAAAAGTATACGCTTTATACTAGCTTAGAAAGGACTAATCAAATGTTTTTCGAAGGCACAAATGTGATGAAAAAGCTAATAAGGATTGAATCACTTACCTGAATAAAGCTTACGGCGAACTCTACAAGCTTATTAGCATACTCGGGGACATCATACTGTGATCGTCTAATAGGATTGACAAAGTAGTTTGTAAGAAAATCATTGCTGCTTGCTGAAACAATATACACACTATTGGTGATTATGTTGTTGGCAGCACCTTCCCCAACTATTCTCTTGAGCTTTTCAATGTATTGTTTAAACAATTCCGCTTGAAGTGATAGTGATATAACTGACTAATTGTCATATAGAAAAAAGAAATGAAATAACTCAGAATTTAAAAAGTTTTACACAATTACACAAGTTCAACTCTTAACGAAAAGGGTACGTTTGTAAGAAATAACCGAGTTGAAAACATGATCGATGGCCTACCGCTAGTGAGGCTGTTAGCGGATCATACCCAGTGCCAGCAGAAGCAAAACTTACACCGGTTATAAAATCTTTGTCTGGTATGTAACTGTCTAGATATGCTGGAAGATACTCCTTCACTCCTAATGCCTTGGCTTAAAATTTCATATTAACATTGCATTTGTTAGTTTGGATAGTAGATCCATGACAAGAATGAAAACTAGATCATATTACATAATTGTTCTAGATTGTAAGGGTTAAATAATTATGTATATTCCTTTTTCATTTAAAGGTTATAAATCTTTCGCATGATGATCGAATAACTGTTGTAGTATCGGTTCATAAAACATTGAAATTTAAATCCATGTATAACTAATACTTTGGGTCCATTCTGACCCGACCCGTTTAGACCCGTTTTCAAAATTACCCGTATTGACCCGAACTCATTTTAACTCAGACCCATTTTGACTTATCAGCCAACTCGATCCGACCTGTACATTTTGTCACCTCACCTCTAATAAAATTTAAATCCATGTATAACTAATACTTTGAATGACAAATTGACAAGGTAAAAAGCGACTACAACGCTACAAGTAATGTGAGGCTCCACTACTCTACAAGCACAATATGAAAGGCAAAGGATTTAATGGAAAAAATAATGGGCTTCTGGGCTATGGGCTTTCTCTTCGAATTTCTGGACAAATAAACTTAAGCTGGCCTTTTTCTTCGAACAGGTTCGACAAAGATTTTATTAGCTAAATCAAACCTAAGTTAGCTTAGGCAAGTTTTTTTCCCATTAACATTAAAATAAACGATTAGTTTTTATCTACAATTACGAAGAAAAAAGTAAATGGACTATAAACTTTTATGTTCGAAAACAATCTCACAATGGTGGCAACACTTTCTTATAAAGATAATTTTTTTTTAATGTGTGCCCTCGTAATTATTAAAAAAAAACTTAAACTTTTTGAAATTATAAATTATAAATTATAAATAAAAGCACTCAATAGTCATCAACTAAGCCTCAAATTTGTGGTTTAAAACGATTAACTTTTTTTTTCTTCCAACGGCCAACTAATATGATGTTGGGTATTCCATACGTAGCCCCCTAATGTCTAAATATACACACTAATTGGTCTAACCCAGATGAACGGAGCCCCTATCCCAATTAATTCCATCTTATGGGGAAAAACCATTAACCTGTCAGTCCGTATGCACGACAATAAATTAATGTTAAAATACGATGCAACCTTAAACTTGGACCTAAGCTTCCCAAACCAAGTCTCCATTGGTTGACTCTCATGTCAATCCTTTTATGAAATAATCAATAAAATGGATAACTTTTATTTTAGAAAATATCAAAATAATTAAATTCATCTTGACAAGCGCCCTTTTGGCAAAAAGTTACAAAAACCCAAGATATCTGCACCATAAAGGTCAATTGGGATTAACTCAATTGGCATGTAGACCAATGATAGTAGACCTTGTCTCTTGGAGATCAGGGTTGATCGTTGAGGCAAACAAGTTTTACTAATAATTTGTTTTTATGCGGCTATAGGTAGATCGATTATTGGGTCTTCCTCCACATTTGAAGTAACTTGGGGTGTCTAAGGGCTCTCTGTGCGGTTGGATTGGCCAGCTAAGCGGTGAGGTGGGTCGGTGACCTTTTGCCAATGAATCACTCAGTACAGGATACCCGAATGATTATGTTAGTTGGCTGATTGAAAAACAAATTTGCACCCATAACGAAAAGAAAAGCAACTTTTACCTATAAAATCGCCAAGTATTCTCCCATTGTTAAATCTTCCGGTTGGTTGTCCACCAACAAAATCCTTTCCATAAGGGGGGAAATTAGCCTTGGTAAAAGTGTTGAGATCGTTATTGTTCCCCGGATCCATTATAGAGTCTCCAAATGCTATGATTCCTGGCACAAATGCATTTTTTGGTAGTAGATTGGTTGTTGTTCCTTTGTTGTAAGGTAAGTACATAAAAGCATATAGACAAAAGAAAATGACCTTCATAGATTAAAAAGGGAATGAAAAGAAGCAAAATATACATGAACAAAAATTTGATCATGAATATAAGATGAGTTTAATTTAGTTGATTCAACTTACGAGCTAGATGTTTCAATTACTACATTCACTCTGTTATAAAGAGATTAGCAATGAACTTGTTTCTTTCACGTATACTGTTTGTTTGTATTATTTGTCATGTTCTTATTAATTTCGTATAGATTCAACATCTTTGCAGTTGGTGGGTTTATTGTCTTTGTTATGATTTTCTTATAAAAATTAAATAAATAAAAACACAAACTTTTAATAATATATTATTCAATAATCACCGACTCATTCAAAAGGTTGTTCCAAGTTGTCAAAATATTAATTGCTAAACTTCAAGTGTTGCATTAAGTAATGTCACTTTAAGTCTAATACAACATCTTTTTCCTAGATAATGCAACACTTTTGTTAGATAATAATACAACACTAAAGTGTTGAAGTGTTGTTTATTTTATATCGCATTATATATACATACTCTTAGTAGTGTCACCATCACTATCGGTGATCTTTATCATCACTATTAATACCACCACCATATCACCGCCTCATCGTCAGTTATCCTTATCATTTAGTTATTCTAAATAAAATAAACTAAAGCTATAAGCAAAATACCAAAAACCTTAATCAAGGTACGTGATCCACTTACAGTCCCTTCTATTCATAAATTGTGTTTTAGAGAGGGTTTCGATGGGATGAATATTACTTACATTGGTGGTCGATGAGTGAAACTTAGTTTCTCGTCGGTAATGAGTAGGGATTTGTTCTTTGGATCTTCAACAAAACAGAAATGGTTCCAATCAGTTCAATCGCCTTCTTGTGGATTTGTCCCGGATGAAAGAATGGCATGGGTTGAAATGGTAGGCCTCCCTATGGGGCTTGGAACAGAAATGCTATTTGCAAAATTATGAGCAACTGGGGTACGCCGGTGTATTTTGGCGACGATGCTGAGGAATCTCTAGCATTGG
The DNA here is from genome assembly GCA_034093135.1 of Erigeron breviscapus. NCBI lineage: Eukaryota > Viridiplantae > Streptophyta > Magnoliopsida > Asterales > Asteraceae > Erigeron > Erigeron breviscapus. Next base: position 59,293,905 of record CM067171.1, on the reverse strand, counting down.
GGAAAGTCTGCATGTTGCTGCCAAAGTGTGATTTTATTTTGGACCGTGTAGAAGTGGAGATAGATAATGCAGTCTTTGATATTCGGATACAAGAGTTTTCTAGCTGGAGCCCAGACATTAGTCCTCCAAGTGTGTCTTCAATTGGGAACTCTGATGTTGATTCGTCCACTGAAGGTAATTCATGCGGTTATGTCGAATCAGCAGAGTCCATGTTTGGTTTACCTAGTGATTATCAAAAGTATGCAGATACGGAATTCTCTAATAGTAATATTGAAGAAGATACTTTGGATCAGTTACATGCTTGTTGTGGCGATCCAAGTCAAAGTATAGCAGAACCAATCGTGAAGTTAGTGGAAGTGGAGAAATCGTCTTCTACCTTTCAGGTTGAGGAAGCTCCAAATCATGTCGTACCAGAGACAAATGGAAGCAAGTTAAATGATATTGTGAATGAGATCTCTTCGGATCCATCCAAACCACCAGGGTACCGGATCCCGAGATCAGACTCAAACTCGGTTGCAAGTATTAAGAATAAAGAGACTGTTGACATCAGTGTGGGGATGGTTAATGGTTCTAGAGACATAGCAAATGATTTGGTGGAAGAAGAGACATCAGAGTTATCCAAACCTTCGGGATTTAGCAAGTCGTTTCCTGTTACAAATTCGTCTTCAAATACTAACAGCAATGACGCGGGTGACACCAATGTAGAGATGCCTAATAGTTCTATGGATTCCGCTCACGTGTTAATAGGAGGATTGCTTCTCGGGTAAAAGAACTTAACAATTCTTTTGAGGTGGGTAAACTTATGGGATTTCAGTTACAGGGCACTTGGAAGGAGATTACTCAGCGCTATTTCTAAGTTGAGAGACATAGGTCACGACTAGAAAACTGTGTATCACCGACGAAATTTCCGACGAATTTTTTTGGTCGGAAATTTTTCGAGAATTTACCGACGAATTTTAGACAAACAAAACATGAATAGAAAACTGCCTCATTTGTGACAAATTTCCTACGAATTTACCACAAAGTAATTTTCGTCAGAATTACGACACTAAAATACACACATTAGCGACAAAATTCTGAGGAATTAATGTCCAAAATATATTTCGTCGGAAATACCTTAAAAACATTTTGTTTAAATATAAATTAATTTCAAATAAAACATTTCCTCGGAAATCTGTAGGAAAAAATTAACTTTGTAAGGAATTTACGACGAAATATATGTATTTTCCAAAAGTAAAAAAAGTTTTAAAAAAATGAAAATGATTCGTCGGAAATATGTCGAAACCGAAATTAATGTGTTAACGAATTTCCAACGAATTCTTTTTTTTTTGAACAATTAAAATCTAGTATGTTTTATAATTTTTATTGGAAATTCGTAGGAAAATATAAATATCCAACGAATTTCCGACGAAAAATTTATGTTTATAAAAAGATAAGATTATTCCTAGGTAATTCGTCGGAAACCTAAACAGTTTCCTACAAATTTCCTACAAAAAAAATAAAAATTATTTAAATTTAAGGTATCTCAAATAGTTTTAAGCAAATACATTACTATATGCTTTACTAGTTATTAAAATAGTAATATACACAATCATATGTGTGTACGTATTGGTGTTATTATACATGTACGTTGATTTGCATGTGTATAATTTGAGTATGTTTAGGTGTATGTCATACGTATGTTATTTTTGCAATATTTTATGTCCATTATATGAATATGGGCAAATGTTAAATTATTATTATTATATATTATATAGATAGAGAGATATATGTGATTATTAATGTATTCATGAATGTTATATATAGGTCTGTATGATTGTTATAGTTAATGTATATGTGTAGATAAACTTAATATATATAAATGTAACTATTTTTATATGTATAGTGGTGTTTATATATATTTAATCATTATTGTGATGATATATGTATGCATGGTTCCATTTATGTATGTAAAAACGTTTAAAACAAGAAAATTTTCAATTTTTTTATATATTTCGTTGGAAATTCGTGGGAAAATATAATTATTTCCTATGAATTTCCGACGAAAAATTATATTTCGCAAAAAATAAAAGCATGTCCTTAGAAAATCGTCGGAAATAGATATTATTTCCTACGAATTTTTGACCAATATATTTTATATATCTTAAATCATGTAGTTCATTAAAAACTAGTCGAACAAAATTTATAAAAAATCATATACATTTCTTTTGCGACAAATGTCACAATGGAGAGTTTAGACTATGTTGTCTTAACCGAGTTCACGCTAAAGAGCTCTCCACCCAATATTTAGTAAGGAGGAAAAACTTCCAAATAGTCCCCACAAAGACCCGATAATATATTAGGAGAAAAAATTACCCTAAGACTTGAACCTAAGTTTCGAGTATTTAGTAACATGTATAATATAAAATATAAATAAAAATATAAAGTATAAAAAATATATTGATTGTGATCAAGATTATGATTATACGAGATTTCTGAACTTTTCAATAAAAAAAGATATCACTAAATATTTCTCAATTTTTTTACAATCCCAATTTAACTTCTCGTTCTTAACACTTCTCGATTCTACAACTATATTGTTTTTATTCCCAAATCAGTCCCACAACCCTAATTCTTTACATCCAATTTGTTTCATATTTTTTATTCTGCAGCCACCAACCCACCACTACCGATCTTATATATATAAAAAATTGTGTTCAATCTCGCTGCTGAAGTCGAGGATTTCATAGTTGCTGCTCACTCGCTACTCACTAGTTTTTTTTTATGTATAAAAACTTTTGAAACAATTAAAATCTATGTTTTTTATGTATTTCGTTGGAATTTAATGGGAATATATAACTATTTCCAACTTATTTCCGACAAAAAAATTATATTTATCAAAAAAATAAAGTAATTCATTAGAAATTCGTAGGAAATATATATTACTTTCTTATAAATTTCCCACAAAATTTATATATGTGTATCTATTCCTCTAATATCTCCCACAAAGTTTGATATATAAAATTTTTAGATTTCAATATACAACAGATATATATTTGTATTTGTATCTATTAACATACTGCTGTCAAAAAATAAAAATAAAAATAAACATAAATAAATTCTAATTGGCATTCAATAACCTCGGCCCACCACCACTAAACTTTGCATATATGGAAAATCTTTTTGCTCCCTCCACACGCATACGGGACTTGTATTTCATGCTTAAAAACTGATAGCTTTTAGGTACAGGAACAGAATAAGCTTCTCATAAAAAATTTGGTCTTTTACATATCTCTACCCCAACCAATCAAAAACCACCCTTTACTCTCTCACGGATTACAATCCTATGGCCCTCATATCTTACTCCACTATGTACCTTTAATCTAACGGTTGATATATACCTCTCCCAAACCATAAATTTTCACCCACTCAATATAATATACCAACAAAGCCCATCCCAAAGTAAAAATCACAGAGACATTTTATTCCCATCTTACTCCCTTTGTTCATCAAAAATGTTTGAGAAAGATAGGAGCAAAACGACATCACAAGATCCTCCATGACAACATCCAAGGCATCAAAGCCTTCTATCTGTGAACAGATTGGCTCGCAGAGATGGTGTACGTCAAGCGTATCAGCGGTTACTTACACGGTTTGTGTTTGATTGAAAAGTGGAAGAGAGTGACGGCAATGGATGTCGTTCATTTTTGTTGTAGATATCACTCAATTAATTTCATTTGTTATGATGTAGTAGTTGATAAAGTATATTAGCTAGTTTCTTGAAACTTGGTACTATTTTTTCAGTAACAGATAAAGGAAAAAGTGAAAGAAGAAGCTTTGTTTCTTGTTTTTGATGTATTGAGTTTGGCGTTGTTATACAATAAAATTTTTTTTATATATCTAGATATGTATATAAATGGTAGATAAATGTAGTGTTGCTCCAGATTTTGAGCATACATGAAAATTATATGCGAGTGTTTTTGCATAAATAAGAAATTAATGATTAATTAATTATTATTATTTTTGGCTAATTACAGCTGGTTTCCGACAAATTTCTATCAAAAGTTTGATATATAAAATTTTTAGATTTCAATATACAACAGATATATATTTGTATTTGTATCTATTAACATACTGCTGTCAAAAAATAAAAATAAAAATAAACATAAATAAATTCTAATTGGCATTCAATAACCTCGGCCCACCACCACTAAACTTTGCATATATGGAAAATCTTTTTGCTCCCTCCACACGCATACGGGACTTGTATTTCATGCTTAAAAACTGATAGCTTTTAGGTACAGGAACAGAATAAGCTTCTCATAAAAATTTTGGTCTTTTACATATCTCTACCCCAACCAATCAAAAACCACCCTTTACTCTCTCACGGATTACAATCCTATGGCCCTCATATCTTACTCCACTATGTACCTTTAATCTAACGGTTGATATATACCTCTCCCAAACCATAAATTTTCACCCACTCAATATAATATACCAACAAAGCCCATCCCAAAGTAAAAATCACAGAGACATTTTATTCCCATCTTACTCCCTTTGTTCATCAAAAATGTTTGAGAAAGATAGGAGCAAAACGACATCACAAGATCCTCCATGACAACATCCAAGGCATCAAAGCCTTCTATCTGTGAACAGATTGGCTCGCAGAGATGGTGTACGTCAAGCGTATCAGCGGTTACTTACACGGTTTGTGTTTGATTGAAAAGTGGAAGAGAGTGACGGCAATGGATGTCGTTCATTTTTGTTGTAGATATCACTCAATTAATTTCATTTGTTATGATGTAGTAGTTGATAAAGTATATTAGCTAGTTTCTTGAAACTTGGTACTATTTTTTCAGTAACAGATAAAGGAAAAAGTGAAAGAAGAAGCTTTGTTTCTTGTTTTTGATGTATTGAGTTTGGCGTTGTTATACAATAAAATTTTTTTTATATATCTAGATATGTATATAAATGGTAGATAAATGTAGTGTTGCTCCAGATTTTGAGCATACATGAAAATTATATGCGAGTGTTTTTGCATAAATAAGAAATTAATGATTAATTAATTATTATTATTTTTGGCTAATTACAGCTGGTTTCCGACAAATTTCTATCAAAAGTATTTTTTGATATATTAAAAAATATATATTAAACTAATTAATTTTGATGGAAATTCATCGGAAGTTAAAATACATTAGTGACGAATTTCCAAGACATTTTTTTGATAGAAATTCGTCGGAAAAGTTAAGTGTATTTCCGATGAATTTGCGACATTAATTTCGTCGGAAAGACGTCGCAGAATAGCCAACCATTGAACATTTTGTTAGTAGTTTGAAATGTACATGGCGAGGGATTTCCGACGAAATAAACCCTCGGAAAATAATATATTCGTCGGAAACTTTGGTCGGTAATTGTTTCCGATGGTGGTTTTTCCGACGAAACATTTTGGTCGGAAATTTCTCGGTGAAGCCGTTTTCCTACGAATTTCTGACGAATTTTGTCGTCGCTGAAAGTCAGTTTTTTAGTAGTGGGTGGTTATCAATGAATATCATCTCTTTCAACATTTGTGGTACAGGGAATTCTAATAAAAGAAAATCGTTGCGGGCTCTTCTTAACAAACATAAAGTCAATTTCTTGGCTTACAGGAAACTTTTATGTCTTCACATAATCTTCTCAAGCTTCGTTCCATGTGGGGTAACTATCACTTTGATTTTGAGGAAGTTTTATCTAATGGTCACTCGGGAGGTATAGTTTCTATGTGGGATCCTTCCGTCTTTGTTAAAGATATGGTGTACGCTACTGATAATTTTCTTATAATTGGTGGTACTTGGCTCCTTTTTGACATACCTTGTTTTATGGTCAATGTTTATGCACCCCAAGCAGAGAGTGCTAAATGTAGTGTATGGCAGGATATACTCAATTTCAAAAAAAATAACAACGGCAATTACATTGTTTTTGGGGGCAATTACATTGTTTTTGGGGGTTTTAACTCTGTTAGATACCAGGAAGAGAGATTTGGTTCTATATTCTCTGAGGTGAATGCCGGACACTTTAATGAATTCATCACCAGTGGCGACCTGGTTGATATCCCACTTGGGGGATCATCCTTTACTAGATTTTCAACTAATGGTCTGAAAGCGAGCAAACTGGATCGTTTCTTAGTTACTCCTAATATATTCAACAACATTCAAAACTTGGAGGGGTTAGTTATTGACGGGATATACTCGGACCATAGGCCTATCCTGCTCACTCAAAAGTATAGAGATTTCGGCCCAATCCCATTTAAACTCTTCAACTCTTGGATGGACCAACCCGGCTTTGAGGAATTGGTAAGAAATCAATGGGCTAACTCAGCATGTGTTTTCATTCCAAACACAGGCAGGAAGTTTGCTACACGCTTAAAAAGCTTGAAAAATGAGATTAAGAGTTGGCGAAAATCACAACCTAGTATTACTCTGTGCATTGACGATCTCCGAAATCAGCTTAGATCTGTTGATCAGGAGTTATTAAACGGTTATGATTCGTTGGAAGTTGCTAATCTTAGATCTTCTTTATTGCTTCAACTTCGGAGTAAAGAAAATATGATTAATCGAGATCTGTTTCAAAAAGCCAAAATCAAGTGGGGAGTGGAAGACGATGAGAATACCAAGTTCTTCCATAACATGGTTAATTGCAGACGTCGACTTCTTAGTATTCGCGGGGTGAAAGTTGATGGCCGTTGGATTGACTCTCCGGCTGAGATTAAAGATTGTTTTTATAGTCACTTTTCATCAAAGTTTAAACCTTTTGAGGGACCTGAATTTTTAATGGATCAAGAGATGTTTAAAAAGGTTTCTGATACGCAAAATGCAATGCTCGAAACTCCCATTCCTTGGAAGAAATTCGTTGCGCTGTCTGGGAGTGTGGTGGTGATAAATCACCGGGTCCGGATGGCTTTTCCTTTGCCTTTGTAAAAAGATTCTGGGATATCTTGAAAGATGATATCCATTGTTTTGTTTCTGATTTTTTCTCAACTTCATCCTTTCCAAACGGATGCAATTCGTCTTTTATTACTCTCATCCCCAAGGTTGATAACCCTATACTTGTCTCTGATTATCGCCCCATTAGTCTGATTGGTATGCAGTATAAAATCGTTGCTAAGATTCTGGCAAATCGTTTATCTCTTATGGTGGATTCAGTGGTTAGCAGAGAACAGTCCGCTTACGTTAAAGGTCGCCAGATTTTGGACGGCCCTTTAATTCTTAATGAGATCGTTGATTGGTATCGGTTAAAAAAGAAAAAGCTAATGTTGTTTAAGATTGACTTTGCAAAAGCTTATGATTCTGTTTCTTGGAAGTATTTGCTGGCTATTCTAAAGGCTATGGGTTTTGGTGATAAATGGATCGGGTGGATAAAATCATGCCTTAGCTCGGCTCGTTCTTCCATTTTGATCAATGGAAGTCCAACCAGTGAGTTCTCAATTAACCGTGGGTTGAGGCAAGGTGACCCATTGGCTCCTTTCCTTTTTATCTTGGCCATGGAGGGTCTTCATATCGCCTTGTAAAAACTGGTTGTTGCAGGAAAATTTCGTGGTGTACAAGTATCAAATGTGAACATTTCACATTTACTCTACGCGGACGATGTAATCTTGATGGGTGAATGGTCTAATGCTAATCTGGATATTATTCGTGATGCTCTCAAATTCTTCTACTATGTCTCGGGACTGAAGATCAACTTTCAGAAGTCCTCGTTATTTGGTATTGGAGTGAATACAGATGAAGTGTTACGGTCTGCTAATGTCTCGGGATGTAAAGCTGGATTCATTCCATTTAGGGAAAAGAATCTGGGAGTGTATGCAACTTGTCATCTTTTACTATTGTATGTATGCATCAAAAAATTTGAACGTTTGATGGAAGTATACCTGCTAAATTGAATGAATCGTGTAATTACCGGTTGGATCTAAATTTTAGCCGGTCATTGATGGAGTCACTTCATATATTTTATTTTTTTAAGAAAAAAACATAAATATCAATCATCATCAGATCTCCATGCTTCTAAACAACCTTATATATCATGAAGTTTCTGGAAAAAAAACCAGATGTAATTACATTTTTTATATTCGTAAAGATTCCGAAAAGAAAGTAACATGAAATACCAATGTGGATATATAAAGTTTTATAGTTAAAACTTTAAGTTTCAGGGCTAATTTTTGAGTTCTCGTATTGCGAATTGGTTTTTAGAATGGAACTGAATTGTGCTTGGGTTTTGTACCATGTGTGCCAACATTGTCGGGCTCAGCTCGTTGGCTCGTTTCTGAAAAAGATGAATGGCAGTTCACATCAACAAAACCAATATCACCACTTCCAATCTCATAACCCAAAAGCCATCTTCAAAGTCATCATCTTTTTTATCTTTTGGATCCAACTTCAAAAACCCATTAAAAAACAACACCACCGGATCAAACTCCTGTACACAGATCCGACCACCGCCTTCTCCGATCAACTTTCCGGTGGTCATTTACTCGCTATATTAATCTGTATTTATATGTATATCTATCTATACCTCGTTACCACCAACAGTCCATAAGAATCCCACCAAGTCGTAAACCAATGGTGGTGGCCAGATTCGGTGGCCGGCAAAAACCCACGCCGGGAATCAGCCAACCGCCATAGCCCCCATTACCACCACGCCGGGAATAAGCCCACGCCATAGCCGCCGCCAGCCAACCGCCATTAGAGTTTTATTATGACTTAGATCGAGAATTCAATTTTGGTTTCATGTAGTCCTCCACAGCAGCCACCATCCACAATCAGTACTATTACTGTTCGAGATGTGAATTGTATAGTAACTTTATTTTAATTTTATATTTACTGTTACTGATTTATATAATTTTTGTGTATGTATGTAATGATTTAAATATATATTATATAGATACAGATTTAGATATATACAGCATAAAGAGATTGATATAAATATAGACTGATACAGATATAAATTGGTAGTATTTGTCTGGATTTGTATGTTTTTATATGTATATATTGTTGTTGAAGGTTGAAGGTTCTGGAAAAAAAACCAGATGTAATTACATTTTTTAATCAGAAAATAGTAAATGTAACCGGCTAACCATCAAGCAGGTCACCGATTACACGATTTATTCAATTTAGCGACATACTTCCATCAAACGTTCAAAATTTTTGATGCATACATACAATAGTAAAAGATGACAAGTTACATACACTCCGGGATTCTTTTCCCTTCCATTTAAATACCTAGGAGTTCCAGTGGGTTCTCGTATGACGAGAGTGAAAGAATGGGAGCCGATCATAGCTAAATTTTCTAAACGCCTATCGACGTGGAATGCAAAGCTTCTTTCCATTGGAGGTCGTCACACCTTAATCACCTCTGTTTTGGGTGCATTAGGTACCTATTATTTTTCTCTATTTTGTATGCCAAAAAAGATTAACGATGTTCTTGAAGCAAAAAGATCGAGATTTTTTTGGGGTGGCTCTTGTGAAGAGAAGAAAATGGCATGGGTTCAATGGAAGTCTATATTAGCTGATAAATCCATTGGTGGGTTGGGTGTTGGCAGCCTTGAAGGTCTTAATATTGCACTTCTCTATAAATGGAGATGGCGTGCCCTCATGAATCCGAACTCCTTATGGGTCATGGTTGTCACTGCTATACATGGGCCCAATACCTATAACTCGTTCATCGGGAAAGGTAATGGTGTTTGGTCTAGGATGTGTGTGACATTCAGTCAGGTGCATCAACGATACAATGTCCCAAATGATGTTTTTGAAAGGGTGGTTGGTAATGGCAGAGACACCAAATTTTGGACTGATATTTGGTTAGGCGAGGTTACTTTTAAGTCTCGCTTCCAACGGTTATTCATGTTGGAACAATTCAAAGATTGTTGTGTGGGTGATAGAATTCAAGACGATCAAAGAGTCTGGAGCTGGCGAAGAAATGTTCGATCAGGTAGGGAAGCGGACCAGCTTGATAACTTGCTGGACGTATTATCCCAGGTGAGGTTGAATAATAATAATGATAGGTGGGCGGTGGGCCTGTAAATTACAAGGGGCTAAAGAATTCACAGTAAAGTAACTTGCGCCACTTCATTGATATGAAAATGTTGCCGCCTTCTGTTCCAAAGTTCCCTTGGTGCAAATATGTCCCGAAAAAAGTAAACATACTTGTGTGGAGGGTATTTAAAGACCGCATACCTACTAGGTTTAACCTGAGCTCGCGTGGGATCCATATATCTTCACACGCATGCCCTTTTTGTCTAACGGGTGTTGATACTATGTGAACAAAGAATAAATCTCAATTTATCACCAAAAACCCTAATCTATTCTCAAATAGATTAGAAACAATCAACCACAAAATCACACTTGCTAATCAAGTATGATTCACTCAACTATTTGTTGAATGTTCTATTACAAACAATAATCAAGAACCTAGATTATTATTACAAATCATTAAGCAGATATATATATATTTGTATATATATATATATTGAATCTAGAGAGAGAGAAATTAACATCGAGATTTTTCCTAATAACCCTAATCTGACCAAAGAGAGTATATATACAACCTCTCTTTGGCATAATGACACTTTAAGTCCTTGTACTTGTATCTTCTCCCAACTTGTCATCTTTAGCCCTTCTCTCTTATGAATCAACACACCAGGTCCTACCTGCACAACTAATCATACAATAAGGTAAATAATAACAAAACATTATATGATAAGAGATAAGCAGTGAAGAGAATGAGATTATAACTTCAACATCCCCCCATAATCTTATTCTCAAACAAGTTAACAAGCTTAAGTTTGTTACAAATGATCTCATGAGTTTTTGTATCCAACCCTTTTGTTAGAATATCTGCTACATTTAGAGCAGAATCTATTTTCTCTGTTTTAATAACACCAGCAAGTATCTTTTCTCTAACAAAATGTAGATCAATTTCAAGATGCTTTGTTCGTTCATGGAAAACAGGGTTGGAAGCAATCTTAATTGCAGATTTATTGTCACAAAACAATTTAACAGGCAATACATTAGTAACTTGTAAATCCTGCAAGATTTTCACAATCCAAATTATTTCACAAGTAACAGAAGCCATTGCCCTATATTCACCTTCAGTAGATGACTTAGATATAGTGTTTTGTTTCTTACTCTTCCAAGACACCAAAGAACCACAAAAATATACAAAGTAACCAGTCACTGACCTTCTGCTTGAAATGCATTTGGCCCAGTCAGAGTCAACATAAGCTTCTAGATTAAAAGAATCAAACCTGCTGATCAAGATACCTTTTCCAGGTGCACCTTTTAAGTATCTCAATACTCTAAGTGCAACTTTAAGATGTGAAGCAAGAGGTTTATGCATAAACTGGCTTAAGCAATGTACAGTATATGCAATATCAGGTCTAGTATGAGTCAAATAAATAAGCTTGCCAATCAACTTTTGATATTCTGTAATATTTTCAAGAATAGGATCATCAATAGACTCACAACTAGACAATTGAACATTAGGATTCAAAGGCACACTGACTGGCTTCCCAGCCAGAAGACCAAATTCTGATAAAAGATCTAAGCAATATTTTCTTTGGTTTAAACATAAACCATCATTAGTGTCAACAACTTCAATGCCTAAAAAATATTTAAGCTTCCCTAAATCTTTTATCAGAAATTTGGTTTTAAGATAAGATTTAAACTTATCAATTTCAACTTCATTGTTGCCAGTAATAATAATATCATCAACATATACTAACAAGGCAATAAAAACACCATTACCAGTCTTAGTAAAAAGTGAGTAATCACTTTTACTTTGCATAAAACCATCACCAATTAAAGCTTCAGTAAGCTTAGCATTCCATTGTCTAGGAGCTTGTTTTAAGCCATAAAGAGACTTATTCAACTTGCATACTCTAGTATCATTCTTGTCAAAAAAACCTTCAGGCAGCTTCATATACACAGTTTCTTCAAGATCACCATACAAGAAAGCATTATTTATATCAAGTTGATATAAACACCAATTATTTTGAACAGCTAAACCTATTAAGCACCTAACAGTGACAATCTTAACTACAGGAGAAAAGGTTTCATCAAAATCTACACCTTCCTTTTGACTATAACCCTTAGCAACCAACCTAGCTTTATATCTTTCTATTTCACCATTGGATTTATACTTAATCTTATATATCCACTTACATCCAATTGGTTCTCTTCCTTCAGGAAGATTAGTTAATTCCCAAGTATTGTTTCTATAAAGAGCTTCCATCTCAAGATTCATAGCATCTACCCAATGTTTTTCTTTACAAGCAACACTATATCTATTAGGTTCAGTGCTTTTATTAAGCTCAGAAATAAAGGAAACACAAGTTGGATGTAAATTAGAATAACAAACAAACTTTTCAATGCCATATTTAACACTGCTATTAATGACAAAGTCTTTATATTTGTTAGCAGGAAACACAGAAACTCTTTCAGACCTTCTAAGATTCTGACCAGAATTATTATCAATAACATTATTGTTATTTTCATTTTCATTTTGTAAATCATTGATTTGTTGATTCTGCATATGAGCATCTTCATTATTGATAACATAATCATCACCCTCAGAATTATTTCCATTCAAATCATTAGTAGCAGCATCCAGATTCTCATTGGTAGAGCTAGAAGAAGCACTGCCAGAATGAGAATGGTTGCTACCATTACTTACCTCATTTCCTCTCACTTCATCATTGGGAATAGAAGGCTGCTCATATAAATCAAAAAAGGTTTCTTGAACTAAAATTTGTCCAGAATCTTTAACTTGTTGTTTAAGTTTTAATGGAAAAATGTTTTCAAAAAACTTAACATCTCTAGAAAAAAATATTTTGTTATCATTGAGAGAAAGAAGCTTGTACCCCTTTTTTGAACTAGAATAACCAATTAAGATACATTTAGAAGACCTGCTTTGAAATTTATCCAAGACATTTAAATTTTTTGAAAAACATAAGCAACCAAAGTTTCTTAAGTGAGAGAAAAAAGGAGGTTTATTAAAGATCATCTCATAAGGAGTTTTTCCATTTAGCACTGAAGAAGGTAATCTGTTAATAATATAACAAGCAGTCAGAACACATTCAGTCCACAAATTTAAGGGAATACCCCCTTGAAACAAAAGAGCTCTAGCAACATTAAGAATATGTCTATGCTTTCTTTCTACAATCCCATTCTGTTGAGGAGTATGAGGAATAGAAGTTTGATGCACAATACCATTTGTCTCAACAAAATTAGTAAAAGATTTATTAACAAATTCAGTCCCATTGTCACTTCTTAAAGTCTTAATGGTCTTATTAAACTGATTTTTTAACAAGTTATAAAAAACAACAGTTCTCAAACACTTCATCTTTAGTTTTTAACAAGTATACCCAGACAGCTCTGGTGTAATCATCAACAATGGTTAAAAAATATCTGTAACCATCTCTGCTAGTCACCCTATAAGGACCCCAAACATCTAAATGTATTAGTTGACCTAATTCAGTAGATTTATGATCACTTTGAGGAAAAACATCTCTAGTTTGTTTAGCCTGATGACAAATTTCACAAACAAAATCTTTACATTGTTTAAAATGCAAATCAGACTGAAGTTTATTTAGAACAGATTCAGAAGGATGACCTAATCTATGATGCCAAACAGTTTTAGACACATTGCAAGTAATCATTCTATCAATACCTTCTAAACATTCATCAATATAGTACAATCCACCTTCTTGTCTACCAGTCCCTAGAACTTTCATTGTATTCAAATCCTGAGCCATAACATAGCACATAGTATCATCAAAAGCAATAAGATATTTACTATGCTTAGCAACTTTATGAACAGATAACAAGCTGACACAATATTCAGGAACAACAAGAACATCAAAAAGAGTCAAATAAGGAGTTAATTGTAAATTCCCAATTTTCTGAACATAAGCATAAGTTCCATTTGGGTGACCAACTTTGATTTTTAAGGCAGAAACATCCAAAACATCAACAAGATTAGAATCAGAATGAGTAATATGATGATTGGCTCCAGAATCATTGATCCAACCCTTTTTCACAAGTTTTTGTCTCATATTAGAATTTGAACAAAAAAATTGATTAAAATTTTTATGAAATATCTTACTATTATTGAATAACACACCTGCCATGTTGGCATTCACATTTTGAGATGATTCAGAACTATCTTTCAACAAGTTTAGAATTCTGCTCAGCTGCTCATCAGAGAAATTAGTAGTACTAGAAGTAGAAGCTTGAGAAGTAGAAGTATTATTACTAGAAAATTTCTTTTGACCATTCTGAAAATTTCCAGACTTCTTTTTACCAAAATCAGGTGGATATCCAATCAATTTGAAGCATTTATCAACAGTATGACCATTAAACCCACAATTTTCACATATCACAGAAGGACCTTTAGAGGTTAAAGAGCCATTATTTCTAGAATTCTTAGCAAAGTTATTCACAGAAGGCATATTTCTAGCATTATTAACCTTAGACACAAAAACAGAAGATTGTGACTTGGAATTAGAAGTATTAGTTAACCCTCTATGTGACTCATCCCTAGATATAATAGAATATGCAGTTTTTAAGTCAGGTAAAGGATCTCTAGTTAAGATATTACTTCTAACACTCATGTAAACATCATCAAGACCCATCAAGAACTGCATCAGTTTAATCAATTGAGAATGTTTAGAAAAATCTTGAGCAGCATGGCAAGTACACCTAGGTAACTGAACTAAAGCATCAAATTGTTTCCACAAAGCATTCAGTTTATGATAATAATCAGATAAAGGCATACCATTCTGACATAAAGAGTTAATCTTATGATGCAAATTAAAAATCACAGAACCATCCACTTTATCATAAGTTTCTTTTAATTCTTGCCATATAAGAGAAGCTTTTCTAGAAAATATCTGACCAAGGTATAACTCTTCAGAAATAGAATTCAGAATCCAAGAAATAACCACAGCATTACATCTATCCCATTGTTTTCCTAGAACTTCATCTATATTAGATCTTCTGCAACTACCATCAATAAAACCAACTTTGTTTTTAGCCTCTAAAGCAAGAAGCATAGCACAACTCCATATTTGATAATTTTCAGTACCTTTTAATTTTATTGACACAATAGACAAAGTACTAGAATCATTAGGATGCAAATGTAAAGGACTTCCTAAATCCAATTGACTTATTTTAGTGATACTATCATCACTTCCATTTTCAGACTCATAATCAAAGCCATGAATATTATCATCATCCATATTAGCAAACAGAACCAAATAAACACAAGTAAACAACTAACAGTTAATCTCAATTAACAATCAATAATAACACACAAGGAAAAAAAAAAATTATATATATATTTTTATTTTTTGAAAAATAAATCTTATCCTCGCAAAGTGCTAGGGACAGGATTCCTAACCTCTCAAAGAAGGCAGGTCAAGTATTAGCACAGTTGTTTTGAATGAGATAAGATAAATTTTTTTTTTTTTTTTTTTTTTTTTTTTTTAAAAAGAAGGAGAAGACAAACAGTGCTATCGGAAGAATGAAGAAGAAGAGGAACTCTACTATTCAAACGATTCACTTAGTCGATGAATAGCAGAATCAAGAAGTAGCAGCCGTACTATTCAATCGATTCACTTAGTCGATGAACAGTGAAACCCTAACCCCAATTTTCTAAAAAATTAGGGTTTACAACCACAATCAGATCCAGAACCAAAAACGGTGATCAAAGGATCATACGCCGTTAATAATAACCAGATCTAAACACAAAAACCCCAAAATAAGCGAAACCCTAGATCGGAGATCTCGAAACCCTAAAAATTATTATTTAAACAAAATTAATTCGATTAATCGCGATCAACAACGATAACCTGCTCTGATACCATGAACAAAGAATAAATCTCAATTTATCACCAGAAACCCTAATCTATTCTCAAATAGATTAGAAACAATCAACCACAAAATCACACTTGCTAATCAAGTATGATTCACTCAACTATTTGTTGAATGTTCTATTACAAACGATAATCAAGAACCTAGATTATTATTACAAATCATCCAGCAGATATATATATATTTGTATATATATATATATTGAATCTAGAGAGAGAGAAATTAAACGATCGGGTATTTTTCCTAATAACCCTAATCTGACCAAAGAGAGTATATATACAACCTCTCTTTGGCATAATGACACTTTAAGTCCTTGTACTTGTATCTTCTCCCAACTTGTCATCTTTAGCCCTTCTCTCTTATGAATCAACACACCAGGTCCTACCTGCACAACTAATCATACAATAAGGTAAATAATAACAAAACATTATATGATAAGAGATAAGCAGTGAAGAGAATGAGATTATAACTTCAACACTATGTCTCACCTATTCGCTGATTGTAGCTTTGCCGAAGAAGTAAGATTACACCTATGTTCCTGGCTACAGATTACACTTCCTCAAAATACTCCAATGGAGGTAGAGTCGTGGATTGCTTCAAGCCAATGGACGAATAAGGTTAAAGACGTTGTTCGAGCTACCTGTTTTGTATGGTGGTGGTCAATGTGGAAACATCGTAATGATATCTTCTTCAACTCGAGTCGACCAAGTACTTATGAGGTGTACTCCTCTACCGTTTCTTTATCTTTTTTATGGCTATCAAATCGTTGTAACACTTTTGATTATTCGTGGTCTACTTGGAGCACCAGTCCAAGTCTTTTATTGTAATCTTTCGGCCCCTTGCCGAAGGTCTTCATTATATTTATTAATAAAATCTTAGCTGTTCTAAAAAAATAATAATCAACCAACTGCATAAATGGTTAATAGTTACATAGATAACTAAAATGCCATATATGACATTTATATTATTCAGACAAGTTTATTTTTTAATAAATATCTAATTCTTAACGTAAAATAGCTTAATTCTTAACCTTAAATAATAATAAAAGTTTATATATCAATTAGTTTTCAAAAGAAAAATTAAAATTTTATATTGCAATCTTTTATTTATTTAAAAAGTTCTCAATGTGTTAATTGCAAGATTGGTCCCTGTGGTTTTTCTATTTTAGCAATGAGGGTCCTTTTTTCAAGTTCACTAGCAATGGTCCCTTATGTGTTGTATGAAAAGACAATATTGCCCCTGCACGTAATGGCCACGTGAAGACTTGACGGCATCCGCTAAAGGTTCCGTTAAAAAGGGACCAATCTTGCAAAAAAATTCTCAAAATAGGGACCCCCATTGCAACGATACTCAAAAAGGGACCCCCATTGCAAAAGTGTGTAAACCACAGGGACCAATCTTGCAATTAACTCGCAGATGAGTATTAAAGATGAACCTTTCATCGAAAGGACAAATCAATCTCACGTGCCTTGTACATGAGAGCAAATTTGTCATTTTGAACCTAAAAGATTAAATTTGAAATAAGTTATGTGATGTACCGGTCAAATTTCATTTATACTGGTCAATGTTTGAGATAAGTCGTGTATATATGTATTTGTATGTATATACTAGCAAGGTACCCCATGCAATGTGGCGAAATGGAGGTGGTGGCGACGAGATGTTGAAGGTGAGTCGCGACTGGCGAGACTAAATTTTACACTATAAATAACGTGTGATTGAAATTAATGTGAATCAAACTCTATCCATGATGGTCATTATGCACTTAGGCGTATTGCGTATATGGGAGGTTAGAGAAAAACTATATGTAAAATGATATATTGATATGAAAATGTCTACATACGGACATAGTTCACATTACATATGAGTATTTATACTCATTTATACAACTTTTTTAGTTTGCATACCAATCAACCTTTATATAGTTTCAAAAGAAATCATTTATGTATTTTCCTACAATTTGATTTGAGAGTATGTTGTATCCTTTATCTGTAGGGTGAGCACTGTCCCAAAAAAGATATTTTGAATCATCTGGACATGTAGGCACCAATTGATTGCATAAAATAGCAACCTCTATGTTTCCAGTGCCACAACAGCCTCTATCCACAACTTCTAGTCCTGAGCCATGATATAACTTGTTATAGTAAGAAATAAATAAAATTAGTAAAACATATGACTTTGCAATCCAAGTTACGAGCATTTAGTACCGTATATGAGGGGGTTTTGAATAATAGCAAACAAAGGGTTGTATATATCAATATAGACAATCCTTGATTGGGCTAGAGTTTTGTTGAGGTATTCAATCTCTGGTTGCAACTTGTTGTTATATATTTGAGCTGCTTGATTGTACTGTTCTGAACACACTCTAAGTCCACCACCAGCAAGAGTTCTTTGTGCCGGTAAACACCCTATTGGGGGCGCATTAAAGACCCCTATTCTTCTTGCTCCAAGTTTGTATATATCCTTAAATGAAAATATGTTAAAAATTACTCTATAATAACATACTAAATCATCAGATACAAAATATATAAGAGTCCACATTTTAAAATAGTTTTTGCTTAATTGCAGATTTCTATTAAGATTGTAATTCCAAATATCACTAAATATATACAAGTAATGAATTACTTAATTATAAGAAGCAAATACATGAAAAAACAATGTACCTGTATAAATTTAGAAGCGAATGACACAATAAGATCGGCATAAGTTGGGATATCATATTGTAGTCTTCGAAGGCCAACAGTGAAGTAAGTATTAGCAAGATCGTCGGTACCTGCAACCACCAAGAATATGCTATTTGCTAATATGAATTGTGTTCTTTCTTCTCCAACTATAACCTTCAGTTTCTCGATGTATTCCTTAAATTGTTTCAACTGGTCTTCAAGCGACAAAACAGCCTGATAAATCGATTAACTAAAAATTTAATTCATTGACACGAGTGGTGCTGATGATATAGCATAACCTGAAGCATCAAATGAACTTGAACTATACTCTAAAAAAGTGGCAGAATTTGTCCATTTTATATTCAAACTTTGGATATATGTGTGTAGTTAACTTCATTAAAACAATAGAATAGTTATTGTGATTAGAAATTTATGATCAATTACCAATATCATGGGAGTTTGGGGATCAAATCCTGAGGCGCCTGAAGCAAAGCTTACACCATTGAGTAGCTCTTTATCATCAAGGGATGGATCAAGATATGCTGGCAATATTTCTTTTATTCCCAGTTGTTCAACTGACAAAAATAGAAATATATATATTAAATGATTGCAATATTAGATAACTTTTAAGTTATAGTAATATATATTATATATATATATTATATATATATATTATATATATATATTATATATATATATTATATATATATATATATATTATATATATATATATATATTATATATATATATATATATTATATATATATATATTATATATATATATATTATATATATATATATATATATTATATATATATATATATATATATTATATATATATATATATTATATATATATATTATATATATATATATATATAATGTATATTATATACAATTATATATATTAATAATATATTATATATATATATATATATATGGGAAAAGTGAATATAAGGTTGTCCCATACCCAAGCTTAGGTATAATATATATATAATATATTTATATATTTATTAAATCACATGGCCCAGTAGATTTTTGGTTAGAGTGACCCGTTTCCCTTCTAGCTTCTTTCTTTCTTTCTTTCTTTCTTTCTTTCTTTCTTTCTTTCTTTCTTTCTTTCTTTCTTTCTTTCTTTCTTTCTTTCTTTCTTTCTTTCTTTCTTTCTTTCTTTCTTTCTTTCTTTCTTTCTTTCTTTCTTTCTTTCTTTCTTTCTTTCTTTCTTTCTTTCTTTCTTTCTTTCTTTCTTTCTTTCTTTCTTTCTTTCTTTCTTTCTTTCTTTCTTTCTTTCTTTCTTTCTTTCTTTCTTTCTTTCTTTCTTTCTTTCTTTCTTTCTTTCTTTCTTTCTTTCTTTCTTTCTTTCTTTCTTTCTTTCTTTCTTTCTTTCTTTCTTTCTTTCTTTCTTTCTTTCTTTCTTTCTTTCTTTCTTTCTTTCTTTCTTTCTTTCTTTCTTTCTTTCTTTCTTTCTTTCTTTCTTTCTTTCTTTCTTTCTTTCTTTCTTTCTTTCTTTCTTTCTTTCTTTCTTTCTTTCTTTCTTTCTTTCTTTCTTTCTTTCTTTCTTTCTTTCTTTCTTTCTTTCTTTCTTTCTTTCTTTCTTTCTTTCTTTCTTTCTTTCTTTCTTTCTTTCTTTCTTTCTTTCTTTCTTTCTTTCTTTCTTTCTTTCTTTCTTTCTTTCTTTCTTTCTTTCTTTCTTTCTTTCTTTCTTTCTTTCTTTCTTTCTTTCTTTCTTTCTTTCTTTCTTTCTTTCTTTCTTTCTTTCTTTCTTTCTTTCTTTCTTTCTTTCTTTCTTTCTTTCTTTCTTTCTTTCTTTCTTTCTTTCTTTCTTTCTTTCTTTCTTTCTTTCTTTCTTTCTTTCTTTCTTTCTTTCTTTCTTTCTTTCTTTCTTTCTTTCTTTCTTTCTTTCTTTCTTTCTTTCTTTCTTTCTTTCTTTCTTTCTTTCTTTCTTTCTTTCTTTCTTTCTTTCTTTCTTTCTTTCTTTCTTTCTTTCTTTCTTTCTTTCTTTCTTTCTTTCTTTCTTTCTTTCTTTCTTTCTTTCTTTCTTTCTTTCTTTCTCTTTTCTCTCTAAGTAAAAAGAAAGACCAAACCATCTCCTCTCTTCATTTCTCTAGCATCATTTGGCGTTTTGGAACTAGTTTAACTCGGGAATCATCTTCGTCTTCATCTCATTGTCGTCATATTGAAGAATCAAAGGTGGAAGTCTCACATTTTACCCATTTTGACCTAATTTCGGGTTCTAGCTCAAAGAGAAGTTTTGGTGAGTCTAATTCATCCCATTTACTCCTACTTATGTTTGTTTATGCATTTCTAGTCATCTTGAACATTTACAAGTCCTAAATCGGCTTAAATCTCGTTTGGGTCAAATTAGGGTTTAAATTAGGGTTTGAAGGTTTTGGTGTGATTTTGATGTTTTGGTCGAATTTGTGGATTGGGTTATGTTTATTTATGGTTAATGGTGTTTATTTATGCTTCAAATTAAGTTACAAGTTCCTACAAATCGTTTTGGGTTGTTTTGGGTCGAAAATTAGGGGTTTTGGTTCGTGGCACCTGCTGGTGCTGGCTGCAGTTCGTGGCCACTGCGGCGCAGTGAGCCCTCCCCTTGCTCACTGCGGCGCAGTGCTTTGTTTCTGGTCCTGGTGAGATTTAGCCACTGCGGCGCAGTGAGCTTAGCCCTGGCTCACTGCGACGCAGTGGAATGTTACTGTAAAATATGCGCGTCAGTTTTCAAACGTTAATAACTTTTGATCCGTAAGTCCAAATAAGTCATATGACCTATCGTTGGAATCGTAAGAGAGTCTAGTTTCACGTGGTAACCTTCATTTTGTACGAATCTTAGTGCATTTCTAAAAATGTCTAGTCAAAGTGTCTCGTTCTTAACCGGTAAGGTTGTAGAAGCGTTTGTGGGTTGGCGACTCGACTTAAACTTGCTAAACCAACTTGTTTATGATTATAGATTTGACATTATGATATATGGCATGATTTGATAGGTTGTGGACGTGTGGGGCCCAACACTCGCTATTAATCTTTCATTTACTCGACTTAAGCTTCTTTGCCGATCAAGGTGAGTTTCGTAGCTCCCTACTCAATAGAGATTCGGGCTGAAAGTGTACATATACGTGTTGTTTGTTTGTTATACTTGACTTGTGCGGTGCACACTCAAACATACTGTTATTGTTGCGTTGATGACGTTATTGATTCGCATTTGATATGCATTATGGTCTTACATACGTATGACACATGATCTGACGTTAATAATTCGCGTACTCAGTTATTATACGAAATTGCTTACCCTTATGAACTCGTAATGATTTGATATTGTGATTAGGATAGTGGTACATACACGGAAGGTGATGATACCTTTAATGAATTGTAGATGTGGTGGGAAGGCTGCGGGTGACCCTATATATAAGCATCTAGAACCTGATGAAAGTAAAACCCTCCGAAGTGGGTGTACGCATTGTTTAGAGGAATTTGATGGATGTTGAGAATGTGTTGGATATTCATATACGTTTGTTATACTTGACTTGTGCGGTGCACACTCAAACATACTGTTATTGTTGCGTTGATGACGTTATTGATTCGCATTTGATATGCATTATGGTCTTACATACGTATGACACATGATCTGACGTTAATAATTCGCGTACTCAGTTATTATACGAAATTGCTTACCCTTATGAACTCGTAATGATTTGATATTGTGATTAGGATAGTGGTACATACACGGAAGGTGATGATACCTTTAATGAATTGTAGATGTGGTGGGAAGGCTGCGGGTGACCCTATATATAAGCATCTAGAACCTAATGAAAGTAAAACCCTCCGAAGTGGTGTACGCATTGTTTAGAGGAATTTATGGATGTTGAGAATGTGTGGATATTCATATACGTTTTGTTATACTTGACTTGTGCGGTGCACACTCAAACATACTGTTATTGTTGCGTTGATGACGTTATTGATTCGCATTTGATATGCATTATGGTCTTACATACGTATGACACATGATCTGACGTTAATAATTCGCGTACTCAGTTATTATACGAAATTGCTTACCCTTATGAACTCGTAATGATTTGATATTGTGATTAGGATAGTGGTACATACACGGAAGGTGATGATACCTTTAATGAATTGTAGATGTGGTGGGAAGGCTGCGGGTGACCCTATACATAAGCATCTAGAACCTGATGAAAGTAAAACCCTCCGAAGTGGATGTACGCATTGTTTAGAGGAATTTATGGATGTTGAGAATGTGTTGGATATTCATATACGTTTTGTTATACTTGACTTGTGCGGTGCACACTCAAACATACTGTTATTGTTGCGTTGATGACGTTATTGATTCGCATTTGATATGCATTATGGTCTTACATACGTATGACACATGATCTGACGTTAATAATTCGCGTACTCAGTTATTATACGAAATTGCTTACCCTTATGAACTCGTAATGATTTGATATTGTGATTAGGATAGTGGTACATACACGGAAGGTGATGATACCTTTAATGAATTGTAGATGTGGTGGGAAGGCTGCGGGTGACCCTATATATAAGCATCTAGAACCTGATGAAAGTAAAACCCTCCGAAGTGGATGTACGCATTGTTTAGAGGAATTGATGGATGTTGAGAATGTGTTGAATATTCATATACGTTTTGTTATACTTGACTTGTGCGGTGCACACTCAAACATACTGTTATTGTTGCGTTGATGACGTTATTGATTCGCATTTGATATGCATTATGGTCTTACATACGTATGACACATGATCTGACGTTAATAATTCGCGTACTCAGTTATTATACGAAATTGCTTACCCTTATGAACTCGTAATGATTTGATATTGTGATTAGGATAGTGGTACATACACGGAAGGTGATGATACCTTTAATGAATTGTAGATGTGGTGGGAAGGCTGCGGGTGACCCTATATATAAGCATCTATAATTCCTTAAATGTAAAGTCGTATGAAATGTATGTGCATTGTAGTCTGATTGATTTGGGATGCGACGGCGCTGTGATTGAGATTGATGAGACGGTTCAATTCGTTTGATTGACTTAGTTAAGTTGTGAAGTATATTTATTATTATTATTATTATTACTGCTAGGACAGACGTGCATACATGGAAGTCGGTTATGCCTTCGTTGGGTTCTAGATGTGGTGGGAAGGCTGCGGGTGACCCTATATATAAGCATCTAGGATTCGAAGAAAGTAGAATCCTCCTAAATGTATGTGCGTATAGTTTACTTTAGTTTGATGATTTATGGACTTGTGATGTATGGATGTTGTGTATAAATCCCACTGAAGAGGATATGACTTAGGTTGTGTATCTATCCCACTGAAGAGGATATGATGTTTATAAATCCCACTGAAGAGGATAAATCCCACTGAAGAGGATATGTTGTATATCAATCCCACTGAAGAGGATATGATACCTGTTTTGAGTTGATGATTATATACGTTACTTGAGTATAATGTTATTTCGCGTTTTACTTGTTTTGTGTATCTCGTCGTGGATATGGTTGTGTTGTTCATAGAGGCTCACTGTAAGTCATGTTTTGCCTCTACTCGTATATTATGATTGTTGACGATGGTTTCTAATGGACCATTACTACGAACTCACCAACCTTGTGTTGACTATGCTTAGTACACTTTTCAGGTAACCAGGTTAGCCAGAGCGTGGAGTTTGATTGTTTGCTTGCTGTTGAACCCGGACTGGACTTATATGGATCAAGGATCCATTTGCCTTATGTTGCATTGTACTTAGGATTGATAGCTTTCTTTCGATGTCGTTTTGTAAACCTTGACGATTACTTGCTTCTGTTATATTTTGATACTTGTTTCTTTTATTGTATGGATTCACTGAATCCTTATTTGCATTTAGATCATGTTCTACATTAATTCCACCTTGTGCTATATGATTTCCGTGATATTCTGAGCCTTGGCTTGGGGTGTTACAGAATGGTGGCCCATGCGTGGTCGTAGAGAATTAGGCGGTTTGACCTAGACTACGGCTTAAGTTAAAACTCTTCATATAGCATGCATGGTTAGGAAATTTGTGTGCAACATGAATTCTGTGAACCTTAGAAAGTGTATATTGTGAGTTCGTAGTTAAGACCACTTATGTGATGGCTTGAATTCAATGTGATGAATGTGGAATGGGTACGATATGGTTAAGTGTGCATTGATTGAAATTGATTGTCTTTGTTATGGATTGTTGCTACTGATTGATGTTTGTTGGATGCTTTAGAGCAAAATGAAGTTATGGTATTAACTTAGTATAATATTGTGGCAACCCTAAAAGAACCCGATCAACTCTTTTATGGTCGCCCAACATTATAACAAGTTAATGACATCATGGATTGCGCACGTGTGGCTTAAAGTATAATAAGGAACCGATATGCTTAATGGAAGTTGATTGGGTGGAGGGTTAGCCGTTGGTACACCCTGTATACATACCTGGTCAATGACTAGAGAGCATATCGAATTCGGATTATACTTTGAATCATTCGTGTTAGTTGCTTGGCTTAGTGTATAATAGGGAACCGATATGCTTAATGGAAGTTGATTGGGTGGAGGGTTAGCCGTTGGTACACCCTGTATACATACCTGGTCAATGACTAGAGAGCATATCGAATTCAGATTATACTTAACCCATTGGTGTTAATTGTTTGATTTTATGATGTATTAAGCATGATTACTTGAATTAATAATGAACGATTGTAATGAAATTGACATAATGATATGCTAAGTAACAATCTCATAGAATTCTAACACTCTTGCCTTAGCTTAATGATATGAAATGAGTATGTGGTATCGGTACGAGAGCATTGATTACTTGTGTGACTAACATGCGAGCATTTGAGACTAACTCTCGGGTCAACGTGTCACTTGCTTTATAGAAATGGTGAGACCAAGGAGAACCGGAACGAACTACAGGGATGAACCGGAAGAACCTCAACCGGAAGCTCAACCGGAGGTACAAGGAGTTAGAGGTAGGGGCCGTGGTAGAGGCAGGGGTAGAGGTCGTGGTAGAGGCCAAGGAAGGGGTCGTGGTGAAATTCCTGAACCAAACATGGTTGAGGTGATCGCTCAAACGATCGCTAATCTCATGCCAACCATTATTGCTCAAGTCACGGCAAGTCTTGGGCAGAACAATGTGGCTCAAAACAATGAAGCCCCCGAAAATGTGAATAATGAAAATGCTCAACCTCAGGATGTGGAAAACGAAGAAGAGGAACCAGTGGGAGTTGATAACCGTATGCCCATGTATAATCAATACGGGGGATACCGACAGGGATGTATATTTAAGGACTTCAAAAGCTGTGGGGCACCGGAGTTTAATGGAAGAGGTGGTCCCACAGAGTGTATAAGGTGGTTTGAGGAGATCGAGGCAGTGATTGAAAGAAGTCATTGCACATATGACGACCGGATTTCTTATGCATCAGGCATGTTTAAAAATGACGCCTTGAGTTGGTGGAACCAAGAGATAACTTTAGGGCGGACTTATAACTTGGAATGGATCGATTTCAAGAACAAAGTGAAGGAAAAGTTTTGTCCTCCCTATGAACTACAGAATTTGACCATTGAGTTTGCTAATCTCAGCATGGACGGAGCCGATTACAAGGGCTATGTTAGACGATTTCAAGAGTTGTCTACCCTCATTCCTCACTTGGTGGGTACCGAGTCTCAGGCCATCCAGAAGTTTGTATTGGGCTTGAATCCTCAAGTTCGATCTTATGTAAACTCCAACATGCCTACTTCTTTAGCTAACGCGGTCAACCAAGCCGGGAGTGTGACTGAAGATTTATTGAGAAGTGGTGTTTTGAGCAAATTCTCAACAAACAAGAGAAAGGAAGTGGGCGAATCAAGTGGGGTGAAGAAAGTGGGAAGGTTTGATCCCAAAGATGCTAATAGGGGTAGAGTGATGGCGGCGGTGGGACCGGTGAAGAAAGCTTATGTAGGACCTCATCCGTTATGTGAGAGATGCAACAATCACCACCCCACCAACGTTCAATGCAGGGCGTGTTTTAATTGCAACCAAGTTGGACACATGTCCAAGAATTGTAGAGCACCGAAAGCGGCGCCATTGAATGTAGTACCCCTTCAAACCATTCATCCTCAAGGCAACTTTCCATGGGGTACGTGCTTTAAATGTGGAAGCCCTGATCACTACCGAAATAATTGTCCGCAATGGATTGGACAACAAGTTGAAGTGGCGGTCCATCCGAATCAACTCCAAATTACCGGACCGAACCAAAACCGTGGCCAGCAAGGCCATCAAGTTCATCCTCGTGGCCGAGCTTTTGCGGGAATTGGCAATGGAGGCCAAAATGATCCAAACGTTGGTTAAGGTACATTCTTCTTAACAATCGTTATGTTATGACACTATTCGATATTGAAACAGACTATGACCTCGTTTACCCTAACGTTACCCCTTTGAATTACGCTCGTTCGTGTGTTTTCGAACTATATGTTTAAGATTTCGGGTGTTTAACGACTCATTAACCAAATTTGGCCAAATACCCCGTGTGTACATCTTGACCCTAGAAGACGACAAACTCTTCACGTACGTTGTGCTCTATGATATTAAGGTTCTTGACGATTGAGTGAGTACAATTTGGATACCAACGGTCAATACGGTTCCTAGTTGTGTAGTAGAGTTACCAATGTAGAAAATTTAACGGTAGGGTTTTTAGGGTTTCGTGCAAATTGTCAACTCAAGTGTCCTTAGAGCTACCGTCTTAAGAATCTGAAAACTAACGTCATCTCTGATAATCTTGAGTCTCCCGAGGTCTCTCCGAGTGACTTATCCGGCTTGTTCCATTTTGATAACTTAAATTTCGTATATGCCTAACTACTTAACGTCGCGCGCATAGTCAAAACCCTTATAGGCTTCTATGATGCGAATAAGCGCGTAGTGAAAGACGGAAGAGAGATTTGAAGGAAAACGAATTGTAACGGACTTCATCATGAAGTCGCCAAAGACAAAAATGGACTGATGTGTGGTGGAGATCGCTAGAGTTGAGGCCTAAGTACCCACATTTGTTTAACAATTGGTGATTCGTTGAATTTCGGGACGAAATTCTTTTGACGGGGGAATAATGTAACATCCGCGAATTTTGACTCGTTGACTTTACGTGTAATATGACTAACAATATAGATTAATAAAGTATTCGGGTCGTTTTGGTGATTAAATGGCAATGTGGAAGTTATTTGGGTCGTTTCGTGAATTAAATGACATTGTGTGATTCGAGTCGATAACACGTTTTGATGGGTGTTTAAATGTGTAACGATTGTATTTTGGCGGGAGAAGAGAAGCGGGTCGGCCCGTGGGTAGTCCATGACCCACCAGCCACCAATGACCCATCCTCCCCCTTTTCCTTTCCTTCCCCTCTTCTTTCTTCTTTCTTTCTTTCTTTCTTTCTTTCTTTCTTTCTTTCTTTCTTTCTTTCTTTCTTTCTTTCTTTCTTTCTTTCTTTCTTTCTTTCTTTCTTTCTTTCTTTCTTTCTTTCTTTCTTTCTTTCTTTCTTTCTTTCTTTCTTTCTTTCTTTCTTTCTTTCTTTCTTTCTTTCTTTCTTTCTTTCTTTCTTTCTTTCTTTCTTTCTTTCTTTCTTTCTTTCTTTCTTTCTTTCTTTCTTTCTTTCTTTCTTTCTTTCTTTCTTTCTTTCTTTCTTTCTTTCTTTCTTTCTTTCTTTCTTTCTTTCTTTCTTTCTTTCTTTCTTTCTTTCTTTCTTTCTTTCTTTCTTTCTTTCTTTCTTTCTTTCTTTCTTTCTTTCTTTCTTTCTTTCTTTCTTTCTTTCTTTCTTTCTTTCTTTCTTTCTTTCTTTCTTTCTTTCTTTCTTTCTTTCTTTCTTTCTTTCTTTCTTTCTTTCTTTCTTTCTTTCTTTCTTTCTTTCTTTCTTTCTTTCTTTCTTTCTTTCTTTCTTTCTTTCTTTCTTTCTTTCTTTCTTTCTTTCTTTCTTTCTTTCTTTCTTTCTTTCTTTCTTTCTTTCTTTCTTTCTTTCTTTCTTTCTTTCTTTCTTTCTTTCTTTCTTTCTTTCTTTCTTTCTTTCTTTCTTTCTTTCTTTCTTTCTTTCTTTCTTTCTTTCTTTCTTTCTTTCTTTCTTTCTTTCTTTCTTTCTTTCTTTCTTTCTTTCTTTCTTTCTTTCTTTCTTTCTTTCTTTCTTTCTTTCTTTCTTTCTTTCTTTCTTTCTTTCTTTCTTTCTTTCTTTCTTTCTTTCTTTCTTTCTTTCTTTCTTTCTTTCTTTCTTTCTTTCTTTCTTTCTTTCTTTCTTTCTTTCTTTCTTTCTTTCTTTCTTTCTTTCTTTCTTTCTTTCTTTCTTTCTTTCTTTCTTTCTTTCTTTCTTTCTTTCTTTCTTTCTTTCTTTCTTTCTTTCTTTCTTTCTTTCTTTCTTTCTTTCTTTCTTTCTTTCTTTCTTTCTTTCTTTCTTTCTTTCTTTCTTTCTTTCTTTCTTTCTTTCTTTCTTTCTTTCTTTCTTTCTTTCTTTCTTTCTTTCTTTCTTTCTTTCTCTTTTCTCTCTAAGTAAAAAGAAAGACCAAACCATCTCCTCTCTTCATTTCTCTAGCATCATTTGGCGTTTTGGAACTAGTTTAACTCGGGAATCATCTTCGTCTTCATCTCATTGTCGTCATATTGAAGAATCAAAGGTGGAAGTCTCACATTTTACCCATTTTGACCTAATTTCGGGTTCTAGCTCAAAGAGAAGTTTTGGTAAGTCTAATTCATCCCATTTGTACCTACTTATGTTTGTTTATGCATTTCTAGTCATCTTGAACATTTACAAGTCCTAAATCGGCTTAAATCTTGTTTGGGTCAAATTAGGGTTTAAATTAGGGTTTGAAGGTTTTGGTGTGATTTTGATGTTTTGGTCGAATTTGTGGATTGGGTTATGTTTATTTATGGTTAATGGTGTTTATTTATGCTTCAAATTAAGTTACAAGTTTCTACAAATCGTTTTGGGTTGTTTTGGGTCGAAAATTAGGGGTTTTGGTTCGTGGCACCTGCTGGTGCTGGCTGCAGTTCGTGGCCACTGCGGCGCAGTGAGCCCTCCCCTTGCTCACTGCGGCGCAGTGCTTTGTTTCTGGTCCTGGTGAGATTTAGCCACTGCGGCGCAGTGAGCTTAGCCCTGGCTCACTGCGACGCAGTGGAATGTTACT
>CM067171.1:59229208-59256708 GCA_034093135.1 Erigeron breviscapus | reverse complement strand
GGTTCACCATCTTTGGTGAAAGTAACTGAAGGGGATAAAGGAGTGGCAGCAGGCTTTGCTTCAAGCATGGAGGCCCGTTTAAGTATGTCGGTAGCATACTTCACCTGACTTAAAAACAGCCCAGAAGAGAAGTGAGCGACCTCGAGGCCCAAAAAATAATTGAGCGGGCCCAAGTCTTTGATAGCAAATTCCTTGTTGAGGCGTTTGATGAAAGCAACAATCAGATCTTCACTATCACCTGTAATAATTAAATCGTCCACATAGACAAGCATATAAATAATATGAGTGTCACGTTTGAATATGAATAGTGAAGTGTCAGCCCTGCTTGATGTAAACCCATTAGCAAGAAGGAATGAACTTAGGCGTTGAAACCATGCACGAGGTGCCTGTTTGAGACCATAAAGAGCCTTGTCAAGTTTGCAAACATGGTTAGGATATTTGGGATGTATGAAACCTGGTGGTTGTTCCATGTAAATGTCTTTGTCAATCTGCACATGCAGAAAGTCATTATTGACATCAAGTTGGTGAAGTTTCCAATCGTGTATCACAACAGGAGACAGAATAACCCGAATGGTTGTTGCTTTAACCACGGGGCTAAAAGTGTGAGAGTAGTCAAGACCGACGAGTTGACTATACCCCTGGGCAACAAGCCGAGCTTTGTAGCGCTCAACGGATCCATCAGAACGATACTTGGTTCGATATAACCATTTAGATCCAACAACTTTAAGATGAAAGGTTTTGTTCTTGCAAAGAGCACTGAATTCTTGCTTCATAGCATCGACCCATTTTGAATCTTTTGCCGCCTTGTGAAATGTCTTAGGATCTGTGTGAGTATAAAGAGCCGCATGAAGAGGATAGGACTCAAGTTGAGACAAGTCAGCAATATGCCGAGGTTTAAAAATGCTCGATTTGGCACGAGTCGTCATATGATGAGTATTAGTTACAACCGGGATGACATCAGTAGGTGACTCCACATCGGGAGTTGGCGATGACGTGGGTTCAGCGGGTAACACAGCAATAACATCATCGCCTTCAGTCGTAGGCATGGGAGAGGGCTGATTTAATGTCTCATCTATACATAAGGTACATGGTGGTGGGGAAGGGATCATTTTAGGAGTAGGCAATGAGTTAGAACCTGGTGTAATAAGGGTTGGAAAATCAGAAAAAGTGGTAATAGGGAGTGAAGAAAAATTGTTCCCTGTAATTTGTGATGTTGAGGCAGCAAATGGAAACAATGTTTCATCAAATTGGGCATGCAGAGAGACATAAATGCGAGAGGTAACCGGATCCAAGCAACGAAATCCTTTGTGGGTGGAGCTATAGCCAATAAAGATGCATGGAATGCTTCGTGGTGCAAGTTTGTGCAAAGCATAATGACGAAGATAAGGATAAACTCGACATCCAAACACCCGAAATATGCGATAATCTGGTACATGATTATATAGGAGTTCAAAGGGGGATTTTCCCTTCAAAACTGGAGATGGCATGCGGTTGATGATATACACAGCAGATGTAAACGCGTCAACCCAATAAGAAGTAGGAACATGAGCATTAAACATCATGGCTAAACCTGTCTCAACAATGTGGCGATGTTTACGTTCAGCCCTATCATTTTGTGGTGGTGTATAAGGGCATGATAACCGATAGTGCGTCCCATTTTTATGAAACAGGTCACGGACCCGATGATTAACAAATTATGTGCCTCCATCACTTTGAAATACTTTGATTTTCCTTGAGAACTGTGTTTGAACAAAGTGGACAAAGTTTTCAAGTGCCACAAACACATCAGATTTCTTTGCTAGCGGGTAAAGCCATGAAAATCGGGAAAAGTCGTCAATAAAAACGATATAATATCTACAATTATCATGAGACATAATCGGGGAAGGTCCCCAAACATCACAGTGAATTAAGTCGAGAGGATGCAAAGCACGTTTGACATCTACTTCAAAGGGCAATTTGTGACTTTTAGCCATTTGACAAGAAGAACATATACCAGGTTTCGGTAATATAGCATTAAAAGATAAATTTCCAAACTTTTGCAACAATTTAAGAGTTTCAAAATTGACATGTCCCAATCGAGAATGCCATAACTCAAATGATGCCCGCGGGCAATTATTAGATGCCAAAAATGCTTCAGGATGATTATGAAGAACATATAACCCATTTTCACATCTTCCTTGAGCTAGTACTTGCTTGGTGTCCCGATCCTGGATAAAAAAGTTAGGATGAGAGAATAGAACATCCACACTATTATCACGAGTGAGTTTGCTAACAGAGAGCAAATTCTTAGTTAGATTAGGGACCACAAGTATATCCTTGACAAGTATATTGTTAGGAAGATGAGAAGAACCTATATGAGAAACGGGAAGAGATTGACCATTCCCGAAGGTGACAAGTGGAGTACCTGATGTTGGAGTAACATTACTCAGAGTTTCGGAGGTGGGTGACATATGGTCAGAGGCACAAGAATCTGTATACCAATCTGGAAAGTTATTGGAGACATGACAATTGGCCATAAATGCTTGAGTTAAATCTTCGGTTGGAGTACCTCGAGATGCAAAAGTAGAGAGTCTGGGACACGCATTTGCATAATGACCATTGGTGCGACAAAGCTGACAGTGTGGTGGACGATAACCGCGTCCACGACCACCATTGTAGCCACCACGATTGCCTCGATTGCCCCTGCCACGACCAACCATAGGTGGGGCAGAAACATTGGCTGAAAACGCTACCGACGGAGTGGACGAGCGATGAATGACTTGTAAGAACATTTCTTGTCCTTCTGCCTGTGCTAATAAATCAGAGAACACAGGTGGCGGTTGAGTACGACGAAGGGATGTAGAAAAGGTTTCAAAGGACGGACCCAACCCACAAAGAACCCAATGAAATTGGTCATTCGCATCAACAGGATGACCAATAGCCGCTAATTGATCACAAATGGCTTTAAAACTTCGACCATATTCAGAAACAGTCTTTGTGCCTTTGGTAACAAGACGAAGTTGGTCCCGAAGGGTATGAACCCTTTCAATAGACGAGTTTCCATAAGCAGCTTCAAGAGCAACTGAAAGGACTGAACTCGATAAGAGAAAAATACGGAATTTTTTTTTTTTTTTTACAGCCTTTCCCCACTGCGCCGCAGTGGGAAATGTCTGGTCCAGACTTCCAAACTTCATTTTGACACCAAAACTCAACTTGCAATACTTCCAACCCAATTACAAATCTTTCAAAACGGACCCAACCCACAAAGAAACCAATGAAATTGGTCATTCGCATCAACAGGATGACCAATAGCCGCTAATTGATCACAAATGGCTTTAAAACTTCGACCATATTCAGAAACAGTCTTTGTGCCTTTGGTAACAAGACGAAGTTGGTCCCGAAGGGTATGAACCCTTTCAATAGACGAGTTTCCATAAGCAGCTTCAAGAGCAACTGAAAGGACTGAACTCGATAAGAGAAAAATACGGATTTTTTTTTTTTTACAGCCTTTCCCCACTGCGCCGCAGTGGGAAATGTCTGGCCAGACTTCCAAACTTCATTTTGACACCAAAACTCAACTTGCAATACTTCCAACCCAATTACAAATCTTTCAAAGGACGGACCCAACCACAAAGAACCCAATGAAATTGGTCATTCGCATCAACAGGATGACCAATAGCCGCTAATTGATCACAAATGGCTTTAAAACTTCGACCATATTCAGAAACAGTCTTTGTGCCTTTGGTAACAAGACGAAGTTGGTCCCGAAGGGTATGAACCCTTTCAATAGACGAGTTTCCATAAGCAGCTTCAAGAGCAACTGAAAGGACTGAACTCGATAAGAGAAAAATACGGAATTTTTTTTTTTTTTTTTACAGCCTTTCCCCACTGCGGCGCAGTGGGAGAATTCTGACCTGCACGAACAAAAGCCCCCACTGCGGCGCAGTGGGGCTGGACACTCCCACTGCGCCGCAGTGGGAAATGTCTGGTCCAGACTTCCAAACTTCATTTTGACACCAAAACTCAACTTGCAATACTTCCAACCCAATTACAAATCTTTCAAATCCATGATTTAGACTTCCAATCTTATAAAACATCGTTACATCATAATCTAACATATAAACATCATTCAAAAACTTCATTGTCCAACAAATGGGTCATTTGCCCAACTTGGATAATCAACAAAACGATCATGTTTACTTTCAAAAGCTCATGACTCAACCAAACCACAATTTCCAGAATTTACCAAGAGTTGAGTTAACCAAAATGTCCAAGATAGTCAAGAGCCATAGAGAGGTGGGATAACTAGGTATCTACAACTTTCCAATTCTTGATGGCAATACCTCCAAACTTTCAAAAGCAACTTTCACTACTTCAAGCTCTAATCAACAACCTTAGTTCCTTCTTCCGGAACCGCCTATAAGAAAGATGAAACAACTAAAATATAAGCAAAGGCTTAGTGAATATACTTGCATACATTTATGAACACGAAGGAGGGCAACGCACAAAGGGCTATTACATGTAACCTATGACACCGTCGTGTCATACCTACATGCTCACCTTTGCACTTTAACGCTATACATGGATCCATATAAGCTAAACAAACACAATCAATATCAACTATCGGGATTCTTAGGTCCCGGAGGTTCTTAGGCCTCATTCACAAGGGGTTCTCAGGCCCCACTAAATCAACTATCGGGATTCTTAGGTCCCGGAGGTTCTTAGGCCTCATAAACACTATGCCCCACATGGGCTTAACGCCAAATCAATTACCACATATGGACACAACTCAACATCATATGGTAATTGACCCAACGTATACACAAAGGTATGCAAATATACTCACCTCCTCCGCGACTTGAACAATAACTCGATAATATGTCAATGCACAAATACAAGCTTCAACCTATAATCATATCATAAGATGCATAAGCTTTTATTCATCAACTTAACTAGCTCAACCTAGTCATACCTATCAATCACTAGCCTTTTCTAATTCCAAACCCAACCCATTTGTCATTGAGTTACTTTCACTTTCAACAATTTCACTAGGTAGCTCAATCTACCACTTTTATCAACATTTCGCAACTAGTACAAATTCACTTTTCTCATAAATCCATATTATCACATGAGCATATCAATTTCTTAGCCAAACTCATTATACAACTCAATGACAAACTAGGTTATCTAAGAATTTGGGGGAAAATTATTCATAAATCAATTTCTAGCAAAATCCCCAATTTGGGTTACTCCAAGAACCCTAATTTTAAAAGAAAAGATAAAACTAGGTTAGGGAATCAATACCTCAGACAACCATGAGCTAATTCAAGACTTTAGATTACAACTTCTTTTCCCCCTTTTTCCTCTAGAAATTTCGGCCACCACCACAATCACCACAAACCCTAACTATTCAATTTCTTGAATAATTGGATATTATAATAAATCTTGTTGATGATAATTCTTTATGGAAGGATGATATGGAATGAGAATTGTATGATGAATTAAGAAGGAGCTGCATGAAGAAATGATGGAGAGCAAATGGAAGTATGAGTCATAGAAAAGAAGTTGGCTGGCACTTCATGGGCTTGCCACGCCCTTTTCTATTTTTGTGGGTATTTTTACCCGCTATCCGCTAAAGTTCCAACTAAATTAACCCCATATCCACAAATAAAATACTAGGAACTTATTTTAATGTCAAAACTGTAAAAAGGGGTTAATTTCTTTACCTAAAAAAACTTTGGGGTGTTACAACTCTCCCCCACTTGGAACGGATCACGACCTCGTGATCCAAGCCATATGTAAAGACGGATAGTAAACAAGAACATCATGCTCGGACTCCCATGTGCAATCGGATAATCTTCCATGCTTCCACAAAATTTTATAAGTCCTCACCGTCTTATTTTGTACTCTTCTAAGCTCCTCTTCTACTATGGCAAAGGGCTCTTCGATATAGTTTAACTTATTATCGATTTCGATTTCATTCAAAGGCACATAAGAAGCTTCATCGGCAAGACATTTCCTAAGATGTGACACATGAAAAGTAGGATGAATCCCCGAAAGCTCATCGGGTAACTCCAAACGGTAAGCAACTTTACCAACTCGAGCCAAAATTTTGAAAGGACCAATAAAACGAGGACTTAACTTCCCACGTTTTCGAAATCGTAAAACACCTTTCCATGGGGAGACTTTCAACAAGACACGATCACCAACATTGAATTCGATTGGCCTTCTCCGCTTATCCGCATATGACTTTTGTCGATCTTGAGCCGCTTTAAGTCTTTCTTTGATCACATCAATTTTCTCAATGGTTTTCAATACCACCTCCGTGCCTCCTATTTCACGTTGTCCCACTTCTCCCCAACAAATTGGAGATCGAAGCATAGGCAATGACTTTACCTCGTTGCATAAGAACACAACCAAGACCATTTGATGATGCGTCGCAATACACCACCATATCTTCTAGACCATCGGGCAAAACAAGGACCGGTGCTTGACTTAGTCTTTCTCGAAGTTGTTGAAAAGCCATTTCTTGTTCGCCTTTCCATTCGAACTTGATATTCTTTCGAGTCAACTTGGTCAATGGGGAAGCTATTTTAGAGAAATCTTGGATAAAACGACGGTAATAGCCCGCTAGACCAAGGAAACTTCTAATCTCCGTTGCATTCTTAGGTTGCTCCCATTTCATTACCGCGCTAATCTTGGCCGGATCCACCATAATTCCTTCGTTATTAACAACGTGACCAAGAAATTGTACCTCTCTTAACCAAAATTCACATTTGGAGAATTTGGCATAGAGTTTCTCCTTGCGTAATGTTTCCAACACCTCCTGTAAATGAACTTTATGATCGGTTGTACTTTTAGAATAAATAAGAATATCATCAATGAAAACGATCACGGACTTATCAAGCATAGGGCGACAAACACGGTTCATGAGATCCATGAAAGCCGCGGGAGCATTTGTGAGACCAAAAGGCATGACAACAAATTCAAAATGGCCATAACGAGTACGGAAAGAGGTTTTAGGAATATCTTCATCACGTACTTTGAGCTGATGATAACCCGAACGAAGATCTATTTTAGAAAAATATGAAGCTCCTTGAAGTTGATCAAACAAATCGTCAATTCTAGGCAAAGGGTATTTGTTCTTTATGGTAACTTTGTTGAGCTCGCGATAGTCGATACACATACGCATGCTTCCATCCTTCTTCTTGACAAATAGTACCGGTGCGCCCCAAGGAGAGTTACTAGGTCGAATGAAACCCTTGTCAAGCAATTCTTGGAGTTGCTTCATCATCTCTTGCATTTCCGTTGGAGCCAAACGGTAAGGAGCTTTAGCAATGGGGTTAGCCCCCGGAATGAGATCAATTGAAAATTCAACTTGCCGTTCGGGAGGAATGCCCGGCAAGTCTTCGGGAAAAACATCGGCAAATTCACTAACAATTGGAATGTCTTCGATAGATAAGGGTTTCTTTTCAACATCAACAATGTGAGCAAGATAAGCGTGACATCCATGAGACAAATAACGTTTGGCACGAGCAAAAGTACAAACGGATATAGAACGTTCTTTCCTATCACCATAAACTACCAAGTCTTCACCCTTGGAGGTCTTCAAATATATCGCCTTTTCATCACACGCGATTTTGGCGTTACAAGAGCTCAACCAATCCATACCCAAAATTATATCAAACTCTCCCATCGGAAAAGGAATTAAATTGGCTTGAAAGAGTTCCGAAGAAATTTTG
Source organism: Erigeron breviscapus (assembly GCA_034093135.1). NCBI lineage: Eukaryota > Viridiplantae > Streptophyta > Magnoliopsida > Asterales > Asteraceae > Erigeron > Erigeron breviscapus. Next base: position 59,248,987 of record CM067171.1, on the reverse strand, counting down.
ATTTCACAACCTCTATACACATCCTTCACTAACTCTATTCTACCATTACCAACCTCAACTTGTAGAGTATTATTTAAACTTGACTTAGACACAGGAATAACATGAATTACTCTAGTTGCAACAAAAGACCTATTTGCCCCCGAATCGAAGAGAATTCGCATAGGCACATTATATACAAGAAATGTACATGTAACAACATCGTCCGCGTTCCTAGCCTGCTCCACCGTCAGTTGGAAAGATCTTCCCCGTGAATTCCCATGAGCTTGGGCATTTTTCCTTTCCGCCTCCCTTCTTCTTTCCTCAAGTCTTTCCTCCTCGGTCAATTTAGGACATGAGCTTCTCATGTGACCCTCCTCGAAGCACTTAAAACATATGACAGTTTTTTGAGGTTTTGACTTGCACTCCCGGCTTGTGTGCCCCAGTTTCCCGCAAGTATAACAACCCTTCTCCGATGCCCTACACACTCCAGAATGGTTCCTCTTGCATTGACGGCAAAAAGGAATGTTTCTTTTTGCAGAGTTGTTACCGGAACTACCCTCTTGTTTGAATCGCTTATTTGGGGAATGGGTGTCCTCATGCTTCCTTTTTAAATCACCTTCATCCACTCTTGATTGTTCGATTTCATGATCTCTAGCCACATCCGCCAACATGGAGAAGGACTCCATTTGACGTAGGCTTATCTTTTCCCTTAAGCTCTTCCTCAACTTCAAATAAAATTGCTCCTTTAGCAATTGATCATTTTCAAGAAATTCCGGACAAAATTGTGCCTTGTCCAAGAATTGAGCACGGAATTCATTCAAACTTAGATTTCCTTGGCAATCGTTGAGAAATTCACTTCTCAATTTAGTAACTTCAGCCTCCGACCTAAACTCCTTGAAAAACATGGTCTTGAATTCGGGCCACTCCACATGATCCAAAGCTTCTTTCTTTATCGCCAACAATCCATCCCACCACCTTTTCCCACTGTCTCGGAGCATGCCCACCGCAAATACAACCTTAAGATGTGAAGGGCATTGGCTAGTACGAAAGGCTCCTTCAATTTCCGATATCCACCTTGTACAAACGATGGGATCACGGTCACCGTGATACTCGGGTGGGTGGCATACTTCGAAGTCCCTAAAAGTGAACTTCTTTTTATAAACTTTCTCTCCCGTCACTTCCACTTCTCTTTCGTCATCGGTCTTTTTACCCTTATCCTTGGCATCCCGTTTCTCGAATTCTCGTTGCACATTTACCGTCACTTCTTCTCGAATCATTTGAGCTATATGGTCGTTCATAGCTCCTTCCATAGTAGCGTTCAACCTTTTGAGTAAAATGGGGGTATACTTCTCTAAAGCTCTCCCAATTTGATCCGAGATATCCATACTATCCTCGGCGAAAATAGTTTCTTCTTCTTCGTTATGATGCTCAGCCATACTATAATAAGAGAAGATAGTTGAGTCAAACCTAAAACCTATCTCTACTCTACGAACTACAAGCCATAACCTATAACTTTATACTAGACCGTTCCAAAGTTTGATGCGATTAGTTTATAAAGTTGTTAGTACTTCAACCACAATAAGGCCGGCTTCTTATTGTGCTTTAATACTAGCAAGTTTATAAGCTAACACCATCAAACACTCTTTCGGGTCCCATATAAAATTTTCGAACACCTAAGGTCGAGTCTCGTCTAAGGTTTAAGTCTAGGCATTCTCTAAACGGGGAATACCTAAATCCCTTAAACCTCGGCTCTGATACCAACTTGAAAGGACTGAACTCGATAAGAGAAAAATACGAATTTTTTTTTTTTTTTTTTTTTTTTTTTTTTTTTTTTTTTTTTTTTTTTTACAGCCTTTCCCCACTGCGGCGCAGTGGGAGAATTCTGACCTGCACGAACAAAAGCCCCCACTGCGGCGCAGTGGGGCTGGACACTCCCACTGCGCCGCAGTGGGAAATGTCTGGTCCAGACTTCCAAACTTCATTTTGACACCAAAACTCAACTTGCAATACTTCCAACCCAATTACAAATCTTTCAAATCCATGATTTAGACTTCCAATCTTATAAAACATCGTTACATCATAATCTAACATATAAACATCATTCAAAAACTTCATTGTCCAACAAATGGGTCATTTGCCCAACTTGGATAATCAACAAAACGATCATGTTTACTTTCAAAAGCTCATGACTCAACCAAACCACAATTTCCAGAATTTACCAAGAGTTGAGTTAACCAAAATGTCCAAGATAGTCAAGAGCCATAGAGAGGTGGGATAACTAGGTATCTACAACTTTCCAATTCTTGATGGCAATACCTCCAAACTTTCAAAAGCAACTTTCACTACTTCAAGCTCTAATCAACAACCTTAGTTCCTTCTTCCGGAACCGCCTATAAGAAAGATGAAACAACTAAAATATAAGCAAAGGCTTAGTGAATATACTTGCATACATTTATGAACACGAAGGAGGGCAACGCACAAAGGGCTATTACATGTAACCTATGACACCGTCGTGTCATACCTACATGCTCACCTTTGCACTTTAACGCTATACATGGATCCATATAAGCTAAACAAACACAATCAATATCAACTATCGGGATTCTTAGGTCCCGGAGGTTCTTAGGCCTCATTCACAAGGGGTTCTCAGGCCCCACTAAATCAACTATCGGGATTCTTAGGTCCCGGAGGTTCTTAGGCCTCATAAACACTATGCCCCACATGGGCTTAACGCCAAATCAATTACCACATATGGACACAACTCAACATCATATGGTAATTGACCCAACGTATACACAAAGGTATGCAAATATACTCACCTCCTCCGCGACTTGAACAATAACTCGATAATATGTCAATGCACAAATACAAGCTTCAACCTATAATCATATCATAAGATGCATAAGCTTTTATTCATCAACTTAACTAGCTCAACCTAGTCATACCTATCAATCACTAGCCTTTTCTAATTCCAAACCCAACCCATTTGTCATTGAGTTACTTTCACTTTCAACAATTTCACTAGGTAGCTCAATCTACCACTTTTATCAACATTTCGCAACTAGTACAAATTCACTTTTCTCATAAATCCATATTATCACATGAGCATATCAATTTCTTAGCCAAACTCATTATACAACTCAATGACAAACTAGGTTATCTAAGAATTTGGGGGAAAATTATTCATAAATCAATTTCTAGCAAAATCCCCAATTTGGGTTACTCCAAGAACCCTAATTTTAAAAGAAAAGATAAAACTAGGTTAGGGAATCAATACCTCAGACAACCATGAGCTAATTCAAGACTTTAGATTACAACTTCTTTTCCCCCTTTTTTCTCTAGAAATTTCGGCCACCACCACAATCACCACAAACCCTAACTATTCAATTTCTTGAATAATTGGATATTATAATAAATCTTGTTGATGATAATTCTTTATGGAAGGATGATATGGAATGAGAATTGTATGATGAATTAAGAAGGAGCTGCATGAAGAAATGATGGAGAGCAAATGGAAGTATGAGTCATAGAAAAGAAGTTGGCTGGCACTTCATGGGCTTGCCACGCCCTTTTCTATTTTTGTGGGTATTTTTACCCGCTATCCGCTAAAGTTCCAACTAAATTAACCCCATATCCACAAATAAAATACTAGGAACTTATTTTAATGTCAAAACTGTAAAAAGGGGTTAATTTCTTTACCTAAAAAAACTTTGGGGTGTTACAACAACCCAAATACTACGAGCACTAGTAAGACCCACGATCAAAGAAACAGCTTCTTCAGTTAATGAAGCATGAAGTATAATAATTGTTTTTTGATCTGCGGCATTCCACACGGAATATGCCGGATTTTCTGTTGTTTTTTCTGCAACAGTGATTGTGGGATCGGGAATAGAACCCTTACCATCAACATGGGACAACAAGTTTTGATAAGAAAGAATGGGGATCATCTGATTTTTCCAAAGAAGATAGTTGGAAGCCCCTAACTTGATGGTGAGCACGTGGATAATGGTGTTAAGAGGGATGGTGGGATCATTATTGGAAGAGGAAGACATGGCCAGAAAAGTAGAGAGTGGGGGTAAGGCAGATCGGAAAAGAAAAAAAAAGGAAGGTGAGAGGGGGAATTGGAGTTACTTAGAAATTGGAGAGGCTCGATACCATGTGAATAGTTTGAGAATCAATTGCCCCACAATCATGTGGAGAGTATAATTTATAATCATTTACACAAATAAATACATATAAATAAAATATAAAAAATGAGAAGTTAAGAACCATTTACATCTTTTTACTTTCATCCAAAATGGCTAAGGAACAAAAAGGTAATTCGTAAGCATTTAATAACAAGAGTATTTCATCAATAACATTCAAGACCTCAAAGACTTTTTTTATGTCTATAAAAGGCAATAGTTGATGAAGACAAAAGCTTCTTATTTTTGTTTTCTAAATATTTGTGATTCTTCAAGCCATTAAAAGTACGAAGTCGATTAGAAGTCAGAGTTAGAACCTTTTTTTTTCCACTTGTGTTCGCAATTAGTAAATTTTAATAGCTAGATACTTAGTTTAGATACCTGTAACAAGTCGATCGGTCATTTTATAAAGTATAAAGAATTGTATCGAGTTAGTTATTAACTTAGTTATTAACTGAATACACATGTAACTCTAACGTCATTAATAAAGGTGTTGTTAACTTCTGTACTTTAAGTGTTCTTTATTTACTGTGTAGTTAATTTAAGCTAAACTTGTGCAAGCTATTGGACCAATTCATATGATTTTTTGCAATGTTCTTAATTGTTCGTCATTGTTTTTGTCTCAAAACCTAGTGGAAAGGTGTTGACCTAATTGCCCATAAGTCATGCAAACACACTCAACATTAACCAATACATACTCTGATTTATACAAAACAAAACAAACTTGATGTACCCAACCAGATGAGCCACACTTATTTTCTTTTCTATAACAAAACAGATTCACTAGTCACATTTTCTTTTATCACTCTTCATACACAAGAAACCAACATTCCCAACATTTACCATTTACCACTTTTACAACGCCAATACTAATCAACCTTTATACAGTCTCAAAAGAATTCATTAATGTATTTTCCTACAACTTGATTTATGAGTATGTTATATCCTCTGTCTGTAGGGTGATAGCTGTCCCAGAAAAGGTATTTTGAATCGTCAGGACATGTTGGCAACAATTTGTTGCATAAAATGGAAACCTCAATGTTTCCAGTGCCACAACAACCTCTATCCACAACTTCTAGTCCTGATGCATGAAAGATTTAACTTGTTAGAGTAACAAAGATTAAAAAGTATTGAAAAAATGTGGCTTTGACCATCAAAGTTACAAGTATTTAGTACCATATTGGAGGGGGTTTTCAATAATAGCAAACAAGGGGTTGTAGACATCAATATAGACAATCCTTGATTGAGTAAGAGTTTCGTTGAGGCGTTCAACCTCTGGTTGCAGCTTGTTGTTATATATTTGAGCTGCTTGATTGTACTCTTCTGCACACACTCTAAGTCCACCACCAGCAAGAGTTCTCTGTGATGGCAAACAACCTATCGGGGGCACATTAAAGACCCCTATTCTTCTTGCTCCAAGTTTGTATATATCCTTCAATATAACCGAATGAGTTAAAACTTACTCTACAACATTCTAATACATCAAATAAGAAGTATACAAGAGTCCACAATTTCTATTAAGGTTTTTTTCTCATGCAAATTCTCATTCTATCTTATTTTGACTTTCAAAGTCTTTATATAAATTTTGACTATAAATTTTTTTTTTGTATTATATAGTAGTTGATGAAACATATATCAATGAAAAAGTATATTAAAATCTCATTTCATTCATGTCTTTTATATCAACCATTATATAAAATAAACAAAATTATGTATGGTCAAATATGAAAGATAAAGACTCAAAATGTAAAGTTTAGATAATTAAAAATATGAGACTGAGGAATATTTAGATTGTAATTTCATTACATATACATGTAATGGATAGATTAAGAACAAACAAATGCAAGAATAATGTACCTGTATGAATTTAGAAGCGAATGATACCATAAGATTGGCATAAGATGGGATATCATATTGTAATCTTCGGATGCCAATACTGAAGTAAGTATTAGCAAGATCGTCACTACCATCAACCACTAAGAATAAGCTATTTGCTAATATGTATTGTGTTCCTTCTTCTCCAACTATAACCTTGAGTTTCTCGATGTACTCTTTAAACTGTTTTAGTTGATCTTCAAGTGACAAAACAGACTGACAGAAAAGAAAAGAAAAAAACAAGAAAGAATTAGTTACAAATTTAATTCATGGCCACTACGAAAGATATAATACTGATGATATAACATAACTTAACTTATTAAATGGACTAGAAACTATGCTCTAGAAAAGTAGAAGAAATTGTCCATTTCCATACTCGAATGTTTGATATTCGTGTGTAGTAGAATGTTTTGTTTTAAACCTACAATAGAAAAGTTATTGTGTTCAGAAATTTATGGTCAATTACCGTTATTTGGGAAGTCTGGGGATCAAATCCTGAGGCGCCAGAAGCAAAGCTTACACCGGTTAGTAGCTCTTTATTATCAAGGGATGGATCAAGATATGCTGGCATTAGCTCTTTTATTCCCAATTGTTCAACTAAGAAACATTATTAAAAGATGTTAATTACTATAAGAGAACTTCTAAGTTATAGAAATGTTCAAAGCTAAACTTGAAATTATTAGCCTCACTATATAATTGAAAAACAATAGCTAAATGTATTCGATTTGATTGCCTCCTTCATACTTACACTTCAGCGTACAGACTATATACAAACATATATTTCTAAAGTTATGAGTGAATATTTCCTCAAAAGTTCGTATATACTTTTTCCCATTTTAGCTTTTTTTTTTTTTTTTTTTGAAAAGTGTGAATCATTTGTTCGAAACATGGGATCCAGATTACGTTGTCTTAACGGGGTCCGCGCTAGAAAGCCTCTCATTCTCAATACCTTGTAGGAGGAAAATTCCCCAATTAAACTGCCTAAAGACACAACATTTGATTGAGATAATACCCTACCCCTTCAGCAAGACTCTCGAACCTGAGTCACTGAGGGACCTGTGTGAGATATCTTGTACCATTGAGCTATTTGCTCGTTGGTTACCTTTTTAGCTTATACAGTAATTATCAAACGTCTTTTCAAATTAAAACCATATATAAACAAACAATAATCATTTACAGGTCTGATCGAGTAGTAGAAGAAACATACAAACTACAGCTTAAACCTATTTCTAGTTGGTGAATTTAGACCCCAGGCATAAGACTAACAACTAATTCTTTCCGTTCTAATTTAAATGTTTGACTATTTAAAGTCATTTTATTTCAACTTTGACTTTATATTCTTTCTTGCCAACTACAATACATTGAAATCCAATCTATTCCATGGGATTTTTCAGTTCTATTGTACCCCAAAATGAAATTGGTACACCAAGATATTAAATTCGTCGACCTTGCTGAGGACCACATAATTGTGTGTATTTGTACACCACTTAAATAGAATAAATATGTGCTCAAAATGCTGAGGCGTATATATATAAGTAGTTGCGCAGTAGCAGAGAAATGTCTAAATTAATTAAGCATTAACTGTGGGCGTTAACGTTTAAATAATTGATTGATTGATATTAAATGCGTGCTTTGGATGAATATCGATCTCCAATAGAATCATTGGCTGTAAACGAGCTAGTAACTAATTAAGATTTGTACGTACACAAAGGTACATGAGGTATTATATATACCCTGAGGCCTATGTATACATTATTAATTTACTAGCAGTGTAGCATTGTACCCGCGCAATGTGATGGTGGTCGTAGCAGTGACGGTATGGTGGTGGGGGCGACTGTTGTTGGTGAAACGACGTCGAGTATTGTAGATAATTGATGTATAAAAGTAAGTGACTCAAATGGTTAATGGCAATATTTTAAAAGATAAAGGATTAATAGTGTAATTTAATCATTAATGTTAAGGGAATAATGTATGTGAAAATAATTTAAGAAATGATAGGTGAAAATATTACATAGTATAAATAAAAGAGAACATTTTAGACATTTTTTCTAATGTAACTTTTAATAAGGGGGTGTTTTGCAATAAGTAGTATAGATATTCTTATTTGTACATTGGAATAATTGTGTGTGATATTTTTGTACACAAAAGCGAACAGGGTTATGAAACCCTTATAGGCCCATATACATTACGCATGTTCTCACATTCACGTACATCTATCAATACGAGCATGGTACCCGCGCAATGCAGCGGTAGTGGTGGGGAAGACGGTCTAGTGGTGTCGGTGATGGTACTATTCGTGGTGGTGGCGGTGTCAAGTTGTGGGGTGGAGAGGGTATTATGAGAATAAAAAATGTCCAAAGGCAAATAAGGTGTTTCAAAGACAGAAATAATTAATAGGGGTGGAGAGGGTATTATGGGAATAAAAAATGTCCAAGGGCAAATAAGGTATTTCAAAGACAGAAATAATTAATAGGGGGGAATTTGCTTTATTAAGTAGTATAGATATAGATAGATGAATGAAATGAAGCAAGAGAACATTACAGAGGTGGAACTGCATGATCGATATGTTTTTAAAGAGACCAATTAGCTAGGCAATTAATTACTTGATTGTATGTGAGAAACCGATTAGAAAAAAATTGTTATTTAATTAACCTATGGTCTCAATACTGACTTAAGAAGTTGTTTTCATTTGAATTTTTTGTTGGGCCGAATATACAGACTTCCCTTATATATCTATACTGTATCTAAGTGTTTATATTGATTTGAGGGTATACTTCTAAGTTCTAATCATATATATACAAATCAGGGCTGTCAATTTCGACCCAACCTGAAACCCAACCCGAAAAAAATCAGGTCAGGGTTGAGTATTTTCGACCCACCAACCTGATTTTTTTTGTTGGGTCCGTGTTGGGTTGTTGGGTTGTCAGGTCGACCCGTCAATCCGATATCTTTTAAATAATTGAGCTATATATATATTAGCTCATACTCCACATTACACTAATCCATACGCCCCATTCCCATTTTCTATATTTCTAACCTAAAGTAACTTCAAATCTCAAATAAGATGAAGATTTAAAATTCTGTGAGATGATAAGTGATGTAGGATGAGACGGTAAGTTTATTAACTTTGTGCCAAGTACTAACAATACCCTCGTATTTCTTTCTTTTTTGTACCCTTCGTTTTCAGCTTACACCATCAATGATAAAGCTTTATATTGGTTGATTTATTCCATTTTATATTTATATATATTTGCTTATCAGGTCACATGGGTTGGGTCATGGGTTGACGGGTTGTGGGTCAGGGTTGAAATTTCTGACCTGAAACTTTTAGTGGGTTGGGTTAGGGTCGGAGTTTTTCAACCCACCAACCCGCCAACCCGAACCGCCAACTCGAACCCGAACCCATTGACAGCCCTAATACAAAGGTTATTATATTATACCCTCTAACATGATATCTTTAATAGATTAATTAGCTGTTTCATGATGTAATCAATTGAATTAAAATATTAGATACACTTGATCCAAAGATATGAAATTATGTTTCTCATCTAAAAGTTGGTGATCATCCAATCCAATGTTTAATTCAACCGTAAACTCTAGTATATTCTGCCAACGTCACAAGGTTGTGACGTTTGTCAAAATAATGGGGAAACAATGTCTAAAAACGGCATAGCTTGACACTACTTAAGTAACGATCAGCTTATATGGAAGTAAATTAAAGATCATGAATTAATTTAAATAAGCATGCATGGCATGGATTATGATTATGGATATTTGTTTTTTTTTTAAATGGCAGAATTATATCTTTTAATACACACAATACGTATCAGTTTTCATCAAAATAAATCGATAAGCGTCAATTTTGAATATCTTACCTAGACGAATAAATAGAGGTAATTTTCCTTGTTTATTATCTAAAGATGACGAGTCTTTTTACTTAAATGTCTACGATATAATACCGGTTTTTTTAAACCTCCCATAAATGCTTACTCAAAGAGGTTTCGAACCTGATACTTCTTTGATTGTAGCAGGATGCCAAATAGTGATATTAGGCCACATTGTTGAACAACTTATTAATTTGAAAACTTTTGATCTCGTAAAAAGTTGAAACTTGTTATGTATATATAACAAAAAGCTCACCCGTTGGGAATGCATTTTCTCATATATTATATTTTACTTCAGTGAAGGGTCAAAAAGAGACAAACAAATTAGTAAGCAAATGAAGAAGATAACTCATACCCATGCAATGTTAAAAGACATAAATTTTAAAGCATGTTATATAAATTTTACCTATCAAGTCCGCCGGGGTTTTATTATTGGAAAATCTTCCGGTTGGTTTTCCACCCGCAAAATCTTTGCCATAGGGAGCAAAGTTAGCCTTGATTAAAGTGTTTAGATTGTTGTTAGCCCCTTGATCCACAATCGAGTCTCCAAACGCTATCACAGCTGGGACAGTAATATTTTGTGGTAGTGTGATCAACCGTGCGCAACCAAGATTGCCAAGAAAATAAAATAAAAGAGAGACCAAGAAAATAGTGAGTGAAGAGGATGAGTGTGAAGGTTTGATAAAATTTAGAGATTGCATCATGTATTTGAAGCAACGAAACAATGACATGAAGAAAAGAAAAATATGGCTTGGACTAAGAAGATGGGAGTACGTTGAGCTATATATCCATTTACTACACCTGAATATTATTATAAAAATACAAGTTAATTAATAATAATGAAACTGTTGGTATGTGATCACGTTACATAAACGCATGTCCGGTAATTATTTAAGCCTACGGGGTCACACAAAATGACACGTAAACTCTATGTTATTAATTAGTATATTAAAGTAATATATTAATTAATATGATCACGAAATGATTAATAAACGATCGTTAAAAGTTAAATACGTTTATTAATTAAAAGGAGAAGGATTTTAGTGAAAATTAGGAATTATGGATACTTCCTAATTATCCTAATGGGGCCGGGTTTACAATGGGTTTTGTAACCCAACACAAACTTGTCCACCAAGTTTAATAACCCTAATAATTGTCCTATATAAAGAGGTCATGGGTTAAGGGTTTTAAAGAGACAATTAAATTTGTAAAAACCAAAAACCCTCTCTTTTCCTCCTATCTTCCATTCGACCGAAATACCAAAAGGGTATTCGGTTTTGCTTCATTCGTAAATTCATATGGATCAAACATATAATTAATGCTAGTAATTAATTATGGGTTTTGTTTTGATAGTCGACAACATTTATTTTTGATTCATGGGGTTTTCGATATTAGGGAGATACACAACGGGTTTGTGAGTTTGTGATCGGGTACTAGCATACATCATAGGGGTGTCAAGTGTGCGATCGTAGAGGGGTTTTACTTTAAACCCTAAATAATAATAAACTTATTATTATTAAATATTATTGGAAGCTTTGCATAAGGTACACGTTTCGATTCTCTCTTTGTTATTTAATGTGATTACATATTCGATTCTTCCGTTGCGCGTTCTCGTGAATTGTTATGTGTGTATGTTCATATTATAACAGTGGTATCACGAGCCACATATGTGATCTATTAGTTACAAAGATGAAAACTTGAAGGGGTTAAGGGTTGGCTGATTTTTAATTAATTGTTAAAATAATTAAAAGTTGTTTTCTTATTTTTTTTTAATTAATTTTAAAATAATTAAAAGTTGTTTTCTTATTTTTTTTTAATTAAAAATCGGATTTAATTAATAAAAAATTAGGGTTTTTTTTTTTAATTAATTTAACCTAATTCAATGGAAGATTGAAACCCTCATGACAAGTTTTGAGTTTGTGAATTGACATGATTTATTTGATATAAATTGCATGTTTGTGTATCTTGATTATTTAAGGTTGTTAAATAAAAGTAAAATCACAAGGAATTCATGCAAAATTACTTGTGATTATTACTGATATATAGAGATATAAATAGCAAAGCATGATGATCCAATAATTAGGGTTAATTATTAGATAATTGTGTGACTATGTGAATTTTTCGTGTGATTTTTCTGCTATGCGACAGTTCACTAAAAAATTCATATCTTTTAATCTGTAATGAGTTAGAAGTTGTGCTTTGGACAGTAGGTGCTCAACACATAGGGCTACAACTTTGTAGTTCTGGTCGAAGCTTGATTCTGACCAGAAACAGGTCTAAACAGGTCGTGAAGCTACTGGAAATTTCTAGTCAGCATGTTTATGTGAATTACTTGTTAATTAAGATGTTTAAAGGCTTACGCAATCAAGGCAACTTGATGTATATGGTCCTCTTCTTCGGAGGGGGGATCCAACTTTAGACATATGCATGAACCATAGTGACCATGTTTAGGTGGCCCACCTTAACTTGTTGCATGATTAATTAGTTCGGTAATTAGTAAGTTTATTAATTAAAAGGAGAAGGATTTTAGTGAAAATTAGGAATTATGGATACTTCCTAATTATCCTAATGGGGCCGGGTTTACAATGGGTTTTGTAACCCAACACAAACTTGTCCACCAAGTTTAATAACCCTAATAATTGTCCTATATAAAGAGGTCATGGGTTAAGGGTTTTAAAGAGACAATTAAATTTGTAAAAACCAAAAACCCTCTCTTTTCCTCCTATCTTCCATTCGACCGAAATACCAAAAGGGTATTCGGTTTTGCTTCATTCGTAAATTCATATGGATCAAACATATAATTAATGCTAGTAATTAATTATGGGTTTTGTTTTGATAGTCGACAACATTTATTTTTGATTCATGGGGTTTTCGATATTAGGGAGATACACAACGGGTTTGTGAGTTTGTGATCGGGTACTAGCATACATCATAGGGGTGTCAAGTGTGCGATCGTAGAGGGGTTTTACTTTAAACCCTAAATAATAATAAACTTATTATTATTATATTATTGGAAGCTTTGCATAAGGTACACGTTTCGATTCTCTCTTTGTTATTTAATGTGATTACATATTCGATTCTTCCGTTGCGCGTTCTCGTGAATTGTTATGTGTGTATGTTCATATTATAACAGTGGTATCACGAGCCACATATGTGATCTATTAGTTACAAAGATCAAAACTTGAAGGGGGGTTAAGGGTTGGTTGATTTTTAATTAATAATAATGAAATGTTGGTATGTGATCACGTTACATAAACGCATGTCCGGTAATTATTTAAGCCTACGGGGTCACACAAAATGACACGTAAACTCTATGTTATTAATTAGTATATTAAAGTAATATATTAATTAATATGATCACGAAATGATTAATAAACGATCGTTAAAAGTTAAATACGTTTATTAATTAAAAGGAGAAGGATTTTAGTGAAAATTAGGAATTATGGATACTTCCTAATTATCCTAATGGGGCCGGGTTTACAATGGGTTTTGTAACCCAACACAAACTTGTCCACCAAGTTTAATAACCCTAATAATTGTCCTATATAAAGAGGTCATGGGTTAAGGGTTTTAAAGAGACAATTAAATTTGTAAAAACCAAAAACCCTCTCATTTCCTCCTATCTTCCATTCGACCGAAATACCAAAAGGGTATTCGGTTTTGCTTCATTCGTAAATTCATATGGATCAAACATATAATTAATGCTAGTAATTAATTATGGGTTTTGTTTTGATAGTCGACAACATTTATTTTTGATTCATGGGGTTTTCGATATTAGGGAGATACACAACGGGTTTGTGAGTTTGTGATCGGGTACTAGCATACATCATAGGGGTGTCAAGTGTGCGATCATAGAGGGGTTTTACTTTAAACCCTAAATAATAATAAATAATTTTATTAAATATTATGTTATGAAGATTTGCATGAGTCTTCATACATAAACTTTTGATTCACATCAAATGCATTACCCATTCAAAGTTAAATCATTGCCACCCACTTTGCTAAGAACACTTGCCAGTGCTTTTCGCTCCTACGTGAGACCGTAGGCGAATTGTATCTCTTCAAGGTAGATTACCACTCCACCGTGAGACCGGTGGTGGACTATTTACATGTTCTTAATTGGGCGACTTAAAGCGAGTTAAGAGGTGAGATCTTTGACCCGTGGCATAAGATGGGACAAAACATGTTTACAAATCAAATGATGAATCATTTGATAAATGCGTGTTTTTGGCATTATCGTTAACAAGAAACGCATTGAAAATCTTCAAATGTGAAGAAATCTTACAATCAAATGATGAATCATTTGATAAATGCGTGACTTTTGAATTGTAGTTAGCAAGAAAAGCATTGAAAGGTTTCAAAGCGAAGGAATCTTACAAACAAATGATGAATCATTTGATAAATGCATGACTTTTGAATTGTAGTTAGCAAGAAAAGCATTGAAAGGTTTCAAAGCGAAGGAATCTTACAAACAAATGATGAATCATTTGATAAATGCATGACTTTTGAATTGTAGTTAGCAAGAAAAGCATTGAAAGGTTTCAAAGCGAAGGAATCTTACAAACAAATGATGAATCATTTGATAAATGCATGACTTTTGAATTGTAGTTAGCAAGAAAAGCATTGAAAGGTTTCAAAGCGAAGGAATCTTACAAACAAATGATGAATCATTTGATAAATGCATGACTTTTGAATTGTAGTTAGCAAGAAAAGCATTGAAAGGTTTCAAAGCGAAGGAATCTTACAAACAAATGATGAATCATTTGATAAATGCATGACTTTTGAATTGTAGTTAGCAAGAAAAGCATTGAAAGGTTTCAAAGCGAAGGAATCTTACAAACAAATGATGAATCATTTGATAAATGCATGACTTTTGAATTGTAGTTAGCAAGAAAAGCATTGAAAGGTTTCAAAGCGAAGGAATCTTACAAACAAATGATGAATCATTTGATAAATGCATGACTTTTGAATTGTAGTTAGCAAGAAAAGCATTGAAAGGTTTCAAAGCGAAGGAATCTTACAAACAAATGATGAATCATTTGATAAATGCATGACTTTTGAATTGTAGTTAGCAAGAAAAGCATTGAAAGGTTTCAAAGCGAAGGAATCTTACAAACAAATGATGAATCATTTGATAAATGCATGACTTTTGAATTGTAGTTAGCAAGAAAAGCATTGAAAGGTTTCAAAGCGAAGGAATCTTACAAACAAATGATGAATCATTTGATAAATGCATGACTTTTGAATTGTAGTTAGCAAGAAAAGCATTGAAAGGTTTCAAAGCGAAGGAATCTTACAAACAAATGATGAATCATTTGATAAATGCATGACTTTTGAATTGTAGTTAGCAAGAAAAGCATTGAAAGGTTTCAAAGCGAAGGAATCTTACAAACAAATGATGAATCATTTGATAAATGCATGACTTTTGAATTGTAGTTAGCAAGAAAAGCATTGAAAGGTTTCAAAGCGAAGGAATCTTACAAACAAATGATGAATCATTTGATAAATGCATGACTTTTGAATTGTAGTTAGCAAGAAAAGCATTGAAAGGTTTCAAAGCGAAGGAATCTTACAAACAAATGATGAATCATTTGATAAATGCATGACTTTTGAATTGTAGTTAGCAAGAAAAGCATTGAAAGGTTTCAAAGCGAAGGAATCTTACAAACAAATGATGAATCATTTGATAAATGCATGACTTTTGAATTGTAGTTAGCAAGAAAAGCATTGAAAGGTTTCAAAGCGAAGGAATCTTACAAACAAATGATGAATCATTTGATAAATGCATGACTTTTGAATTGTAGTTAGCAAGAAAAGCATTGAAAGGTTTCAAAGCGAAGGAATCTTACAAACAAATGATGAATCATTTGATAAATGCGTGTTTTTGGCATTATCGTTAACAAGAAACGCATTGAAAATCTTCAAATGTGAAGAAATCTTACAATCAAATGACGAATCATTTGATAAATGCGTGACTTTTGAATTGTAGTTAGCAAGAAAAGCATTGAAAGGTTTCAAAGCGAAGGAATCTTACAAACAAATGATGAATCATTTGACAAATGCATGCTTTTGAATTGTCGTTAGCAAGAAAAGCATTGAAAGCTTCAAGTAAGGTTCTTATAATCAAATGATGAATCATTTGATAAATGCGTGTTTTTGGCATTATCGTTAACAAGAAACGCATTGAAAATCTTCAAATGTGAAGAAATCTTACAATCAAATGACGAATCATTTGATAAATGCATGACTTTTGAATTGTAGTTAGCAAGAAAAGCATTGAAAGGTTTCAAAGCGAAGGAATCTTACAAACAAATGATGAATCATTTGACAAATGCATGTCTTGTGTTTTCGGCAAAATGACAATACCTTTTCTGCGTAAAACCGGAGAGGGCTAAGGAACTACTTGGACTAATACATACCGATGTATGTGGCCCATTTAGACATGTGTCAAGGAAAGGTACTAGCTACTTCATCATTTCAGTCATTATGGTTATGTTTACTTGCTTAAACATAAACATGAAGTCTTCGAAACATTCAAAGAGTTTAAAAATGAAGTAGGAAATCAACTCGGTAAAACCATCAAGATTTTTCGTTTGAATCAAGGTGGAAAATACTTAAGCCAAAAGTTTAAGGATTATCTAAAAAGCTTGAGGATTTATCCAACAAGCTTACTCCTATATAATGGTATATTAGAGAGGAGAAATCGAACCTTGTTGAACATGGTTAGATTAAATGATAAACCTTACAACTCTCCCATTTCATTTTGGGATTATGCTCTAGAGATTGCTACATGCATTCTCAATATGGTTCCAACCAAGAAGGTTGGCAAGACACCGCATGAATTGTGGCATGGGAGTGTTCCCAAAATTGTCTTACTTAAAGATCTGGGGTTGTGAGTCTAGATTTGTTAAGTGCATCTTTGTAGGATACTCAAAGGAAACGATGGGTTACTACTTCTACTATCCTACCGAAAACACTGTTAAGGTATCTCGATTTGCTGAGTTCCTTGAAAGGAAACTCATATCTCAAGAAGACAGTGGGAGGATTGTTGAACTTGATCAGGCTCAAGAGGAAGATGTGTCAACTTCTGAAAATACTAGCAATCATCAACTTGGGGGGGAAAATGTTCAAAGAGATGAATCTCATGAACTTCAAGTTGAAGATGAAGCGATTCCAATTCGTAGGTCCTCAAGGACAATACGTGCTCGTGAAAGATTAAACCTTATGGTTGAGTCTGAAGAACACGTATTAGGAGACTTAAATGAACCTCCTGATTTCAAAACAGCATTATCAGATCTAGAATCTGAAAAATGGCTTGAAGCTGCGAATGTGGAAATGAAATCCATGAAAGATAATCAAGTCTGGAGCTTGGTTGATCTTCCACCAAATGGTAGAACCGTTGGGTGTAAATGGATCTTCAAGAAGAAGACCGACATGGATGGAAATGTACACACCTATAACGCTCGTCTTGTGGCGAAAGGCTATACTCAACTTTATGGAGTTGATTATGAGGAGACCTTTTCTCCCGTTGCGGACATTAGAGCTATTAGGATCATCTTAGCCATAGCGGCGTACTATGACTATGAGATATGGCAAATGGATGTCAAAAACCGCTTTCTTGAATGGTTTTCTAGACGAGGAAGTCTATATGGTACAACCAGAAGGTTTTGTCAATCCGAAACATCCCGACAAAGTATGCAAACTTCAAAGGTCCATTTATGGATTGAAGCAAGCATCAAGGAGTTGGAATTACAGGTTTGATGAGGGAATCAAAGGTTTGGTTTTGCTCAAAATCCTGATGAGCCATGTGTATATCGCAAAGCTAGTGGGAGTAATGTTACTTGGGTAAAGCAACATTCATACTTGGAATCAAGATCTATAGAGATAGAAGTAAACGGTTGTTTAGATTAAGTCAAAGATCTTGAAGCGATTCAAGATGGAGAATTCTAAGTGTGGTTATATACTGATGCAAGAAGGACTTAATTTATCTAGCAAGAACGGTGCCTCTACACCTAAAGAGGTGGAGCGTATGCAAAGAATTCCTTATGCTTCGGCTGTGGAATCTATTATGTATGTGGTAAGATGCACTAGACCTGATGTTGCGTTCGCGCAAAATATAGTTAGCCGCTATCAGCAAAATCCTGAAGAGGATCATTGGACTGCTGTAAAGAATATTCTTAACTACATGTGTGCTACTAAAGATTTTCTGGTGTATGGAGGAAATCCTGATATAGAATTCAAAGTGAATAGATATTGTGATGGTGGATTTCAGACTGATAAAGATGATACAAAATCTCAGTCGGGATACGTCTTCGTTTTTTAAATGAAGGGATGGTGGATTGCAAGAGCTAGAAGCAAACCGTAGTTGCTATGTCTGCTACAGAGTCTGAGTATATTGCTGCATCGGATGCAGCCATGAAAGTTGTCTGTATTAGAAAGATTATTTTTGGGTTTTAACGTGATGCCCTCAAATAACACACCTATGGATTAGTACTGTGATAATACGGGAGCTATTATCATTGCCAATGAACCCGGAGTTCAGAAAGGTGCCAGACATTATCCTAGACGATATCACTTTGCACGTGAGCAAATAGTACTAGGAGAAATCAAGATACTCAAAGTTCACACAGATTATAACTTAGCTGATCCTTTTACAAAGGCAATGTCAAAAGGAAAGCTCAATAAGCGTGCCAAGGGCATAGGTCTTAAACTAGCTAGTTATCTCATGTAAATCTGTGATTGATATTTGGATAAGGGACGGTTAAACAATTATTATTTTAATAAATGAATTCATATACTTGGTATGAGTGTTTTCATTTCATAATGATTGTGTCCTATATTTGCATGTTTAAATCCATGAATATTTTAATATATTCTAAACGTCCATTGTCGATTAACTATATGGGAATATGGTTAAACTAAGACAAATGTGAGAGATTGGTTAAAATATTTAAGGGAATATTTTGAAGATGGTCTTGCCAAACTCACATGGTATTCAAAGAGATGAATATCGGACTTACCCCACTTAACGAATTTTCATTTTATGGATCGGCGTCATTAAGTGAAATTCGTGGAATGGTTACTTTATTTATCCTTAGACTTGAGATACAAGCAGGTTATGCATGTGTGGATTGCATTTTATTGATATAGTTCTAAACTGTCCTGAACAAGGTAGTAATAAAGGGCTATTTTCAGAAATGTAGTGAAATGACATGACTAACACGTGTAGTCAATATAGGATTTGTTCCTTCAATTTGCAACTGAAGTATGATACCATTTGGGCCTCTCATTAATTAATTAAGATGTTTGTATGGCCATACCCAAATGAACTCAAGAGGATGTCTTGATTAATTTGGTAATCTTGATTAGTTGTAGAAATGAGAAACAGAATCGTTAAATTATGAAATGACATTGATCCATATTCATAATTAACAAGGTATCTGAAACAAATGGATAATAAAGACTAAATCATTTCAAATGATACTTTAAGAAACTATACTTAAATATTTCCGGGAGCATTGGCGTGTTGCTAGACGCTAACCAATGTTATTGCCTTTATATAACATGCTCAAGTGGGAGCTGTTGGTATGTGATCACGTTACATAAACGCATGTCCGGTAATTATTTAAGCCTACGGGGTCACACAAAATGACACGTAAACTCTATGTTATTAATTAGTATATTAAAGTAATATATTAATTAATATGATCACGAAATGATTAATAAACGATCGTTAAAAGTTAAATACGTTTATTAATTAAAAGGAGAAGGATTTTAGTGAAAATTAGGAATTATGGATACTTCCTAATTATCCTAATGGGGCCGGGTTTACAATGGGTTTTGTAACCCAACACAAA